>JARQOC010000009.1:114621905-114964365 GCA_033576535.1 Allobates femoralis | reverse complement strand
GCCAATACTTTTGTCCAGCCCATTTTTGGAGTGTTGTGTGAAATGATCAATGTTTTGCTTTTTGCTTCATTCTCTTTTGTGTTTTTTCATTGAAGACAAATTAAATGAAGATAATAATACCAAAGAATTTGTGACTGCAATCATTTTCAGGAAGAAACTGAGTATTATCTGACAGAATTGCAGGGGTGTCAATACTTTTGGCCAACACTGTATATTGCAACCTTTCCTTATGATGACACTCAACAGCCTTCCATCCATAGATTCTGTCAGCTGCTTGATCTGTTTACGATCAACATGGCGTGCAGCAGCCACCACAGCCTCCCAGACACTGTTCTAAGAGGTGTACTGTTTTCCCTTCCTGTATATTTCACATTTTAGGAGGGATCAGATCAGGTGAACAAAGGGGCCATGTCATTATTTTTTCTCCTTTTAGACCTTTATTGGCCAGCCACGCTGTGTAGTAGTTAGATGCATGTGATGGAGCATTGTCCTGCATAAAAATCATGTTTTTCTTGAATGATATCGACTTCTTCTTGCACCACTGCTTGAAGAAGTTGTCTTCCAGAAACTGGCAGTAGGTCTAGGAGTTGAGCTTCACTCCATCCTCAACCCGAAAAGGTCCCACAAGTTCATCTTTGATGATACCAGCCCATACCAGTACCCAACCTCCACCTTGCTGGCATCTGAGTCGAAGTGATGCTCTCTGCCCGTTACTGATCCAGCCTCTGGCCCATCCATCTGGCCCATCAAGAGTCACTCTTATTTCATCAGTCCATAAATCCTTTGAAAAATCAGTCTTAAAGGGATCCTGTCACCCCCAAAACACCTCTAAAGCTATTAAAAGCTGTCCCTAGAGCATAGTAACACTTACCCTACACTCCTTTTAGCTCCTAAAAGCATCTACTTAGAATGAAGATAAACGTTATTACAGTACCTCATTAGTGATTATAATTAGTGACTATTGTATGCATAGTCACCCAGCCAGGCTCTCCCTCTTCATGATAACACGCCTCAATATGCGTGATCTTTATCTCTGATTCAAATGCGCCGCCTCCCCGCTCTGTCATGCGTCAGCCGTGCTGCAGTGGGGCTGTGTGACGCGAATCTCGCCATTTCCGGCGCCGGGTGACGTATTACACCCGCGCCGCTCTGTTTGCTTCAAGCCCCGCACTGCGCATGTGGCGTGTTATCATGAAGAGGGAGAGCCTGGCTGGGTGACTATGCATACAATAGTCACTAATTATAATCACTAATGAGGTACTGTAATAACGTTTATCTTCATTCTCAGTAGATGCTTTTAGGAGCTAAAAGGAGTGTAGGGTAAGTGTTACTATGCTCTAGGGACAGCTTTTAATAGCTTTAGAGGTGTTTTGGGGGTGACAGGATCCCTTTAAGATATTTCTTGACCCAGTCTTGACAATCTTATGTTTCTTGTTCAAAGGTGTTGATTTTCAGCCTTTCTTACCTTGGCCATGTCCCTGAGTATGGCACACCTTGCGCTTTTTGATACTCTAGTAACATTGCAGCTCTGAAATATTGCAAAACTGGTGGCAAATGGCATCTCGGCAGCTTCACGCTTGATTTTCCTTAATTCATGGGCAGTTATTTTGCGCCTTTTTTGCCCAACACGCTTCTTGCGACCCTGTTGGCTATTTGCCATGAAACGCTTGATTGTTCAGTGATCACGTTTCAAAAGTTTGGCAATTTAAAGACTGTTGCATCCCTCTGCAAGACATCTCACAATTTTGGACTTTTCCGAGCCCATCAAATCTCTCTTCTGACCCATTTTGCCTATGGAAAGGAAGTTGCCTAATAATTAAGCACACATTATATAGGGTATTGATGTCATTAGACCACACCCCTCCTTATTACAGAGATGCACATCACCTGATTTACTTAATTGGTAGTTGGCTCTCAAGCCTATACAGCTTGGAGTAGGACAACATGTATAAAAAGTATCATGTGATCAAAATACTCATTTGCCTAATAATTCTGCACACAGTGTAGATAAGTTCATTTAGCGGTCTAACTTCCAAAATGGGGTCACTTGTGGGTGGTATTCACGGTTTGGGCACATTAGAGGTTCTCTATATTCAACATGCCAATGATTCCAGCCAATTTGAGTTTGAATGACACTCCTTCTCTTCTGAGCCCTGCCATGCATACAAATAGTGGTTTTATGCCCGATACGGGGAAACGGCGTATTCAGGAAAAATTTCACTACAAATTATGGGGTCCATTTTTTCCTGTTACCCTTGTGAAAATAAAAATAATTCATCTGAAAGAAGAGATGGAGAAAACATGATTTTTTTTATTTATAACTGCATAACACTTGGGGGTTCAATATGCTCACCATACATCTAGAAAAGTTCATTGATGGGTCCAGTTTTAAACAAGGGTCAATTGTGAGGGTATTGCACTGTTTAGGCACATAAGGTGCTCTCCAAGCATGACATGGCATTAGTTTTCTATTCCAGCCAAGTTTCTGCTTGAAGAGTCAAATGGCACTCCCTCCCTTCCAAGCCCTGCTGTGTGCCCGAATGTGGTTTTTCCCCACATATCGGGTATCAGTGTACTCAGGAAAAATTTCACAACAAATTTTGGGGTCCATATTCTCCTGTTAGGTTAGGGTCACACATAAGCCCTTGGTCCATTTTTGGCATCAGTTTTTGCATTTTTTTTTCTAAGTCAAAAAACCGATGCAAAAATGGATTATATGTAATAAATACCTTATCCGTTTTTTTCTGCACCCAAAAACGTTCCTAGGAGGTTTTTTAAACCCAAAAACGTTGGGAGGAACATTTTTGGGTGCACTAAAAAAATGGATCAGTTTTTTTAACATGGGTCCTATGGAAAAAACGATAGTTTTTTAGAGCATTTCTTATGCCACAAAAAAACTGATCCGTTTTTTAGAGCATTATTTATGCAAAAAATGGCAAAGTCCCAAAAAGGTTCAGGGGCACAGGAGGCACAAAAAGCAGCCTATGAAAAATGGATTTGGCATGGAAAACACATCCAAAAATGGATTGCCATGTGTGACCCTTGCCTTACCCTTGTAAAACAGCAAGATTTGGTACAAAAAAAAACATTTTTGAGTAAAAAAGTAAAATGTTCATTTTTTCCTTCCACGTTGCTTTAGTTCCTATGAAGCACCAGAAGGGTTAATAAACTTCTTGAATGTAGTTTTGAGCAGTGTGAGAGGTCCAATTTTTAGAATTGTGTCATTTTTCTGTCACATAGGCGCCTCAAAGTCACTTTAAATGTGATGTGGTCATTAAAAAAGTGGATTAGTAAATTTTGATAGCAATATGAGAAATTGCTAATAAACATTGAACCCTTGTCACTACCTAACAAAATTTTTATTCCAAAATTGTGCTGATGTAAAGTAGACATGTGGAAAATGTTATTTATTACCCATTTGGTAATTTAACAGTATAAAAATTAAAATTTTGAAAATTGTGACATTTTCTACATTTTTGCTAAATTTCCATTTTTTTTCACAAATATACACGAAAAGAATCGTCCTAAATTTACCACTATAATTAAGTCCAAAATGTCATGAAAAAATGTCTTGGAAATACTGGGATCCATATGAAATGTTCCAGAGTTATAACCTCATAAAGTGACACTGGTCAGAATTACAAAAATGGCCCGGTCACCCACTTTGGCCATTTTAAACTGTGCCCACCAGCTTACACATAATGTAAATGGGGTTCTTATAACTCCTCTATGTACCCAGATGTCCTCCTCATACCTGAGATATGAGCTTATATTCTGTCCAGCGCTGCCTCCTATTAAGTCTGGGAGGCTGCTATATGGTCCAGATGTATAAAGTCCTCTGGGGTAAAAGGGTTAAACTGAAGCCATTTTGGTTGTTAAAATTAGTCTTATCATCACTATGATAATTGCTGTTTCTTTTGTTTTTGTTTATACAATACAAAATAATATTGTGCTACTGTGTTAGCCAGAGAAATCGATGTAAATACTTAAGTCCGCAAAAAAATTGAGAAACGTTTTCTAGGAGTGATACCTTTATTGGCTAACCAAAAAATTATATTTGTAAGATTTTAAAGCTCAAGGCTCCTTCATCAAACAATATTACAAATGACATACTGAGACATTTAAATACAAAATACAGCAGGATATGAGATGATGCTAAGTCGAGGTGGGCTAAGGAAATTGAAATGAAGTCTTTGTTACTGATGTAGATGAGGTGGAGTGGTCTTTTACACATCAGAAGATCTTCTTGTGGAAGTGTTAATTGTGTCTAGGTAATGAGTCATGAATCCACGTGTCAAATTGAGCCCTTTTGTTAGGGATTGGAACATTCTTATGAATTTGAATTCCCAGATTTTATGTTCTCTATCATTTTTGAAGTGACCTTTCAATATTAGAACTTTTAAGTCTGTCATGCTGTGCCCAGGTTTAGAGAAGTGTATTCCTACAGGCGTGTCCAGCTCATTTGTTATCGTATGTCTATGTAGATTCATCCTTGTTTGTAGCTTTTGCATTGTTTCCCCAATATTTGTTCCTGTAGTGCACCTTATACATTGTATCATATACACCACATTGGAGGATGTACATGAAGAAAAAGTCCATGATCTTATCCTGGTTTGTGTTGGGTAAAGCTGCATCTGTTGGTGATACAAGTCTTGCATTTCTTGCCGTTACAGGGGAATGCACCCATCTGTGATGGAGATGTGAGAACATTTCTGACAAGGAGATTCCTTAGTTTGGGGGGCTGCTTATAGGAGGGCAGTGGCAGTTCTGGGAATATTGCTTCCAGTCTGTGGTCTTTGTGAAATAAGCGCTGAAGATCAGCCCAATTTTTCCTTAGCATGTTCATGTGAGGATTGTATGTGACCACAAGATGCACCATGTTGTTGTCCTTCTTCTGTTTGTAATCCAGGAGGCTGCTTCATGGTATCCTGGTGGCTCGGTTGAAATGTTCATCTATTACCAATGGATGGCATCCTTGTTTTAGGAATGTTTTCCTCAGTGATAGTAATTGTAGTTTACTGTCCTCAATGTGATGACAGAAAACTACAACTACAAACACAGAGGAAAACATTCCTAAAACAAGGATACCATCCACTGGTAATAGATGAACAGATCCACAGAGCCACAAGGATCCCAAGAAGCAGCCTCCTGCATTACAAACATTGAAGCTACAAAAACAATTGTGACTACAGGTCCAATTTATATGTAAAAGTGAAAACTTTAATTGGAATCAGGATCGATACAAGGCTAACTCAAACCAGCATGGCAGAGTTGTAATGCAGACGAAAAGTGTGAACAGTTACATTCATAAAATAGCATTTGATTACTACAATGAAGATATATTATACATAGATCAAGGTAATAGTTGTAAAGCAAAATATATATAGCTGTACATCAATGTGGAATCCTGCAAAATCTTGTTTAATTATAGGAGAGAGATCTATACCTATGGGTAATTGCTGTGTATGACACAATTAAGGATGTTTATATTTGTATAAAATGTGTACATCCAGAAATTAGCATACCACAATGTAAAATGCAATAGTGCAAGAGGAAAATAATATAGCCCAAGGATTCCAACACAGTGTTAACAATGCACTGTATTAATCAATACACAATTCAATGTAGTGTGCATGGAAAAAGGGGCCAATATTATCCAAACAAATTAACAATGCACCATGCTACTTTCCACAACACACATCACCTCCAATATAGATTTAATTTGGAGATTTATGCCACAATTAACAATTTGTCCCAGGAATGATGTTCCTCAATTCCCATGTATTTGGCCTGCAGTGCTGTGCAAATTAATTGGGACAAATCATTTTTTTAAGTAAAATTGTAAGTTGGTTACCAGTCAGTGATTCAAAACAGTTTTAACTGCTTTGAACAGGTGTGAATGTACAACCTTGAGTAACAAAATGTGGTTTGACTGGTTTTAGTCAGAAAATAACAGCTAGCTGCCCCCTCAGCTTCAGTTGAGAGCTTGTTTCTGTGAGGAGTGGTTTAATGTACTTTTTCTCTTAGTGTGATTCGTGCCTGTAAAAATGGATGTTACTCCACGGAAGAGGTCTAGAATTATTACTCTTAATGAACATACAAGTCTGACTGTAAGAGAAATCGCTTCCACCGTTGGAATTGGAAAATCTACTGTTTTAAGAATTATTCGCACACACAATGAAACTGGATAGTTTTCTCCAAAGCGAAAAGGGAAATGTGGAAGAAAAAGGAAAATGACACCAAGAACTGATAAAACACTTATCAGAAATAGTAAAATTAATGCAAGATAAACTTGCTTTGTCCCAATTAATTTGCACAGCACTGTACATGGTACTGGGAAGTACATAAGTTAAGTATAACACCATCTATGATATACATGCAGGTCCACAATTAAACTTGGAATGGAGCTAACAGCAACAGCATAACAACTGACTATACACCCACTTACATGTGATATGCTGCTTAAGGTTTACTGTACATCCTAGAATGTATAGTGAGAACATATCACAATCCATGGTGTATCTCTTTCTCCATATTACATGAGGGGGTCCATCAATAATTAGACTATTGAAAATAGGGACAAATTACCTCCTCACTGTACTAAATCTGTCTAGCGTCCTCAGCGCCTGCAAGCCGCGCGCCCAATGTGCATTTCGGCCAATCCTTCATCAGGGGACGTGCAAGTGAATAGATGGGGAGGGTTTGAAAAGGCCAATTGGCCAATCTGAGCTCTGTGTCCTGCCTCAATGATGATGCGCTATGTGGTGGGAGGAGTCATGGGAGGGCGGAGATCTGGATCCCATTATCCAAATCACCGCCGCCCATGGAGAAGCCCAGATGATGACGCAGGCCCCACGGCACCACTGTACACAGCGCAGGAGCGGACAGGAGTGGGGCTGTGAGGAGCTGTGACAGATTACTTCTAACCAAGGATCCACAATACGGTTTCCAAGAGTGATTATATATATCACCACACTTTGCTTCACATGAACTGGAGTGACTGCCGCCTTATGGTGATTTCGTGTCCGGTGATACCACCAGTTTCCTCCTTGTGGCATGGCTGGTCGCAGGTGCCACAATTGCCCCAATGTCAGGGTTGCAGGAGATTGAGCACCAGTGTTGGGTGACATGAGTTGCCTCTTAGAGTGGCTGGCAGCATCCTGCTAAATGCAATGGATATTTGTAAGTGGCCAAATGTGGTGAGTTTTTTTGAACCAATCACTGACTCCAGCTCAGAGGGTGGGGATGCAGTCTAACTGCAACCAATCACAGAGATTGTCACAAAGTGTGGGTGAGGGAAACAGAGGAATATGTATAAGGTTTAATGAGTAGACCCAGAAGCAGTGTGAGAGCAGCGTGAAAGTTATTAAGTATACAATAACTGCTTAATCCCCATTTTGCTTGCTTTTGCAGCCCCCTAGATCTTACCAACACCATTTTATAGCACTAAAGTTTGTTTCCCCATAGATTTACATGGACTTCAGGTTCCGGGCTCAAGTTTAGATGATGTCATTTATTTAATTCCTGCCGAATCTGGAAAACCTGAACATCAATGGGTTAACCAATCTTAATGTATAAATAATAAGTGAAAAATTACTGATGATCCATGTTTACGTGTGATAGTTTTAGTGTGTTTCAAAGAGGGATCATTACACACAAAAGAATTCTTTTAAAACAGGGTTCTACAAGTTATAGTATAATTCAACATAAAACAAAATTTATTAAAAATTGAATCAGTCAAATTAATGCTGTCTTTTGCAGTCCACATACATGTCAACCATACATATTATATGCCTTTGCTCGGCTGGATTTCTATTCTGTTTAGAAAAGCAAAATAAGCCACACAGTTGGATTCTGTATTGCACCGGAGTTCTCATCCCTTGGGATTTCAATACCACCCCCTCAAAACAATTCTTACATTTCTCTGTTTCACCATCTGGTCTCTATCCCATTTTCATGTCTGCCTTCCCACTTAAATGTTTTCTTTTTTTGCAAGGAATGTACTTTTCTACATATGAAGTAAAACCACCGAACAAGAGCAAAGCTGTATCAAATCCATGCAAATTTTTCATCACGACAGTGCTGTACCATTCATAGTATAATAATAGTTTGTTAATTGATTTATATCCCATAAATAAGACTTTTTACAGCATATCTTAAGCTGCATGGTAGAACGCTTGCTGAATTTATTTATATATTTAATTTTAATATTTGGCAGGCATAACATTGTCCTGAAAGCTTTGTATGATTAATGTTTCTATTCACATCTATGTTTGGACATACACAATCACAAACTCAGACACACTATCACATACACACACATCTACAGTTTTGTTTTAGTATATTTGTATATTTTGATTATTTTTAACTGCAAAATTACATTTTTACAGTTTGAGACTTTAATGTCACGTGCACACATTGATTATTTGGTGAGTTTTTTATGTCAGTGTTTGTAGCCAAAGCCAAGAGTAGGTGAAAAATACAAAAGTGATGCCTAGGGATGAGCAAGTGCAATCATTACTATTCCCGGTCTGGAACATAAATGTATCTGGAAGGCAGAAGAGCATGAGCAGATTCTGTCTTGGATGGCAAACAAGAACTCTACTCATTTCTCAAGTAGCATCAAATCTTCCACTCAGTCAAGTCTTGATATCCAAAAGGTCTGCACATCCAATCCTCAACCTGGTCCTCTTTCCTTCCCCCACCATTAGTCTCAGGAGATATATGACCGCAAGCTTGGCCACTCCATGGATCGGTTTTGTATGTTCCCTTTTGTTAGCTCTGGCTTTTCACTGTCCAGCATTCAAGAGGATGTGAGGAGGTGGTAGACATTGATGCGAAAATATTTGATTACCAACTGCCAGAAGAAAGGCACTTTGAGCAATGTGATTTACTGTCTCAAGAGGTGGAGGATGATGATGATGAGACACAGTTGGGATCAGGTCAGCATACTACAATCTCAACTGGGAAGGAAGATGAGATGGAAGAAGAGGTGGTCGATGATAAGTCCACTGATCCTAGCTGGACCCTTGGCATGCATAGCCAGCACAGCAACACAGAGAAAGATGGATTTGTTGCACCAACACAGGCATGAAGGGGTAGTGGTTTGACCAGAAAGAGAACTGGGTCAACTGTTCCCAAGGGCACCCCCACTGTTCCCCAAGTCAAAGCAAGTTCAGTCACTGTATGGAAAATATTTTTTGATAGTCCTTCAGAAAAAAACATTATCTGTCCAATCTACCATACCAAGCTGAACAGATGCCAAGACAAAAGCAACCTTAGTAACACCAGAATGTGGAACCACATGGCTGCCAAGCACCCCGGTAGGTAGGTGTAACACCAGGGCACCAAATCTGTGGCTGTGGTTCAAACACTTCCATTTTGTGCACCGTCCATCACAATTTGTTGTCCAGCAAGCAAGCACTTATCCCTCCTACCCACAAGTTGCAGCTGCACAGACACAGCAAGCATGAACCCTGTCCACTTCTTTATCCCAACAGTGTCCACTTGTCCCTGCCTGAGAGCCTTGAAAGAAAGCATAAATATCGAGCCACTCCCCCATAGATACAAATAATTACCACTCACATTACCAAATTGCTAGCCATGGAGATGTTGCCGTTTTATTCTTGTGGGAATGGAACCTTTCCATGATCTCTTGGCTGTGGCTGCCCCACGATACTCTGTCCCCAGCCGGCACTATTTTGCTTGGAGTGCTATCCATGCATTATAACAGCATGTGTTAAACAATATTATCCATGCTCTCACCAACACCGTAACCGAGAAGGTCCACCTAACAACAAATACGTGGACAAGTTGTTGTGGACAGGGACAATACATTTCTGTCACAACACACTGGGTGAACCTGGTAGAGGGTGGGATGAAGTTGCAACTGGAAAATCATGTATAAAATACCCACACCAAGAATAGTGGACCCAACTTCTGTAAAGCGGCAGCACACTCTACTGAAGCTCATCTGTTTAGGTAATTAAACACCCACTGCAGCAGATCTGCAAGGGAACAGACCAGTCAGTGGCTCTCCCCGCTGCACTTTAACCCAGTCTGGTCATGTGCGATAATAGGCAGAGCCTGGTGGCATCTGTAAAGCTGGGCAAGCTGGTACACATTCCATGCATGGCTCACGTACTGAACCTAATTGTCCAGAAATTTCTAAAAACATACCCTGACTTAACGAGATGAGAAGGTAAGCAGTATTAGCGCCCATTTCCAACATCCCTCTATCCTTTTAATGGTCTTGAAGCATTTAGTCAACTGACTCATTTGCGACCTACCTACACAGTAGAACTTAACATATCATATGTTGGAAAGGATTAGTAAGCAGCAAAGGGCAGTAGCTGAATATTAGCTTAAACATACCCGTCAGACTGACACTAGGTCAACACACATAATTGTCGAGTGGGTATGGATCGCAGACATTTGTGAGGCTCTTGAAAACTTTGAGTGCTGCACCAAGATCGTGGCCAGGGATGAGGTTATTATAAGTTTAACAATCCCGCTGTTGTGTCTGTTGAGATGATCACTGCACAATCTGAAAGAGGAAGCTTTGAATGCCTAGCAGGTGGCTATGGAGCCAGATTTCCCAACGGGTGATATAACCCAACTCAGCCAATATTCTCAGGCAACATTGGGTTATGATAATTAAGATGAGGAGGCGGATGATAAGGGAGAAGACATATTTTTATGTGCTACAAGAGGGGACTACCAACCCTAGCTTTATGTATGTCCAGCATGTATGGGCTGGAGAGGAGGAGGTGGAGCAGGAGGTAAGTCAGCATGAGAGAGGGATTGGTATTGTTCTTCCTGCTGGGGATACAGAACTCTTGCCTGTTTGCAGCTCAGTTCACATGGCACAGTCCATATGTAGCTGTCTGTACCAAGACTCTTACATGATCCACATTTTTCCCACCAACCTATGCTGGTAGCTACCTTTCTCGAACCGCAGTACAATGTGAAATTTCCTTCTCTCCTTTTATTGTCACCAAAGGCTTTCACAAAGGAATCCTTCAAGAGGGCCTTTGTAGATCAGTTGCTGAAAACATCACCCTCAGACAACACTGGCATCAGAGGTCTGGCTATTTTCAACAGCAAAGATTACTGGGGAGAGATACACACACCAGGTCCAACAGAGGTGGGAGGAAAATGTGTACAGACTGGGAAATTTTTTATAAACTAGCATATCAACTAGTGCGTGCCTGGAACAATGCAAAGGAGGGAGAAGTTGAACACCATGTTCAATGAGTACTTAAGTGACCGTACCTGCATCCTTCTTGATGTTTCAATTCACTTGAATTATTGCATTTCAAAGCTGCACACATGGCCCGACTTCTCCATATACGTCTTGGAGGTGCTAGCCTGCCCTGCTGCTAGTGTGATGTCAGAGCATGGTTTCAGTTCAGTTGGGGCAATCATCACAGATAAGCACACAAGCCTCCCTATGGAAAATAGAGACAGGCATAGGCTAGGGTCATGTGGCACCCCTGCGGGGGATTGCCACAGGATCCACCAGAGCAAGGAGAGAATTACACCTTGGTTAGCTTAGCACACCACACCTTCTACCCCAGACCTGAAGGGGGAGCTCTACTGGCTGCCTTAAGTCAGTTTTCCCTTAAGAACATCCAGGCCTGTGGGGAGGAGTTAGTCAGTCACAGGAGTCAGCCTGCAGTGAGAGGGAAGAGAGAGGAGAAGGAGGAGCTGGTCGCTGGGAAGAATCCAGGACCAGGACTAGGGACCACTGACCGCTGTGAGCACCCTAGGGAAAGGGTCGGAGGCAAGTGGAGAAAGAAGGGAACTAAGAAAAGGGAACCAGTTACTACAGCCCTTTAGCACACTCGGACACCGGATGCTGCCAGCATTTAGTGCCACAGCAAAAGCCTGGAAGACTCAGGAGGAGTTCAGCCCTGAGGAGAACAAAGTAAGAGACACTAAACTGACCAAGTATAGGACCAGGGGCCATGGAAGAAACAGGGACCCCGCAGAAGGACCTTATCGCCAGTTTAGTACAAAGTCCAGAGAGGGAGAGGAAGTGGTAGGTTCAGGCTCAGGCTGTATTTACCCCACACCACAGAGCAAAAAGGCAGAGGAGGCCTCATAACTTTCTAAGGTGGAAGTCTCAAGTTGCACCGAGGACCTAGTTATTACTCTGGACTGTACCTGTTACCAGTAAAAGGTGCCGAAATAACCAACACTGTGTGTCTGTGTGCCTATCTAACCGCCACAATTCACCGCTTTGTCAGCAAAGACTTAACTACTACTCCCCTCATCCATCCCCGCTGCCCGGAGGTAAAGCTCCACCTGTGGGGAGCTGTACCACACTCTGCTGCACCCACCATCACCTCAGCGGCCGGCTGCAGCGCTGGTATACCCATTACCAGGTGCCATAGGTGGCGTCACGTTAACAATCCCCTTATCCCCGACTGTTCCCCGCCATTGAGGGTACAGGGCACGGGAACAGGGATCGACCAGCCGTGATTCTCCCTTCAGAGCCGCCATCAGCCCCGGTTCCCGAGAACCCCATACCCTGTCGATCGCCTCAATTCCGGGGTCACGAACAGGATCCTGTGCCCTGTAAAACCGGGTACTGTGTGCCAAGAACTGAAATTTATTAACTGTTTCTGAACTGTACAACCGGTCCACCATTACAGAAATTGAGCTGCACCACAGCGCAGGTAGAAAAGAGCGGGAAGATAAGCCCTGCCCCCTTCACTCTGCCGGAGATTTGCGAAGCACAGCTCCCTGCTCCGGAAATACCCGAGGTGCTCCGTTCCCTTTGCAGAGCCGCCGACAACCGGAAAAGTTTGTTTCATCTCACCGGTTGGCAGCAATTAGCTAGGGGGGCCCCATCATGAGTGACTCTAATGACGCACAGGTCCCTGATGGGGAGATGCCCGGAATGCAGCACCCGGAGCAGCGGCCCAAATAATGCTGATCGCCTTGCCGTATATACCGGGAGCCAAATGGTTACCAACATATGAAGGCAAACCCAGTACGTTAGCAGCCTTTAAGCAAAAGATGTGTGCAATGCTGGACATGTATACAATGACAGAGAAGCAGCAGGCCACCGTTCTGCTGGGACAATTAACAGGTGCAGCGGAACTGGAGGTTGAGTCCTGGAGTGATGCTGACAGGGACTTTGCTGCCAAAGTATTTGATAAGCTAAAAACTGTCTTTGAAAAATGCACCCAGTCTGAATTGAGGATGCTGTTCTACCAGTGTAAACAGAGACTGCAAGGTGCCATCAGAGACTATGCCCTCCATTTACAAGGGACACTCCGGTCCTTAAAACAGGTAGACCTGGCAAGTGTATTGGAAGAGGATAAAATGCTTGCAGAACAGTTTACCGAAGGATTGAGGTCAGACTACCACTGCCAGCAGGAACATATGTGAGTATTGGATCACCCAACTGTGAACTTTAATGACTTGAAAGATCGTGCTATAATGGTGGGTTTACACGTCCCGATATCGGGCCGATATCGGGACCAACGACGCGGGAGCGCGCTTTTTGAGCGCGCTTTTCCCGCTATCGCATCGCCGGTTTAGACAGCCCGATATCGGGATACAACGTCCCGACGATGTGTACGCCCCTCAACCCAGGAACGACCAGTTAACATGGGAGTGAATGGGTGACGTGGGCGTACACATCATAGTTGGGCTGTCACACGGGACGATGCGGCTACAACGGCCATCCGATATCGGGCGGTTGAATAGCACGCTCATTCAACCCCGATATCGTTTTGGCATCGTTCCAGCATCGCATTGTACGTTCAAACCGTACAACGCGCGAACGATATCGGGTCCAACTCCCGAACCACGTGACTTTTGGTTGGAGTTGGGTCGGAGTAGGACGCCGATATCGCGACGTGTAAACCCACCATAACTGTGTTAAGGGATCCAGTGTCTGCAGAGCCTGCAATACAATCCTATAGTAATGGTAATTGGCGTGCACACCTATTGGAAGTAGTTGAGGTGCTAGTGTATGAGGCCCTCGGGTCTCAATGTCATATATAGTTCAAAGAACACTGCACACTCTAAAGGTTTTCAAAGTGAAGATATGTGTTTATTTTTCCTTAGTGCAAAAAGACAATCTGTGATCTGGCTGACGTTTCGATCACATCTCCGTGATCTTTATCAAAGTATCGCTGTGAAATACAAAGACAGTGGAGTGAACAGATATACAATATATACAAAATATACATGCAAGAAGTGTTGTACATAGTCAACACCTAATTTAATACAAAGATCTGTCATTTAGCCGGACGTGTGTTGTACAGAAGTTTCCATATATTATCCATGGTGGTGAAAGGGAAGTTTAAAGGAGACTATATGTGATTAGGATAATGAGAATGGCGTTTAATCAGTGTAGAAATAGGGGGATACTGGTAGTACTACCAGTACTACCAGTATCCCCCTATTTCTACCACCATGGATAATATATGGAAACTTCCGTACAACACACGTCCGGCTAAATGACAGATCTTTGTATTACATTAGGTGTTGACTATGTACAACACTTCTTGCATGTATATTTTGTATATATTGTATATCTGTTCACTCCACTGTCTTTGTATTTCACAGCGATACTTTGATAAAGATCACGGAAATGTGATCGAAACGTCAGCCAGATCGCAGATTGTCTTTTTGCACTAAGGAAAAATAAACACATATCTTCACTTTGAAAACCTTTAGAGTGTGCAGTATTCTTTGAATTATATATGCAATACAATCCTGGCAGGTTAACACCTATCCCATAGACTTTAAACCCGTTTCTACAGATCCTGCAAAAGTAGAAAGACAAGCTGTAGCAGATCACTCAGATGATGACCTGGGCAACCAGGTGCTGCAGCTAATCAAAAACATGGACTATGTACTAAAGCTCTTGCAAACCATGCCTGGAGCACCACCACCAAGCAAAATCTAACTAGCTGATAGCCCTGAGGATGTCCCATGGATGCGGAGGAAGAACAAGTCGCCCGTGCAGGGGACCCAACGCACCATTCCAACGAAGACCCATGTCGCCCGTGGAGGGGACCAACAAGTCACCCGTTCAGGGGACCGATGCACCATTCCAACGCAGAGCCAGGGACTACACAGATTCTTTAGGACAACCCTTCTGCCTGCGATGCAACAAACCGGGCCACTTCGCAAGAGGATGTCCTTTAAGCATGAGATTCCTGGGCCCGAGGGCCAGCTCCCAGGAGTAGAGCAGCTGGGCCCAAATGACTGGCGTAACCGGTACGTGGGAGACCATCTGTACCTCAACATTACGCTAGAAGGCATCCCCATGTCGGCCCTACTGGACACCGGGTCACAGGTCACTACGATCCCACAAATCCTTTACAAACAATTTTGGTCAGATGATGATCTTGAACCCCCAAACCCCAATTTTTATATTATTGCAGCTAATGGACAACAACAAAACCAGGTGGGGTACAGAGAAGCTACAATAAAGTTGGGGAGGGAGGAATTAAAAGGCCAAGGGTTTTTTGTGGTAGAAGACAATCCTAATGAATAATACCCCTACATGGTAATTGGTACAAATGTCATTGAAAACTGCTTTGGAGAAGTATTGTTTTTAGATTTCTGAGACTGCTGGTTATGGGTGGACGAGAATCATCCAAAGAGAGATTCAAGCTCTCATCCACAAGCAACAGGTAAATCTGTCTGGGGGAGAAATTAGCAGTGTGCGGGTAACAGACCCGGTTCCCATTGTGTTACTACCAAAAAGTGAGATGATGATATTGTGTCGAGCAGCGATAGGTCGCAGAGGACAGGAATACCAGGCAGTTGTAGAGCCGGTATATTCAGAGCACAGACCTACACTACTGACAGCCAGAGGGGTGGTAGATGTACGAAAGGGAAGAGTACCAATCCGTGTATTAAATTGTGGGGAAGAGGAAGCAAAACTACCCTAGTATGCTACTGTAGCAAAGCTGTATACTGTTTGTAACAACAACATACAGGCAGTGGGACCTGTTTCCTCATCTAGCTCGGCAGAGGATAACAACTCCAAAGGACAGCTGGAGGAGTGGTGTCAGCAGTTGAACGTAGGAATGATGCCACCCCTTCTCACCAGAAGTGCAGAGTTTACTGGGTAGCACAGGAATTCAAGCAAATATTTAGTTAGCATCCATTAGATTTTAGAAGGATTAAAGGGGTACACTATTGCATACCCACAGGAGATCATCCCCCAATTAAATTAAGACACAGACCCATTCCACCAGGTCACTACCAACATCCCAAAGAAATGCTGCGGGACATGAAGGAGGCCGGGGTTATAAGACATAGCTGTAGTCCCTGGGCAGCCCCTTTAGTCCTAGTCAGAAAGAAGGATGGCACGATGATGATGTGTGTGGATTATAAGGATTTCAACAAAATCACTCACAAAGTTGCTTACCCGTTACCCCGAATAGAAGAGTCTCTTGCTGCATTAAAGACTGCTAATTATTTTTCCACATTAGATCTCACAAGTGGGTATTGGCAGGTCTCCGTTGCACAAGAATACCGAGAGAAGACTACATTCTCAACACCAATGGGACTATGCAAATTCAACAGCATGCCATTCAGGTTATGCAATGCACCAGGAACATTTCAAAGAATCATGGAATGTTGCCTCGGACACCGGAACTTTGAAACAGTACTCTTTTACCTGGACGACGTCATCATGTTTTTCAAAACTTACCAACAACACCTGGAATACCTGGCAGAGGTATTTGAGGCTTTAGCAAAGTACGGGATGATGCTCAAACCATCCAAATGTCACCTGCTGAAACCTAAAGTCCAATACTTGGGGCACGTGGTCAGCGCAGATGGTGTAGAACCAGACCCGGAAAAAGTAACAGCAATGCAGGATTGGCAGAGACCAACCACCGTCACCGAGGTACGTCAGTTCTTAGGTTTGGTTAGATACTAGAGAAGATTCATTAAGGGCTACACAAAAATGGCAGCTCCCCTACAAGATTTTCTGGTAGGCCAATCTAAGAAGAGAAGGTCTGTAGATACATCATTGGAATGGGGAAAGAACAAGAAAATTCCTTCCAACAGATGAAGCAGGCTCTAAGCGGTGAGGAAATCCTGGCTTACCCTGTTTATAACCTACCTTTCGTCCTTTACACCGACGGAAGCAATGTAGGCCTGGTAGCAGTCCTTTCCCAGATTCAAGATGATAGAGAGCGAGTAATTGCCTACGCCAGCAGAAAACTTCGACCCACCGAGAGGAACCCGGAAAACTACAAATTAGAGTTGTTGGCCTTGGTCTGGGCTATAACAGAAAGATTCAATTTCAAGCATTACCTCGCAGCTTCGTAATTTACCGTCTACATGGATAACAACCTGTTAACACCCCTGTATACCGTGAAGCTTGGTGCCTTGGAACAACGTTGGATGGCCCGACTATCGAACTATGACTTTACTATCAAATCTTGAGCAGGCCACAACAACGCAATTGCTGATGCCCTCTCCAGAAACCCTCAAGTACATCTACGAGGAAATGAAGTAGAGGATGGCTTAGAGGAAATAGAACTCCCAGCTTTCCATAAAAGTAGAAAACTGAAAATTGCTGAAGATCGCATCTACCAGAGCCATCAGGAAGGAGACTCAAGATAGTGATCCGTCAGTGAGCCTTGTAAAGAAGTTGATAACCCAACCGGATTCCCAATTTGAAAAGAATGCTCCCCTAGAGGCCCAACACCTGTGTAAAGAAAGAAGTAGGTTATTCATCTATCAAGGTCAACTGTGCAGAAGGTACATCAACCCAAGAACACATGAAATGGCATTGCAAGTTGTAGTTCCGAAGAGAGATGTCCAAATGGTATTGGAAGCGTACCACGATGGATCGGGACACTTTAGATGGAGAAAACTAGAAATACTGTTACGTGAAAGATTCTATTGGATCAGCATGATGTCTTCCATAGAGAGATGGTGTAAAAATTGTGGACCATGCTCATTAAGAAGAAGAGACCGTAACAGCCAGAAAGCACCACTCAAGCCTATCATCACCAAACAACTATTAGAACTGGTAGCCTTAGATCATGTCAAACTCGCACCCAGCAAATCAGGCTACACCTATGCTCTTACCATGGTAGACCACTATTCCAGATTCCTTGTGGTAGCTCCGGTAAAAGACTTAACAGCTGAGACAGCAGCAAGAACATTTCAAGCTTATTTCTGCAGACTCCATGGTTATCCAGACCAGGTATTGACAACGTTAAAAGAGTTAAGCCAAAAACGGATGGTATGTGTGATCCTAGCCATACTTTGATTAAATTCAACAAGGACTAGATTTCTCAAAAGTTTGTAATCCCTCAAGATGACAGCATGCCAACCAAAATTCACCAACATTTATAATTTATGCTACTCGTGTTAACATCCATCCCTTTCCATACAAACCCTTTTTCTTTGTTTTACATTTCTATCCTACTACTGCTTGTGACACATGTACTTCATGATCAACAACATCCTAACAATGTTAGATTCAGTAATATTTTTCATTTCATGCCCTTGTGATGGTGTCTGCTTGCATCAACCATGACATAGCCAATAAGGCTAATTTTTGGAGACACAATGCACATTGTGCAATGAACCAACCATGACAGTAGTGCTACTGCTATGTAAATAATATTTGTCATTGGAGGCCCTTGTGATGGTGTCTTCCTGTGTCCAACATGACACAGCCCCTAGGGCTAATTTTTGGAAACACAATACACATTGTGCAGTGGACCAACCAGTAGAATAGTCCTACCTAACTAATATTTGTCATTGGAGGCCCTTGTGATGGTGTATCCCTGCGTCAACCATGACACAGCCGATAGGGCTAATTTTTATAAATATAATGCATATTGTACAGTGGACTAACCAGGACAGTAGTCCTACTCCTACCTAAAAAATATTTGTAATTGGAGGCCCTTTTGAAAGTGTCTTCCTGTGTCAACTATGACAGCCACCAGGGCTAATTTTTGGAAACATAATGTGCAGTGGAGCAGGATTGGGGTGCCCCCCACCACCAGATGGCTAGTTGTACCTGGCTGATAAGCAAAATGCAGTGGAGAACTTTCTAAAAAAAATAATTACTTCAAATAATTAAAAAAAAAGATGTAATGCTTTGCCAAGTACAGCAAACAGGTACAGGCTGCCACCCACCCCTCAGCTGGCTACTTGTACCTGGCTGTTGATCAAAATAGAACTGAGCCCTTTTTTTTAATTAATTTTTTCAGTTAATTAAAAATAAACGATGTCGGGATTCACAGTATTTTGGTTTCCAGCCAGGTATAACTAAACATCTAGGGGCTGGAATCCTCAGCATGTGGAGTTCTAAGTTCTGGGCCTCCCACACTGTAAATTGTAGTATGCAGCCACCCCAGATAATGGCGCATTCAGCACAAGCACCACTTTTTGGCGCTGTAACCTGACTATTCCAGTTGCACTATTGCTGGTTGAAAACTGGGTAATAAAGAGGTTAATGGCAGCTGAATATTGCCAGCTGGCACTAAGCCAGAAACTCTTAATCTCAGGCCAATATTAGACTTGACTATTAGGAATCTCTAGTAAATAGTAAAGACATAACACAGAAAAAAAGTATTGTATTACAACAAAAACACAGACACATACCTCATTCTCATCTTTATTTAACCCAGGTACCCCTTCACGATCCTCTACGTCAACCATTCACTACGAGACCCGAAGCTGAATGAGCTTTGAATCTCACAGTGATGAAGATGACATCACAGTTTAGGTCACCTGAGTTCATCTCGATTGACGCGGCTCAGCTATTAACTCCAGTGAACTTTACAGCTTTACAGTGAGAAGCTTGTGAGGTAGGAAAGTTCAATGTTTGACGTTACAACATGAAAACATAGACTACACTATGTCTGTATATTGCTCCCATGCTGTTTGAGCACTTTTCAATACAGGTCTGTCATTTTGCAGCCCTCCCAGACTTCCATGTCGGGTACAGCAAATTTCTTGTGTTACTCATAGACTTACTTGCATTGGACTCACTATTACAAATACGCGAGTATTAAAAACTGCTCGTTGTGATTATAGTTTAAACGTTTAAAGGTGGCCTATTAGGAATCGGCCAGTATGATCAACCATCCTAAGGGTACCTTTACACGAGCACGCACTGAAATCAGGCGACCGTGACGAGGCGACATATCGCCGCAAAATTCCCCAATTACACGCCGCAATTGGGAGGCAATTTGAAGGCGATAATTCCAGGGCGACATATCGCCGTCAAAAATGTCTCCCGCGGTTGCAGCGTGTAAAGGTACCCTAAGAGGTTAACTTGGAAATCTGAAACTTTTGTCCAGTTCATGATGTATTTTGCCATGTGGGGCTGCTGCAGCTGATTCATACCTTCTCAGTTACTGTGACTTTCACAACCACATCAGGTGAGCACAATCCCTTCTACTTGCAACTGTCTTAACAAAGAGCCTATTTATGCTTATTGTCACTCTAGTAATGTTATATCAAACCATCTATATAGACATGTAGATCCTAAAAAGCTGAATATAATGATACCTTGATATCTACAATCTGATATTTTATTCCAGAAAAATCTATGTTTTTCTTATATGTAAATGATCTTTTAAAGGCTACCGGCCAGACATAGATCTGCATGAAAATCTGCTCGAGAGATTATTTTCAATATAAAGCAGAAGTGATCAGTGAAATATGTGATGGACGCTCTCTGGTCTCCTGATTTCACAGCATCTCCCCCCTTGGTCATATTAAAAGGCTTGTTAAAGTGTCGATTATGAGTTTGAGGACAGCTACCGAAAGGTGGCGATAGAGTTCGTCCACTTCCTCACTGAAGTGACAATTTGCATATTTCCTAGAGGAGCATTGCGACTATAAGCTTCCTTATCAACTTATCTGCATTCTTAAGCTGGCAAACTCCTCTCCATGAGGTAGAAAGCTAGTTCCCCAGACCTCGTCTTAGCCTACTCACACAGCCCGATTTTAATTCCCACATGCTACACTGATGAGGGGCGTTGGCAGTTTGGGGTTTTGATCTGGCAGAAATCCTTAAAAGGCTTGTTAAAGAGTCAATTATGACTTTGAGGACAGCTACCAAAAGGTGGCACTAGAATTCGTTCACTACCTTACTAAAGTAACAATTAGCACCTCCCTTATACCAGTTTTGTAAGATGAAGAAATAAAATGTTTTAATTATCGTTGAGTGCAACCAACATTACTTTTCTTTGAATCTTGTGAAATAAATGTTTGTTTGGAGTGGTCTGGTCATCATCAGTACCACTGTTAAAACAGGTTTTGCAATCAATGGGGATGCATGACACCCTATTTACATAACTCTAATACCCCTGTATTGCCTAGTTATTGTATTGATATGCTACTCTGGTATGCTTATTGTGAGATTGCCAATGTATGTAACTATTGACATTTGGATTTCCTGAGTACTCCCCACTGGCAATACACTGTTAAAAACGTATGCTTGATTCATTTCTCTGGGTAAGGTGTTACTGTTTGCCATTGTGGTATCATTAATGAACATATCATACTTGTTTACAATTCCTTCCATTGCCTGTCTCCCATCTCTCTGACTTACATCTTCTATGTGATTTATTAGGTATTTTACCATGATTGGTTGTTACTAGAGAAGTGTGAATCAGGTAAAATTTGAATTCGCCTCTTTACACCTCTTTATTATTTAAAATTTTAATTTGCCTCTTTATTATAAATCCTCCTGTAATATGAAATTGTCCTCCTCTGTATTGATAACCCTGCAGAGTTTAGTGTCATCTTCAAATATTGAGCGTCTACTCTGTATACCCCCAACAAGGTCATTAACATATTTATTAATGACCTTGTAGGGGCATACAAAGTAGAATCTCAATATTTGCAGATGACACTAAACGCTGCAGGGTTATCAATACAGAGGAGGACAATTTTATACTACAGGAGGATTTATGTAAACTAGAAGCTTGGGCTGATAAATGGTCAATGAGCTTTAATGGGGATAAATGTAAGGTCATGCACTTGGGCAAAGGATATAAAAAGTATAATTATGTGCTTAATTGTAAAACACTGGGCAAAACTACCACTGAAAAAGACCTGGGTGTATGGGTAGATGATAAACACACATTTAGTGCCCAGTGTCAGGCAGTTGCTACAAAGGCAAATAAAATAATGGAATGGAATGCATTAAAAGAGGCATCGAGAATCATGAGGAGAACATAATTTTACCTCTATACAAGTCACTAGTGCGACCACACTTAGAATATTGTATACAATTCTGGTCTCTGGTGTATAAGAAAGACATAGCTGAACTAGAGCGGGTCCAGAGAAGAGCGACCAAAGTCATTAAAGGACTGAGGGGTCTGCAATACCTAGACTGGTTATTAAAATTGGGGTTATTTAGTTTGGAAAAACGAAGGCTTAGGGGTGATCTTATAATAATGTATAAATATATGAGGGGACAGTACAGAGACCTATTTAATTATCTTTTTACTCTTAGGCCTGCGACAGGGACAAGGGGGCATCCTCTACATCTGGAGGAAAGAAGGTTTAATCATAATTACAGATGTGGACTCTTTACTGTAAGAACAGTGAGACTATATAACTCTCTGCAACATAATGTTGTAATGAGTGAGTCACTACTAACATTTTAAAGTGGCCTGGATGCCTTTCTTTAAAAATATAATATTATTGGTTATATATACTAGATTCTTCGAATATATATACTAGATTCTTTGATAGGGCGTTGATCCAGGGAACTAGTCTGATTGCCGTATGTGGAGTCAGGAAGGAATTTTTTTCCCCAATGTGGAGCTTAGTGTTGCCACATGGTTTTTTTTTGCCTTCCTCTGGATCAACATGTTAGGCTATGGGTTGAACTAGATGGACTTAAGGTCTTCCTTCAACCTTAAATACTATGTTCCTTTGTTATGTTACATGTTTTTTAACACTAAATTATTCTCTCCAAATGTAAAGTTGTAATATATAATATGTAATATATAAAACATAATAACTTTATATACAGTGGGTACAGAAAGTATTCAGACCCCTTTAAATGTTTCACTCTTTGTTTCATTGCAGCCATTTGGTAAATTCAAGTAAGTTCATTTTTTGCCATTAATGTACAATCTGCACCCCATCTTGACTGAAAAAAAACAGGAATGTAGAAATCTTTGCATATTTATTAAAAAAGAAAAACTGAAATATCACATGGTCATAAGTATTTAGACCCTTTGCTCAGACACTAACATTAAAGTCACATGCCCTCCATTTCCTTGTGATCCTCATTGAGATGGTTCTACTCCTTCATTGGAGTCCAGCTGTGTTTAATTAAACTGATAGAACTTAATTTGGAAAGGTAAACACCTGTCTATATAAGACCTCACAGCTCACACTGCGTGTCAGACCAAATGAGAATCATGAGGCCAAATGGAACTTCCCAAGGAGCTAAGAGACAGAAGTGTGGAAAGGCACAGATCTGACCAAGGATACAAAAGAATTTCTGCAGTTCTCAAGGTTCCTATGAGCACAGTGGCCTCCATAATCCTTAAATGGAAGACATTTGGGACCACCAGACGTCTTCCTAGACCTGACAGTCCAGCTAAACTGAACAATAGTGGGAGAAGACCCTTGTGAATGAGGTAAAGAAGTGTCCCAAGATCACTGTGGCTGAGCTCCAGAGATGCAGTAGGGAGATGGAAGAAAGTTCCACAAAGTCAACTATCACTGCAGCCCTCCACAATCAGGCCTTTATGGCAGAATGGACAGACGGAAGTCTCGCCACAGTGCAAGACATATGAAAGCCTGAATAGAGTTTGCAAAAAAAACACTTCTTGTGCAATTATTACCTTCCGTACCCACTCTGTATACCTACCTTGTGGCATCCACCATGCACTTCTGCTGTAATCATATCTTCCTATCATGCAATGGGCGAGCACAACTTGAATACTCAAGTGGTGGTTTGTCCAAATATGAGGTCCACTAGTGGTGCAGCCAATGCTAGAAACCCACCGCATATGGATCCTGGTCCCCACACCCTGCAACCAACCCCGCACAAACTCATTACCGCAGCCCGACGCCAGCCATCGGCCCCCTGCCCAACGCAAAAATGGCAGAATGAAATCCTTCAGGACTCGTGATGATGTCACGGTCATGGGCAGACCAGGTGCACATGACCGTCACACCACGACAGTTAATTTAGCTTCCCCGGTCTCCACAGCAAAGTATTTGCTGCCAGCAACCTGTATCCCCACCCCAACCTATATGCCCCCACTCCAGCCTATGTGCCCACAGCAGTCTTTTCCCCGACCCTAAATTATGTGCCCCCCAGCAGCCTGTGCAGCCAAGTGTATGTGCCCCCACCCTAGCCTATGTGCCCCCACCCCAACTTATGTACCCCCCAGCAGCCTGTGTCTCCACCCCAAACTATGTGCTCCCAGAAACCTGTGCCCTGAGAGAAGCCTATGTGCCGCCAAAGAACCTGTGTGCCCACCCAAGTCTATGTGCCCCCACCCAAGCAATGTACTGAATGTTCCACACTCACAGCAGTGTATATGCTCTGTCCCCAGCCAATGTGCCCCCCAGCAGTCTGTGCCCCCACTCCAGCCTATGGGCCCCAACCACAGCCTATGTGTCTTCCAGCAGCCTGTGCCCCCAACCCAGCCTATGTGCCCCAACAGCATTTTTGCCCCAGCAGCCTGTGCCCCTACCCTAGCCTACGTGCCTCCATCCAAGCCTACATGCCCCTCAGCATCTTGTACCTGCACCTCAGCCTATGTGCACCCCAGCAGCATGTGCCCCCACTTAAGTCTATGTGCATCTATCCCAATCTATTTGCCGCTTAGCAGACTATGTGCCTCCCAGCAGCCTGTGCCCTCACCTCAGACCATGTGCCCCCAGCACGCTATGTAACCCCACTCTAGCCTATGTGCCCCATCCCAGCAGTCTATGTGCCCCCAGCAGTCTGTGCCCCCACCCCAGCCTGTATGCCCCAGCAGTTTGTGTCTCTACCCCAGCCTATGTGCCCCCAGCAGTCTGTGCCTCCACCCCAACCTATCTGTGCCCCAGTAACCTATGTGCCATACAGCACCCTGTGCTCTCACCCCAGCCTGTGTGCCTCCCAGCAGCTTGTGCCCTCACCTCAGACCATGTGCCCACAGCCCCTTATTTACCCCCACCATAAGCTATGTGCCCCATCCCAGCAGCCTATGTACCACCCACCTCATATTATGTGCCCCCATCCAAGCCTATGTGTTTACCAGCATCCTATGTGCCCCCATCCTAGCCCCTAGCAGTTTGTGTGCCTCTTCCCATCAATGTATAGGACACCATCCCAGCAACCCATGTGCCTCCACCCCAGCAGTGTAATGTTACCCTTTTCATACTTTCTTTTAATTTTACTTTTACCACAGGGTGAGGGATGAGCACAGAGAGGAGAAATAGAGTGCACAGGGAGAGACAGCTCAAATGAGAATGCATAGAGGGGAGAGAAACAGTACACAGGGGGACAGAACAAAGGGAAAGACAACTTAAAAGAGAGATTAAGGAAAGAGAAGATTACTGGCTAGGAGCACTGGGGAATACAAATAAGGAGATTACTTATGAGTTAACACGTTTATTTACCACAACGCGTTTCCACAACCGATTGTTGTCTTCCTCAGGTTATTTTATCTTTTGTGTGTTGCAGTTAATTGTTTATCTTTTGTGGGTTGCAGTTAATTGTTTATCTTTTGTGTGTTGCAACACAAAAGAGAGAGCACACAAGGGGAGAAGACAGCACAGGGGTGGAGAGACTACAAGGGGAAGAGAGATAGTGCACAGGGGGAGACAGCTCAAAAGAGAGAACACAGAGGGGAGACGACAGCACAGGGAGAAGAGATGGTCACTGCCTCCAGCACCACAGAGCCAACCTCCATTGTGGCATCACCGCCCTCCCGATGTGATAGCATTAGGCCTCCATCTAGTACTTACTTCATATTCACCACTCATCTCACCTGCCCTTTTGCCTCTAATCTTCAATCATCTGGTCCTCGTATCTTCGTTGCCTTGGGAATTTCAGTGCTGCGATCCAAAGCTGCAATGACACTGGATGGGTGGTGATGAGAAGTGGAGGGGCCATAGAGGTGGGTATAAGTATTTTTATTTTTTAACATTTTGATTGCTGTTTATGGTTGAGAAAAATGGTTGTGAAATCGCATGGAAGCAAGTTACAAAAAAATCCACATTTTGGGAAATACAGATTTTTGTTAACTTTGAGTAGAACACAATTCCATTCAAATGTATTTGCTCATCTTTAGTTATCACCTCTCAATACAGTTAAAATATTTCAGTCTACTTGTATTCGTCTATGTCATTACATTTTGTGTGCTTGCTACTTTAATAGCTCATGGCTGGGATGGCATGGATATTGACTCAAACAATTGTGATGTATTTGTCTTTTATTTTATGATTATATGTTTTAAAACATTTTTTTCTTGAAATTGTATAATAGCTGGCTGTTAGAGGAACCATCTATTCCATGGGTACAATTAGAAAAAGCTGGTATTAACAATAATAACCTTAAACTAGTTATCTTAGCATACTTATTAGATCCTACCAAACCCCTTCCAAATCTACAAACGTTGAAAACGACCTGGAGACCTTTACTAGTAAAATCCAAACCAAAATTTAAGGAACTTTTGACTTACTTCCTTCCAACTCTGTTATTGGAGATTATGGTTCCAAGGTTAAATATAAAACATTGGATTGAAAACGGCATTTTAACCATTCAGGAGATTATAATGTATGACAAGTTGATTCCTTTTCAAACTCTCAGGAAAAAGTTTAATTTACCACAATCTGATAAAACAAAGTGGTCAAAGATGCAAATATATTTAACAATGAATAATATCCTTTTTAAATTACCATAAAATATCATTGATCTACTATATAACCCTCGTGATCAAACTACCTAAGTGGTAAACAAAGTACATATCTGTCATTTATAATGACTACCGTATATGGAACTATTAAAGTCCAAGAATATCCTGACCTGGGAGAAAATTAATATTGATACTGCACTCTTCTCAAAATCCCTGGACATTATTTATTCCAACACCTTGTGTGATTCTTTACATGAAGCATACTATAAAATACTGTCCAGATGGTATTGGACACCAGAAAGGATACATGAGATTAAACCATCTGAATATCCAGAATGTTGGAGGGGTTGTGATAAACGGGGATCTACCTAATATACAAAGCTGAATGCGTGTGTGTGTGTGTGTGTGTATGTGTATGTGTATGTGTTTATGTGTGTGTGTGTATATCCAGGATTGGCATCTACACCGTCGCAACTACAGCCGCAAAATTTTGCACAGTCAGACATCTGGACCCCGGGAGCGTCATAGGCTATGTTGTGAGGCGAAAATTTAACCCTGCGCGTTCCAGTTCAACAAACAATTTTGCCCCTATCTACCTAATGGGGAAAAAGTGAATGGAAAAGTGTTGGAGGAAAATCGACAGCTGTCAGCTATAGAGACAAAATTTTGCACAGTCACACGTCTGGACCCCGGGAGCGTCATAGGCTATGTTGTGAGGCGAAATTTTAACCCTGCGCATTCCAAGTCACCAAACAATTTTGCCCCTATCTACATAATGGGGAAAAAGTGACAGTTACCAGTTGACAGTTGTGAATGAGAGGGGCTTAATGATAGCACCAAAGACTAACAGCACATACCAGCATATAGTCACTAAGGTGGGGCCCCAACATGAGATATTCACCACACACGGGGACATGTAAACACACCACACGCACACAAAGAGTAACAGCAAGTGTATAGTCGCTAAAGTGCAGCCCCAACATTGGATACTCACCACGCACCCAAACAAACACACACACACCACAAAGAGACACACACAACACAGAGACACACACACACCCCCAAGGGGACACACACACACTCTACAGCGACACATGCACTCACCCCACAGGGACACACACACCACAAAGACACACACACACACACCACACAGACCCCCCCACAGGGACACACACACATACACACTCTATAGGGACACATGCACTCACCCCTCAGGGACACACATACACCACAAAGAGACACACACAACACAGAGACACACAAACCCCACACAGACACCCCCCCACAGGGACACACACATGCACACCCTATAGGGACACATGCACTCACCCCACAGGGACACACACACCACAAAGAGACACACACAACACAGATACACACACACACACCACAGACCCCCCCACAGGGACACACACACATACACACCCTATAGGGGCACATGCACTCACCCCACAGGGACACACACACACACACAAAGAGACACACACAACAGATACACACACCACACAGACCCCCCCACAGGGACACACACATACACACCCTATAGGGGCACATGCACTCACCCCACAGGGACACACACACACACCACAAAGAGACACACACAACAGAGACACACACCACACAGACCCCCCCCCACAGGGACACACACATACACACCCCAGGGACAAACACACCACACAGACAGACACAGATGTGCAACACATGTGCCATATAGGGAATTAAGGCAGATGTCAGTCACATGAGCTGTCTATTATGTGTATGTGTGAGGTAACATATACTGCCCGGGGGAGGGTTTACTGTTGGCTGGAGATATATTACGCTGCCTATAGCAATCAATCACAGCTCAGCTTCTATTTTCCTACAGGCCATTGTTATGACATATTCAAATTCTATTTTGTTATAGCTAACAGCAGTTATTTATTAACCCGGGCGTAGCCGGGTACTACAGCTAGTTTCTCATATATTTCGGGATTGTCCTAAATTATGTAACCTTTGGGTGGAAGTGAAAAAACTTATTACGAACCTCACTGGTCTGAAATTCTCCCTTAATCCACAACTAACGCTACTACTTTTAGGAATAGAGGATTTCCCAATTAATCTTAGACACATAATCTGTCATATTCTAATAGTAACAAAATTATTGATTGACTCGAGGTGGAAACACTTGGAAGTCCCCATTATTTTAGATGTGATAGATAGAATCTCAACACATAATGAGTATGAATATAACATTGCTTTGAGGTAAAAAAAATGTCACCAAATATAACATACGATGGGAGATTTGGACCCAACAATATACCCCAAACCTGAGACTTACCGGGTCCCATTAATATTATATTATTACGAATTGCTATAGTATGATTTTCTTTTTATATTACACTAGCTGTGAGCCCGATTCTAAAGAATCGGGTAGTCTAGAATGCATACATAGTTTATTTACTAATATTTAGGGGAGTGCGGTGAAATTAATTGTGTGTATACAGGTGGCTCAGTGGTTAGCACTGTATATGGTGGCTCAGTGGTTAGCACTGTATATGGCGGCTCAGTGGTTAGCACTGTATACGGTGGCTCAGTGGTTAGCATTGTATATGGTGGCTCAGTGGTTAGCACTGTATATGGTGGCTCAGTGGTTAGCAGTGTATACGGTGGCTCAGTGGTTAGCACTGTATACGGTGGTTCAGTGGTTAGCACTGTATACGGTGGCTCAGTGGTTAGCACTGTATACGGTGGCTCAGTGGTTAGCACTGTATACGGTGGCTCAGTGGTTAGCACTGTATACGGTGGCTCAGTGGTTAGCATTGTGTATGGTGGCTCAGTGGTTAGCACTGTATATGGTGGCTCAGTGGTTAGCAGTGTATACGGTGGCTCAGTGGTTAGCACTGTATACGGTGGCTCAGTGGTTAGCACTGTATATGGTGGCTCAGTGGTTAGCACTGCGGGGTGGCTCAGTGGTTAGCACTGCGCGGTGGCTCAGTGGTTAGCACTGCGCGGTGGCTCAGTGGTTAGCACTACGCGGTGGCTCAGTGGTTAGCACTGCGCGGTGGCTCAGTGGTTAGCACTGCGCGGTGGCTCAGTGGTTAGCACTGGGCGGTGGCTCAGTGGTTAGCACTGGGCGGTGGCTCAGTGGTTAGCACTGCGCGGTGGCTCAGTGGTTAGCACTTTAGCACTGCGCAGTGGTTCAGTGGTTAGTAGTGCGCGGTGGCTCAGTGGTTAGCAGGAGTATGGTGGCTCAGTGGTTAGTAGTGAGTGGGGTGGGCAGAGTGGTCAGCGCAGTGCGGCGGGGCAGAGTGGTCAGCAGAGGACAGAGGCACTCTGTCTGTCATACTTACCAGCGGGTCATCGTCTTCCCTGCCACGGCATTTTCACTCCGCCGTCGCCAGCATGTTGGCTCCACTCATGCAGAGCATTGCTCCTGTGCAGGCTCCTCTCTGCTGAGTATTGCTCCTGTGCAGCCTCCTCTCTGCAGAGCATTGCTCCTGTGCAGCCTCCTCCTCTCTGCAGAGCATTGCTCCTGTGCAGCCTCCCCTCATGCAGAGCAATGCTCTTAAGCAGCCTCCTCTGTGCAGAGCATTGCTACTGTGCAGCCTCCTCTCTGCAGAGCATTGCTACTGTGGAGCCTCCTTACTGTAGAGCATTGCTCCTGTGCAGCCTCCTCTCTGCAGAGTATTGCAGAGGCACTCTGACTGTCATACTTACCAGCGGGTCATTGTGTTCCCCGCCACGGCATTTTTACTCCGCCGTCGCCAGCATGTTGGCTCCACTCATGCAGAGCATTGCTCTTGTGCAGGCTCCTCTCTGCTGAGTATTGCTCCTGTGCAGCCTCCTCTCTGCAGAGCATTGCTCCTGTGCAGCCTCCTCTCTGCAGAGCATTGCTCCTGTGTAGCCTCCTCTCTGCAGAGCAATGGTCATGTGCAGCCTCCTCTCTGCAGAGCATTGCTCCTGTGCAGCCTCCTCCCTGTAGAGCATCGCTCCTGTGCAGCCTCCTCTCTGCAGAGCATTGCTCCTGTGCAGCCTCCTCTCTGCAGAGCATTGCTCCTGTGTAGCCTCCTCTCTGCAGAGCAATGCTCTTGTGCAGCCTCCTCTCTGCAGAACATTGCTCCTGTGCAGCTTCCCCTCTGCAGAGCATCGCTCCTGTGCAGCCTCCTCCCTGCAGAGCATCGCTCCTGTGCAGCCTCCTCCCTGCAGAGCATCGCTCCTGTGCAGCCTCCTCTCTGCAGAGCATTGCTCCTGTGCAGCCTCCTCCCTGCAGAGCATCGCTCCTGTGCAGCCTCCTCTCTGCAGAGCATTGCTCCTGTGCAGCCTCCCCTCTGCAGAGCATTGCTCCTGTGTAGCCTCCTCTCTGCAGAGCAATGCTCCTGTGCAGCCTCCTCTCTGCAGAGCAATGCTCCTATGCAGCCTCCTCTCTGCAGAACATTGCTCCTGTGCAGCCTCCTCTCTGCAGAACATTGCTCCTGTGTAGCCTCCTCTCTGCAGAGCAATGCTCCTGTGCAGCCTCCTCTCTGCAGAACATTGCTCCTGTGCAGCCTCCTCTCTGCAGAACATTGCTCCTGAGCAGCCTCATCTCTGCAGAGCGTTGCTCCTGTGCAGCTTCCCCTCTGCAGAGCAATGCTCCTGTGCAGCCTGCTCTCTGCAAAGCATTACTCCTGTGCAGCCTCCCCTTTGCAGAGCATTGCTCCTGTGCAGCCTCCTCTCTGCAGAACATTGCTCCTGTGTAGCCTCCTCTCTGCAGAGCAATGCTCCTGTGCAGCCTCCTCTCTGCAGAACATTGCTCCTGTGCAGCCTCCTCTCTGCAGAACATTGCTCCTGAGCAGCCTCATCTCTGCAGAGCATTGCTCCTGTGCAGCCTCCCCTCTGCAGAGCAATGCTCCTGTGCAGCCTGCTCTCTGCAGAGCATTACTCCTGTGCAGCCTCCCCTCTGCAGAGCATTGCTCCTGTGCAGGCTGCTCACTGCAGAGCATTGCTCCTGTGCAGCCTCCTCTCACCTGTATCCTGGAGATCAGCTCTTGGGGGCTCAGTCCGGGGTCCTCTGTCAGCTTTATGTTCCCTTGTGATCGCAGGATGTCAGAGGCAGAGAATCAGTGATGAGGACACGTCTGATGTGAGACAGCGGCATGATGTCTCCTGTGCTGACTGCAGCAATGAAAGTGCCTGTGATGATGTCACAGTCATGTGATATAGCCCCGCCCATACCAGTGACATCATCTCAGGTCCTGAGAGTGAGAGACTGTGCATGGACTCGCAAAGGCATTGCCAAAGGCATTGCGAGTGAGGAGAGACTCTGGAAGGACTCGCAAAGGCATTGCGAGTGAGGAGAGACTCTGGAAGGACTCGCAAAGGCATTGCGAGTGTGGCAGGAGAGAGAGAGAGAGTCAGCAAGGACTCGCAAAGGCATTGCGAGTGTGGCAGCCACGCACACGACGACGGAAACACTGCCGAATATGACGGAAGTGGCCTTAGGGTAATTATATATTAGATCATATCTTTGAATTACTGTTCGGACTTATATATGGTAATAGGATACAATTGTATTGTGGTTTTATGATGGCTAGTGGAAAAGTGTATTTTTTTTTCCTTATTTTATATTATGCCTGTGTTATTTCTCTCTTATCTACAAAATACTGTATATTGTAAATGGTATGATTTGTTCCTTTTGTGTTGTTTGTTCCCACATTCCCTTTTTATTTATGTACCCTATTGTTTCTCTTTAAAATAATAAAAATAATTTGAATAATAAAAAAAACATTTGTTTCAATTAACATTGATTTTTGTATGAAGCCCACACATCTCTTCTTTACAGGAATTTAAAGGAATATTGTGCCCGTGTGGCTTTATACATTCCTGAGGCTTTTTGCCTATTACATAACATTTAGTTATTGTTCTAGTGTCCTCCTTACCTTACTCTCTAGCCTTACCGTCTAGCCTTACTCTCTAGAGTAGCTGTGCATAATCAGTTTGGATTAATGTATGCTTGACTAGCCGATGTATGACATTGAATTCTCCAGAGATTACAGCAAGATAATAGAAGAAGATAGAGCAATAAAGTTACTGATCCCAAAATGGCCACCTAGCCCAAGCCATATTCCAGCATACTATAAGCATTGCACTAGAATATCACCTGATAGATTCCCTTTCATGGGCATGGCATTCCTTTTTATTATGCTGGCGGACAGGGTCCCATCCCCTCCTGTTCTAGTTTGGACTACATATGTATATTGAACTTGTCCTCGTCTACCCTTTCATCATGTATAGCGCCATGGAATCTAATGGCGCTATATAAATAAATAATATAAATTATGCTTACTGTAGTGGTATGGAATCTCAATATGAGCCATACTCATATACTCATACCTTATATATCTGGAACACGGACAGCAAAAAGAAAAACTCAAAATAGCTCAATAGACATAAACTGACAAATATCATAGCCGATGGAATGCTAAGAGGCAAAAATAAAAAAAATAAACATATGCCCAATTTTAGTGGCCAAAATGGGCTGAATTCTTTAGATTTACAAGCAAATATTTGTTTTCCAGTCAATTATTTTGAATGTTTTTTTTATCAGGACTAAACATAACGATAATTAATCATAATTAACCACCTTTTTGTCTTTTCCCTAAATAAGCCATTGCAAATGAAGCTGACATGCCAGTGCAAAGAAAATGGTTGTTGAGACCATGTTAGAGAGGATCAGTGGGTCACAGAGGCAAGATACATTTTACATGTATAAAACTGTAGGTTTACTTTAATTTTAAGAGCACTAGACACACAGATTATCCAGCTTGCCTCTCAAATTTTTATCCATGGGAACATAGACCCCACTCTCATAACCCTCATAAATAAAATAAAGACAAGAGACTGATATGGTGTGAAGATGCCCGTGAGGTTTAACTTTGAAATTTAAATATTAAAATATAAACTTTCAATAAATAACAAAAAAAGTGGTTTGGAAAACATCAAACCCGAATAAACTCTTTATTTAAAACAGCCATACCCCAAATGTCATTGGGCCACTTTTCCTATCAGTAAAGCCTCACGATAAGGAATCCATCATAATAACTTCCAAATGGAATGGGCGTCTCCAATTCTTCTCTTCACAGCTGTGCTGACTAGATTAAAGTTGTACCTCAGTTAACTTCCTGAGATTATATACCACTGCATTTTTCATGCTCAAAGCGCTTAACCAATCATTATCAAGATTCTCCCAGCAGTCCATGTCAAAACTGACCTTGGACCCTGTTAACAAGTTGCTTGGGGAATAACCCCAGCAACTAACCAAAGGTTGAGGATACCTCAGCTGCTTAAAACAACTGCATAGCAGTCTAATTATTAAATCAAACTTAAAATTGATTCTCCAAAACCAAAATCTTAATAAATAAAAACTATATATTGCTGACAGGAGGGTCATGGTGCCATGTAGCCCCCACGCTAAATGCTTAGTGGGCCACCCATGGGAACATAGACCCCCTCTCTCATAACCCTCATAAAGACAAAATACCAATATGGCGTGAAAATGGCCGTGAGGATTTACTTTGAAATTTAAATATTAAAATATAAACTTTCAATAAGTAACATAAAAACCATGATTTGGAAAACATCAAACCCGAATAAACTATTTAATTCAGCCATATGCCCAAAAGCCATTGGGCCACTTTTCCCCAAAAGGTCTCACCAATATGGTGAGACCGCCCCAGGCCACAAAGCCACTTCTCCACCATATTTTGCAGGTCCAAATTAAAAATATCCACCCCAACATCACTGAGGTGAATCTCATCCTTCCTATACATCCCAGGAATGGAATCATCAATATCATTGTGTCGATAAGCGAAGCCTCCTATAAAAGGCATGAATTCCGCCATTGACCTATTAACTCGTTTCCGGATCTTATCAATAAAATGGAGTTCTACATTCGCTAGATTATCAGTCGATTGACTTGTTATATTAGGAGGTACCAATTATTATATTTTTCAAACTAGGAAATACCAACTTATAAATGTTAAAAAATCTCTTTATTTGTATCAAAGATTAAAATGTGATAGACAAACCAAGGGGAATTAGACAAACATACACATTTATATACATTCCTGGGGGTTCAGCATATATAATTTCTCTAATAATAACATAGAAGGTCATAGACTTTTACCCAACAAGATAACAACTAAGTCGTCCTTAGGGTATAGTTTTATAAGTATAGACGTTTGTACTCTAGTGTCTCGTGCCCAATGTGGGAGAGAGACAACTTGTAAGAGAGAAATAATACAGATTTCAAACCCCTATATGGATTTCGAACAATGTTCTGAAACAGTTAATGAAGACCTTCCATTAGATTACTGAGCTCCCAGTATACATATGGATTAAACCTCCAACGCTTGACGCGTTTCGCCTTCTCAATGTCAGAAGGCTCATCAGAAGACTTTTGGGGTTACAGAAATAATGTTCCGTCTAAAAGCAAAAGGATTGGCAAAACATTAGTTTACAAACAGAAAAATCTTGAAAATAGCTGCACAAGTCTAGATGGTACATAGTCAAGTACAGAGAAATAAGCATATATATATGTGCAAGGCCACCTAAATATATTACATACAATAAGTATACAAGAAATATATAATTAATCTAGTTGGACATATATGCATGTTCCCAAAATTATGTGAATAATTTTTGATGGTAAGAAAGGAATGAGGAGACATACCTTATAACCGTACATGCCAAATAAACAAATTCTTCGATAAGGCAAGAATACCCAAAAAGGTCAATAAGCAATAGATAGAGAGACCACGAAATTTTTCTGATAGAATCAAAATAAAGAGAAATATATATTTTACCACAGGAAGATGGTGCATATCGTATATGTAAACTAAATGAAGGACTGCAGTACACATGGCAGCGTGCTTACCTAAGGTATTTGTTGTATGGTCATGAATGGGGCATCCAAAGAATTGGACATACTAGGGCATAGATAAACTGTGTGGGGACAGAGGTATATCAAGATCAAGAAAGGTATTTGACAAAAAATAGATAGAAATATCAAGAAAATCACTTTTGGTAAAGAAATCATATTAAACCAAAACACAACGTCACATCAGCCTCTAAAGGCTCTAAGATCAAAACTGGGGTCGTAGTAAGAATCCCTCCAGTTGACCAATAAGTATATCCAGCCGTGCCCAGTATACCCATGTATACAAAAGAGTGTTTCTTGATTATCAATAAAAGTGACAATACAAGTTAATATAGATCTAGCAGTGCCCAGTATGCCTATGTATACAAAGAGTGTTCATTAACCATACATGTAGAAATAGGTCTAACAGTGCACAGTATGCCCATGTGTGCAAAGGGTGTTCATTAGTTATCAGTACCAGTAACAATACATATAGCTGTATCTTAAGAGAGGAAATAATACCTCATCTTAGTACAGCACATATGTTTAATTCATCCTTTATAACAAAAGAGTGGTCAAAAATGAAGAAATTAGCCCATAATTAGAATCAGAATGGAAAAAGGTTGACAGCATCTATAACTCACCCACTATGTAGTCATCCTGTGTCTCTGAATGCCTAGAGGAGAATGAATATACTTCTCTTTTATAGGGCAAAGCTTAGCTACTCATTGGTGATTAGTGGTAACAGGTGATGCAGGATCGCAATCACCTGTTCCTAATGCTGTCATTCTAAGGAGGCGTCCACCTTAGGTGTTTATTTGAGCTCCATGGTTACAATCACCACGGAGCTCTGTAAACTCACTTATGCGGAAAAAAAAAAAAAAAAAAAAAAAAAAAAAAAAGGGGATGAAGCTGTACTGTTGTCTTTAAGATTGTGCACCATCTAGAGTGTGGAAAAAATAAGGGCATCCTGATTTAGCATGTATGTAAGAGTGATGTAGAGATGTATAACCTAAATTAAGGTTTTGGATGAAAGAGCATGCATATTAGCCATCAAGATTTACAAATGTAAACAAAGTTAAAAGAAAAAATACATAAAAGCCTATTTAGCTACAAAATCTAGATAACAGGAACTATATATATTTAATTGTTCCAATTTATGATGTACAACCCTTCTCGGGTAAATAACATCTTTAAGGGCCGGTATTTTATTCCATCAGAGCACCACTATTTCACCATACCCTGACAAAAAGCTGGTGAAAGCAAGTGTTGACTAGAGGAAGCAAGTATAACTCTGTTGTTCATTAAGGCCATTTGGTTGGACACTATTGAAGTTGTGGATCCACCTTGCTTCTTTTTGAAGAAGGGTTCTGTCAAAGTCTCCCTTTCTGGGTGAAGGTTTTGGTACTTCCAAAACTCTCACTTTTAGAGATTTGGAGTCCCCTTGGTGAAATTCACGGACATGTCGGGCAATCGGGGTGTCTCTATCATGTCTCACGTCACCAAGGTGTTCCCCAAATCTTTTACGCAGCTCTCTCTTAGTTTTGCCAATGTAGTCTTTAGGGCATGTGCAAGTAATCACATAAACCAGACCTTGTGTACTACAATTGGCAAAATCGCGTAAGGTGTAAATCATACCAGTTTTGGAACAGGTTACAGTTTTTGACGGTTGTACCCATGGGCAAAACTTGCAGTGTCCACATCTGTAAGTCCCTACCGTCTTCAAATTTTGCAGCCAATTATTCTGCAATTTAGGTTTTTGGTAGTGACTGCGGACCAACCTGTCACCAATTGATTGTCCACGTCTGTAGGTAACACTTGCGTATGGCATGATGTAATCTTTTAGATCAGGGTCCGCAAGTAAAATACACCAATGTTTCCTCATGATAGCCATTATTTCCTCATTTTGGGCATCAAAAGTACCAATTAGTCTGGTGATGGATGAAATAGTAACATAGTTTTTAAGGTTGAAGGAAGACTTTAAGTCCATCTAGTTCAACCCATAGCCTAACATGTTGATCCAGAGGAAGGCAAAAAAAACCCCATGTGGCAACACTAATCTCCACATTGGGGGAAAAAATTCCTTCCTGACTCCAGATACGGCAATCAGACTAATTCCCTGGATCAACGCCCTATCAAAGAATCTAGTATATATAACCGGTAATATTATAGTTTTCAAGAAAGGCATCCAGGCCCTTCTTAAATGTTAGTAGTGACTCACTCATTACAACATCATGTGGCAGAGAGTTCCATAGTCTCACTGCTCTTACAGTAAAGAATCCACGTCTGTGATTATGATTAAACCTTCTTCCCTCCAGACGTAGAGGATGCCCCCTTGTCCCAGTCTCAGGCCTAAGAGTAAAGAGATCATTAGAAAGGTCTCTGTACTGCCCCCTCATATATTTGTACATTATTATAAGATCACCCCTAAGCCTTCGTTTTTCCAAGCTAAATAACCCCAAGTTTAATAACCTGTCTTGGTATTGCAGACCCCTTAGTCCTCTAATAACTTTTGTCGCTCTTCTCTGGACCCGCTCTAGTTCAGCTATGTCTTTCTTATACACCGGAGACCAGAATTGTACACAGTATTCTAAGTGTGGTCGCACTAGTGACTTGTATAGAGGTAAAATTATGTTCTCCTCATGAGCATCTATGCCTCTTTTAATACATCCCATTATTTTATTTGCCTTTACAGCAGCTGCCTGACACTGGCCACTAAATGTGAGTTTGTCATCTACCCATACACCCAGGTCTTTTTCAGTGGTAGTTTTGCCCAGTGTTTTATAATTAAGCACATAATTATACCCTTTGTTTCCTCTGCCCAAGTGCATGACTTTACATTTATCCCCATTAAAGCGCATTTGCCATTTAGCAGCCCAAGCTTCTAGTTTACATAAATCCTCCTGTAATATAAAATTGTCCTCCTCTGTATTGATTACCCTGCAGAGTTTAGTGTCATCTGCAAATATTGAGATTCTACTCTGTATGCCCCCTACAAGGTCATTAATAAATATATTAAATAGGAGCGGGCCCAACACTGACCCCTGTGGTACCCCACTGTTAACTGTGACCCATTCTGAGTGTGTTCCATTAATAACCACCCTTTGTTTCCTATCACTAAGCCAGTTTCTTAACCCACTTACACATATTTTCCCCTATCCCCATTGCCCTCATTTTATGTATCAACCTTTTGTGTGGCACCGTATCAAAAGCTTTTGAAAAGTCCATATACACCACATCCACTGCATTTCCTTGGTCCAGTCCAGAACTTACTTCTTCATAGAAGCTTATTAGATTAGTTTGACAGGAACGGTCCCTCGTAAAACCATGTTGATAATGGGTCATGAGGTTATTTTTGTTCAGATACTCCAGTATAGCATCTCTTAGAAAACCCTCTAGGATTTTACCCACAGTAGAGGTTAAGCTTACTGGCCTATAATTTCCAAGTTCAGTTTTTGTCCCCTTTTTGAATATTGGCACCACATTTGCTATACGCCAGTCCTGTGGTACAGACCCTGATATTATGGAATCTTTAAATATTAAAAATAATGGTCTATCTATGACAGTACTTAATTCCTGCAGCACTCTGGGGTGTATCCCATCTGGGCCCGGGGATTTGTCAATTTTAGTGATTTTTAGACGATACCGTACTTCCTCTTGGGTTAAGCAGGTGACGTTTAATTGAGAATTTTTGTTATCACTGATCATATTGTCTGTCATGGGATTTTCTTGTGTAAATACTGTTGAAAAAAAGTCATTTAGCATATTTGCTTTTTCCTCATCCTCATCCACCATTTCACCCAGACTATTTTTAAAGGGGCCAACACCATCATTTTTTAGTTTCTTACTATTTATGTAGTTAAAAAATATTTTGGGATTCTTTTTACTTTCTCTGGCAATGAGTCTCTCTGTCTCAATCTTTGCTGCCTTGATTTGCTTTTTACAAATGTTATTTAATTTTCTGTATTTATTTAATGCTTCATCACTACCTACTTGCTTTAATTCCCTAAATGCTTTCTTTTTGTCACATATTGCACTTCTTACCGCTTTATTTAGCCATAGTGGTTTCCTCCTATTTCTAGCATGCTTATTCCCATAGGGTATATATTGTGCACAGGTCCTATTCAGGATGCTAATAAACATCTCCCATTTGTGTTGTGTACTTTTATGTCTCAGGACATCGTCCCAGTTTATTGCACTAAGATCATCTCTCAACCGTTGGAAATTTGCCTTCCTGAAGTTTAGTGTCCTTGTGGCCCCTCTACTACACGTCTTAGTAAAGGATACTTGAAAGCTTATTAAGTTATGATCACTATTACCCAAGTGACCTCCAACCCGTATATTTGATATGCGGTCTGGCCTGTTGGTTAATATTAGGTCCAGCAGTGCCCCCCTTCTTGTTGGGTCCTGAACCAGTTGTGAAAGGTAATTGTCTCTTATAGTTTTCAAAAACTTATTACCTTTGCTAGAACTGCAGGTTTCTGATCCCCAATGTATTTCAGGGTAGTTGAAGTCCCCCATAATAATGACTTCTCCCTGAGTCGCTGCTTCATCTATTTGCTTTATGAGGATATTCTCCTCCACTTCCATTATTGTTGGGGACTTATAACAAACCCCTATCAGTAATTTATTATTTTTTCCCCCTCCCCTTATCTCCACCCACAGAGACTCTACATTTCCATTAGATTCACCTATATTATCACGCAGGATGGGTTTTAAGGATGATTTTACGTATAAACATACACCTCCTCCTCGCCTATTTGTACGGTCATTTCTGAACAGACAATAGCCCTGTAAATTAACAGCCCAGTCATGGCTCTCGTCCAGCCAAGTCTCCGAAATCCCCACCATGTCATAATTATTTTCCAACAAAATCAATTCTAATTCCTCCATTTTGTTGGTGAGGCTTCTGGCATTAGTGTACATGCACTTTATGCATCTCTCTTTACCTCTATTCCTTCCTACTAGATTGACTGTTCTAACCCCACCCCCCATGCCACCCCCAATTTTATTACTTGTGCCCAGGTTACTGTTTACACTATCTTCCCCTCCTATACAATGAATACCCTCCCCCCAATCCCTAATTTAAACACTCCTCCAACCTTCTAGCCATTTTCTCCCCCAGCACAGCTGCACCCTCCCCATTGAGGTGCAGCCCGTCCCTAGCATAGAACCTGTAGCCAACAGAAAAGTCGGCCCAGTTCTCCAGGAACCCAAACCCCTCCTTCCTACACCAATTCCTGAGCCACTTATTTATCTCCCTAATCTCCCGTTGCCTCTCTGGTGTGGCACGTGGTACAGGCAGTATTTCAGAGAATACTACCTTGGAGGTCCTTGCCTTAAGCTTGCAGCCTCCTTTTTTTTGGGAACAAGTAATGTATCCCTCTTACATTGTTGTGCATTCTTATAGGCTGCGCTCAACGATGAACGAGGGTAACCTCTATCTAGGAATCTGTTCCTTAAAAGGTCTGCCTGTCTATGGAACTCATCATGAGTAGAACAATTCCGTCGTATGCGGATGTATTGTCCTTTAGGGATACCTCTTTTTTGTGGTTCCGGATGGTAACTTTCCCAATGCAGCAAATTATTAGTTGCAGTTGGCCTTCTATAAATACTAGAAACCACTCCACCTTTGTCATCCTTGGTAAGTAGGATGTCCAAAAAGGGCAGCCTATTATAACCAAACTCATAGGTGAAAAAAAGTCCCAAGTTGTTATTGTTGAGTTCCTGCACAAAGAGAACGAAGGTCTCCTTATCCCCTGCCCATAAGAGAAGGATATCATCCACGTAGCGACCCCAAAATGTAATATATTGGGTCCATTCACGCATGGCGTCGCTAAAAACGTGAACGTCTTCCCACCAGCCCAGGAGCAAATTAGCATATGAGGGCGCAGCCGAGCTCCCCATAGCTGTGCCCCTGAGCTGGTGGTAGAACTGGCCAGAGAAAGTAAAGTAATTATGTGTCAGCAGGAACTTCAAAAGACCTATAACGAACGAGTTATGTTGGGTGAATTGTCTGCCTCTAGCTTTAAGGAAATATTCTACAGCCTCCAACCCTAGATCATGTCGGATCGAACTGTATAATGACTCGACGTCAATGGACGCAAAATAAGTTGTTTCATCCATCGTAATACCATCGAGTTTGACCAGGAGGTCACTTGTGTCCCTTACATATGATGGTAGAGCAAGGACAAATGGTCTTAAGATCTTATCCAAATAGACCCCCACATTCTGTGTGACAGAGTTGATCCCTGAGACTATTGGTCTTCCCTTTAAAGGTGCTAGTCCCTTATGTATCTTGGGGAGTGCGTAGAACGTGGGTATCATTGGAGCAACTGGGGTCATAAATTTCATTTCGTTTTCTGAAATTAAATGAGCCTCTAGACCCTTGACTAGGATTTCATAGAGTTCATTTGAGAAATTGATAGTTGGATCTTTTATCAATTTACCATAAAACGTTTCATCCCCTAGAATGTTCAAACACATAGTCGTATAGTTGCTGTGATCCATTGTTCGAAATCCATATAGGGGTTTGAAATCTGTATTATTTCTCTCTTACAAGTTGTCTCTCTCCCACATTGGGCACGAGACACTAGAGTACAAACGTCTATACTTATAAAACTATACCCTAAGGACGACTTAGTTGTTATCTTGTTGGGTAAAAGTCTATGACCTTCTATGTTATTATTAGAGAAATTATATATGCTGAACCCCCAGGAATGTATATAAATGTGTATGTTTGTCTAATTCCCCTTGGTTTGTCTATCACATTTTAATCTTTGATACAAATAAAGAGATTTTTTAACATTTATAAGTTGGTATTTCCTAGTTTGAAAAAAAAAAGAAAAAAAAAAAAAAAGTTCTACATTCGCCCAAACTTGCCTAGGATCGATCTAAGAGAAAGCTAAGATGGATGCAGGAAACATTGCTTAATCATACGTTAATCCTGCTTCATGTAGCACAATAAATCAAACGTGTTAAACTTGCTCAGATTGTTCCCTCCTAGATGTAAAATGATAAGATCCGGATACGGTATAAGCTGAGTTAGTTTTTGTAAAAGATTGTATAAAGAATTCCAATGTAAACCCCTTTTCCCGAACCAGCTTATGCACACCTGTGCTGGGCCAAATGATAAATTGGTTGAATAACTTCTGTGTTGAGCCCTTTTCTTCGCCCAATATACAGTGCTGTGCAAATTAATTGGGACAATGCATTTTTTTAAGGAAAATCGTAAGTTGTTTACCAGTCAGTGATTCAAAACAGTTTTAACTGCTTTGAACAGGTGTGAGTGTAAAACCTTGTGTAACAAAATGTGGTTTGACTGGTTTTAGTCAGAAAATAAAAGCTAGCTGCCCCCTCTGCTTCAGTTGAGAGCTTGATTCTGTGAGGAGTGGTTTAGTGTACTTTTTCTCTATGTGATTCGTGCCTGTAAAAATGGATGTTACTCCATGAAAGAGGTCTAGAATTATTACTCTTAACTAGATGGTGGCCCGATTCTAACACATCGGGTATTCTAGAATATATATGTAGTTGACATGCTGTGACTGACAGAACTTGTTCAGTCAACGTGAGTGAACTACATATATGTATATATATATATATATATATACATATAGCAGCGCTATGGTATATGGTGGTACATTACATTGCATGTATAGCAACGCTATGGTATATGGCGGTACATTACAGTACATGTATAGCAGCGCTATGGTATATGGCAGTACATGTATAGCAGCACTATAGTATATGGCGGTACATTACAGTACATGTATAGCAGCACTATGGTATATGGCGGTATATTACAGTATATGTATAGCAGCACTATGGTATATGGCGGTACATTACAGCACATGTATAGCAGCACTATAGTGTATGGCGGTACATTACAGTACATGTATAGCAGCACTATAGTGTATGGCGGTACATTACAGTACATGTATAGCAGCACTATGGTATATGGCGATACTCCGCTCCCCGCGGCCTCCCGCTCCTCCACAGTAAAAGTAAAAAAATCCTCAGTGAAGATACTCACCTGTCCACCAGCTCGCTCCACCTCCGTCTCTAGGTCCTACAGGCCTTTAGGACCTGTCCTTGCTTGGGAAACCGATCAGCTGATCGGTCACATGACCGCTAACTGCTAGGGTTGCAGGATGGTGACTGGGGGGGAACAGGAATGTGTCGGGGGCAGGATGGAGCGAGCGGGGCGGGATGGTGGCGGGGGGGCAGGATGGAGCGAGCAGGGCAGGATGTAGCGAGCAGGGCAGGATGGAGTCGGGGGGAAGGATGGAGGCAGGTGGGCAGGATGGAGCTGGGGGGGAGACAGGATGGAGGCAGAGGGGGGGCAGGATGGAGGCAGAGGGGGGGCAGGATGGAGGCAGAGGGGGGCAGGATGGACTCAGAGGGGGGGCAGGATGGAGGCGGAGGGGGGGCAGGATGGAGGCAGAGGGGGTGCAGGATGGAAGCAGAGGGGGTGCAGGATGGAAGCAGAGGGGGGGCAGAATGGAGGCAGAGGGGGGGCAGGATGGAGGCAGAGGGGGTGCAGGATGGAAGCAGAGGGGGGCAGGATGGAGGCAGAGGGGGGGCAGGATGGAGGCAGAGAGGGGGCAGAATGGAGGCAGAGGGGGGGCAGGATGGAGGCAGAGGGGGGGCAGGATGGAGGCAGAGGGGGGCAGGATGGAGGAGGGGGGGCAAGAACAGCAGGGGGCAGGATGGAGGCAGGGGGCAGGATGGAGGGAGCAGGGCAGGATGGAGCCGGAGGAGCAGAATGGAGCCGGAGGAGCAGAATGGAGCCGGAGGAGCAGGATGGTGTCTGAGGGGGGGCAGGATGGAGCGAGCGGGGCAAGATGGAGCAAGCGGGGCAGGATGGTGGCAGGGGGTAGGGTTGGATGGTGGCGAGCGGGGCAGGATGGAGGCAGGATGGTGGAGAGCGGGGCAGGATGGAGCGAGCGGGGCAAGATGGAGGCGAGCGGGGCAGGATGGACGTGAGCGGGGTAGGATGGACGCGAACGGGGCAGGATGGAGGCGAGTGGGGCAGGATGGAGGCGAGCGGGGCAGGATGGAGGCGAGCGGGGCAGGATGGTGGCGGGGGGGCAGGATGGTGGCGGGGGGGTCAGGATGGTGGTAGTGGGGCAGGATGGAGCGAGTGGGGCAGGATTGAGCGAGCACACCTGCACACACATGCATCATGCACACAGCACACCTGCACACGCATGCATCATGCACACAGCACAAGCATGCATCATGCACACAGCACACCTGCACACACATGCACCATGCACACAGCACACCTGCACACACATGCATCATGCACACAGCACACCTGCACACACATGCATCATGCACACAGCACACACATGCACCATGCACACAGCACACCTGCATCATGCACACAGCACACACATGCATCATGCACACTGCACACCTTCCCACACATGCATCATGCACACAGCACACACATGCACCATGCACACAGCACACCTGCATCATGCACACAGCACACACATGCACCATGCACACAGCACACCTGCATCATGCACACAGCACACACATGCATCATGCACACAGCACACCTGCACACACATGTATCATGCACACAGCACACCTGCACACACATGTATCATGCACACAGCACACCTGCACACATATGTATCATGCACACAGCACATTACCTGCTGCTCTCGTTCCCCGGATCCTTCTGATCTTGATTCCTGGGACTTATAGTTCTGCTACCACACAACTACAACACCCAGCAGGCCACGCAGAGCAGGATGGTCACACCAACTCCATGACACCAGGGCTGAGATCTTTTTCCTCTTCCCACACAAAGGCTGCGGGCTGCAGCAAGTAAAGGATTAGCGCTGGTGCTCATGCTGCGGTGTGTGCAGCCCTGTGAGTGCAGTCCTGTGAGTGCAGCCTTGAGTGCAGGAGGAGTGGAGGGGGGCAGAGGGAGGCCGTGGAGCGGGTGCCGCAAGGAGCGGAGGGGACAGGAGAGGCAGGAGGAGTGGAGGGGGGCAGGAAGAGCGGGAAGCCGCCGCTGCGGCCACCGTGTGTCCCAGCGAGAGCGGCGCTAAAGCGCCGCTCTCGCCGGGCTGCAAATTGGCGTCAGAATCGAACTTTGAATTCTCACGCCTATTTCCATAGCGTGAGCTCATTGGCCGCCGCCAAATATATATAGGAAACTATGTATACAGTACAGATATATATACTCGTACTCTTCTCTCCTCTGTCTGGCACTATATATAGGACACTATGTATGCAGTACAGATATATATATATACTCATACTCTCCTCTCCTCTGTCTGGCACTATATATAGGACACTATGTATACAGTACAGATATATATATATACTCATACTCTCCTCTCCTCTGTCTGGCACTATATATAGGACACTATGTATACAGTACAGATATATATATATACTCATACTCTCCTCTCCTCTGTCTGGCACTATATATAGGACACTATGTATACTGTACAGATATATATATACTCGTACTCTCCTCTCCTCTGTCTGGCACTATATATAGGACACTATGTATACAGTACAGATATATATATGCTAGCTGTAGTACCCGGCTACGCCCGGTTAATAAATAACTGCTGTTAGCTATAACAAAATAGAATTTGAATAAGTCATAATAATGACCTGTAGGAAAATAGAAGCTGAGCTGTGATTGATTGCTATAGGCAGCCTAATAAATCTCCAGCCAACAGTAAACCCTCCCCCTGGCCGGGCAGTATATGTTACCTCACGCATACACAAAATAGACAGCTCATGTGACTGACATCTGCCTTAATTCCCTATATGGCACATGTGTTGCACATTGGCTGTTTTTAATCAGATGTTTATGTTTGGAAAATAAAGATAGCACATGTATGAGGCGAGTTGTGTGAGGTGATTTGTGCACATCTGTGTCTGTGTGGTGTGTGTGTCCCTGTGGGGGGGGGTCTGTGTGGTGTGTGGCTATGCTGTGTGTGTCTCTTTGTGGTTTGTGTGTATGTCCCTGTGGGGTGAGTGCATGTGCCCCTATAGGGTGTGTATGTGTGTGTCCCTGTGTGGGGGGGTCTGTGTGGTGTGTGTCTCTGTTGTGTGCGTCTCTTTGTGGTTTGTGTGTGCGTCCCTGTGGGGTGAGTGCATGTGTCCCTATAGGGTGTGTATGTGTGTGTGTCCCTGTGGGGGGGTCTGTGTGGTGTGTGTGTATCTGTGTTGTGTGTGTCTCTTTGTGGTGTGTGTTTGTGTCCCTGAGGGGTGAGTGCATGTGTCCCTATAGGGTATGTATGTGTGTGTTTCCCTGTGGGGGGGTCTGTGTGGTGTGCATGTGTCTCTTTGTAGTGTGTGTGTCCCTGTGGGGTGAGTGCATGTGTCCCTATAGGGTGGCTATGTTTTTGTGTCCCTGTGAGGGTGGGGGAGGTCTGTGTGGTGTGTGTGTCTGTGTTATGTGTTTTTCTTTGTGGTGTGTGTGTGTGTCCCTGTGGGATGAGTGCATGTGTCGCTATAGAGTGTGTGTGTCCCCTTGGGTTGTGTGTGGTGTCCCTGTGTTGTTTGCATCTCTTTGTGGTGTGTGTGTGTTTGTTCGGGTGCGTGGTGAGTATCCAATGTTGGGGCTGCACTTTAGCGACTATACACTTGCTGTTACTCTTTTTGTGCGTGTGGTGTGTATACATGTCCCTGTGCATGATGAATATCCCATGTTAGGGCCCCACCTTAGTGACTATATGCTGGTATGTGCTGTTAGTCTTTGGTGCTATCATTAAGCCCCTCTCATTCACAACTGTCAACTGGTAACTGTCACTTTTTCCCTATTATGTAGATAGGGGCAAAATTGTTTGGTGAATTGGAATGCGCGGGGTAAAAATTTCGCCTCACAACATAGCCTATGACGCTCCCTGGGTCCAGACGTGTGACTGTGCAAAATATTGTTTCTATAGCTGACAGGTGTCGATTTTCCTCCCACACGTTTCCTTTCCCTTTTTCCCCATTATGTAGATAGGGGCAAAATTGTTTGGTGAACTGGAACGCGCAGGGTTAAAATTTCGCCTCACAACATAGTCTATGACGCTCCCGGGGTACAGACGTGTGACTGTGCACATTTTGTAGCTATAGCTGGCAGCTGTCGATTTTCCTCCCACACGTTTCCTTTCCCTTTTTCCCCATTATGTAGATAGGGCCAAAATTGTTTGGTGAACTGGAACGCGCAGGGTTAAAATTTTGCCTCACAACATAGCCTATGACGCTCTCGGGGTCCAGACGTATGACTGTGCAAAATTTTGCGGCTGTAGTTGCGACGGTGTAGATGCCAATCCCGGATATACACACACACATACATACACACACACACATTCAGCTTTATATATTTTATATATATATATATATATATATATATATATATATATATATATATATATATATATATATATATATATATATATATATATATATATATATATATATATTGTGAGGTAGCAACCGGGGAACCCGCTTGCAAAACGACAAGAACACGTGTTTATAAGGTTAACCAATGTCTACCCGTTTATTTTCACATATTAATCACATAACCCGGGTAGCATTTTTCACACATATCACATTGATTAACAACACTTTACATAAACACCATACATTTACATTTAACATCACAACACTTATATTGCACATAACGATTTATAGTAACCCGGGACCTGTAACCACGACTCTCTGTCCCCATTGGAGCTCTACTAACAGCTCCCGTGGTGGCTACGGCCTCCGGCCTACTTACACATCTTACAGTACCTTTATAATAAATACATTTGATATACTTCGATGATGACCCTTCCAGGTTCATAACAGGGATTGGCAAACCCTAGTAACCCGTGGCTGCGGCCTCCGGCCTAACCACGCGTTACCCAGTACGGGAGCCCTTCTGACCCCTGCTTCTGACCTTCGTTACATACGCCTCAACGGGCCCTGTGCGTCCCAATGGCGGTACCTGCCGCCTGGCTTTAGTCACCCCAGCATGATGACTCAACACTCACCCGTAGTCAGGAATCCTGCCTGACCGGGTCCTTACACACCGTATGTGATCCATCATTCAAACGTCCATGGATCACACACCTGCTCACAGCCCACATCCATGGACTGTGGCCCCTCCATGGCCCATTACAGGGATTGGCAAACCATAGGAGACGGGAACCTCTACATCCGTTACCTACTGGAGCCCTCTTACCCCTGTCTCTGGCACCACAGGCACACTCACCCCATTAGAGGTCGTGGTTGAGGGACGGGTACCCTCTGCAAGCAGCAGGGCAAGCCTCCCTCTCGTCCCAAGGACGGAACGCCTCCAACATCATCCATACCAGCTGGGTCACTGTCTCTCCACATAATTATACATGGGTCATCATCTCTCATTCAGGGCCATTACTTACGCCCTCATACACATAGTTCATCGGGTCCCTTAACTGAGTACTCTGACTCGGACCCAAAGGCGGTCTATGCCCGCCTGGCACACTACATACAATTGCCTCCACGGGCTACATACATTCCGGTTCATCAGGACCTTTAACGGACTCCACTGAGTCGGTCCCAAGGGCGGTCTATACTCGCCTAACATGATTTACGCACCCCAGGTGCACAGTTCACACTATCGCTCGGGAACTGCTTTCTTACCGGGCACAGATCCGGGTCTCGCTACCTGGGTCACAGGTTCCACCAGGCATCCCCACAGGCTCCTTCCCGGACGTGTTTCACCCCACGCCCGGTCTAGCGTCCACGGGTCAACCATGGCTTCCCCCTCTAGGAGCGGACACGACCACGGACCTCGGCACCGGCATGGAGCTAGCATGCTCCCATCATGTCATGCACACAGAGCCTTGGACTGCTCTGCACTCAGGCTGGTCTCAGCTTCCATCTCAATCACTCTCAGCTTCCAGGATCAAGCTCAGCCTCCAGAATGAATGAATCTATCACTCAGGTGGCCGGCTCTTATCGTGCCAGCCACTCCCACATGGACACACCCCCTCAGCTGCTAATCATCAGCTTCCACACAGCTCAGGTTAACCCCCTGTGTTCCGGGTTGTCAGCACTCACTCCTCACATCCTATTCCTCATGGACTCCTCGATCTCCTCTCACTCTCACTGCCGCTCATTAGGCTCTTGCAACCTCATTGTGTTCAGGTTGGTTCACACAGTATTATCATCACAGGAAAACCGGCCAGTGTGCACAGGATCATCCTCTGATCCTACATGTGATGTACCCCGGCCATGCGGATCATGCCGGCGGTGCCTCACAATATATATTCGTACTCTCCTCTCCTCTGTCTGGCACTATATATAGGACACAAGATTCAAGATTCAAGATTCAAAGAAGCTTTATTGGCAGGACCAAATACATCTCAGTTTTGCCAAAGCAATTGTATAAAGGGAATAGAGATAGGGACTGTGGGGATGTTGGGTAAGAGCTGTAGGGAAGGTGGATGGGATGGATCCAGGATGGGGGGCTATAGTCCATGGCATAAGGAAGGTGGATGGGGCAAGTCAAGGGTGGGGGCTATAGTCCATGGCTTAAGAAAGGTGGATGGGGGCAGATCCAATGTGTAGGCTATAGTCCATGGCATCATAGCTCTTTTTCTCGCAGTCTATGGCATTCGCTCACATACCACACTGCTATCTCCACTGCTCTCTCTTCTTCTCCCAGCAGGATAGATGTTTTTTCTTCCTCCTTCATGGTGATGAAATCCGGGAAGAGATGCGAGAGTCTCCTGAAGTGGGTGTCCCTCACTGCTGAGTATTTGGAACAGTGTAGCAGGAAGTGGCTTTCGTCCTCCAGTGCCTCCTGATCACAGTGTTGGCACAGTCTTTACTCCCTGGGCTTGTATCTCTGCCTGTGTCGGCCGGACTCGATGGCCAGACTGTGGGCACTGAGTCTATATCGGCTCAGGATTTTGCGGTCTCTGGGGTCCGGGAGTTTTATGGGGCCAGTTTGTAGTCTCTCTGTAGGCTCCAGTACATGGTCAGTTTCTGTGAGCTGAAGATATCGTTCTTCTAGTCACTGACATACCTCTCTTGGTCTTCGTCTACCATCTTCCTGATTCCGGCTTTTGACAGGCTGTGATTGGTGTTCTGGTTGTGTTGGGTTTGGCTGGGCTGTTCCGAGGGTCCTGGTTTTTCTGTTTCACCTATATGTATCTGGGCTTTATGGTGGTGGGAGCTTGGATTGCTCCTATGTAGGTGAGCCCGTAATGACAGTGCCCTCTTTAGAACCGTTAGGTGTAGAGGGAATCTGCCCAGCTCTGTCCGACAGGCACTGTTGGAGGTGCTCCGGTGGACCTGGAGAAGATGCTTACAGAATTCCAGGTGGAATATTTCTGTTGGGCTGGAGTCCCACCTTGACCAGTCTGGGTAGGTGTGAGGACCCCAGACTTTGCTGCCATACAGGAGGATTGGGGCGATGATGGAGTCGAAGATTTTTAGCCAGACCCTTACTGGTGGCTTCAGATGGTAGAGTTTCCTTCGGATGGCATAGAAGGTTTTGCAAGCCTTGTCTTTCAGGGTCTCTATGGCTTGTTTGAAGCTCCCTGACTGGTGAATCTCTATTCCCAAGTAGGTATATTTATCTGTTCCTGTGAGGTCACTGTTGTTGAGGACAAATGAAGGGTGCTGGTCTGATCTTCTCCTTCTCCTCTGGAACACCATGATGTTGGTTTTCTTTAGATTGACCGGTAGGGCCCAGGTGGAGCTGAATTTCTCTAGGATTTTCAGGTTGTCTTGGAGGCCTTTCTTGGTTGGTGACAGCAGCAGCAGGGCATCTGCGTACAGCAAGAATTTCACCTGAGCGTCATGGAGGGTGAGACCTGGTGCGGTGGAGGATTCCAAGGCGGTAGCCAGCTCATTGATATAGATATTAAAGAGCGTTGGACTTAGGCTGCAGCCTTGACTGACTCCACGGCTCTGTTGGAAATAATCCGTTCTTTTGCCGTTCACACTCACACTGCAGAGGTTCTCGGTGTAGGAGCTTTTGATGACATCGTAGGTCTTTCCTCCTATTCCGCTCTCCAGCAGATTCAGGAATAAGCCCGGGTGCCACACCGAATCAAAGGCCTTTTTAAAGTCCACAAAGCAGGCGTATATCTTCCCATTCTTTGTATTGTGGACGTGTCTCTGAATGAGTCTGTGCAGGGTGTAGATGTGATCAGTGGTGCGGTAGTTCGGCATGAACCCTGCTTGGCTCTTGCTGAGGACGTTGTGCTCGGTGAGGAAGGTGAGGATGCTCTTGTTCAGGATACTGTTGAACAGTTTTCCCAGGTTGCTGCTGACACATATGCCTCTGTAGTTGGCTGGGTCATACCTGTCCCCACTCTTGTGGATGGGTGTGATGAGGCCTTGGTTCCAGGTACAGGGGAAGTAGCCGGCCCTCAGCACAATATTGAACAGTTTGACCATTGCAGCCTGTATTTCTGGTGGGCTGTGCTTCAGCATTTCTGGTAGGATCCCATCGAGGCCACCAGCTTTTCTACACCTTATGGAAGAGATCCTCTCGGCTACTTCCTGTAGTGTTATAGGTGTATCCACCGGGTTTTGGAAGTTTTTGATTTTTTCCTCCATTGCTTTTAGTTTTGCCATTATGTTTTCCTGTTCTTGGCTTAGTTCTTCCTTTGGGATGTCTTTATAGAGGTCTCTGAAGTACTGGAGCCAGATGTTGCCATTTTGGATATAGGTGTTGTTTTTCTTTTTTGTGCCCATGTGGTTCCATAGTTTCCAGAAGGAGTTGTCTTGGAGGGCATCTTGGAGTTGGTTAAGCTTGGTAGAGATGTAACTCTGCTTCTTCCTCCTGAGGATGGTTTTGTATTGCCTTTGTATGGAGTCATAGGCTTCCCTCAGGCCCGGGTGGTTGGGGTCTCTGTGTTTCTTGTTGGAGGCTGTTCTCAGGGTCTTCCGTACGGCTTTACATTCTCTGTCAATCCAACCATTGACCTGTGTTTCTTTAGGTCTCTTGTAGTTAACTTTTTTAAGGTCGGACAGTTTGGCCATTGCATGGAATATATTGTTGAGGTCCTTTGCGGCTTGGCTCACTCCATCTGGGTTCGGCTTGTACTCGTAGTTGTAGAAGTGGTGGAGCATCCGCTGTATTTCAGGGCTGCTGGAAGCTTCTTTATACTTTAGTGCCGACATTTTGGACCATTTATAGGATGGAGGCCGGCTGAAGAGACCACTCTGCTGTGGCTTCTGAGTGGATGGTTTCTCTGTAGATTTCATGTACAGAAGAAGTTGGCTGTGGTCTGACAGGTGCGTTTGTGGGGTGACTATGAAGGCGCTGACATCCGCCAGGTTCATGTCTGTAATGGCGTAATCTACTACACTCCTCCCTACATGGGAGTTTACTGTATACCTTCCTAGGGAGTCACCCTTGCTTCGTTCATTAAGGATATGAAGTCCTAAACTTCTACATACGTTCAGGAGCTTTCTGCCACTTTTGTTGACTGTACTGTCATAGCTGTTTCTCTCCGTGTGTACAGAGTCCTGGCTGTCATTCTCTTCTCCAAGTATGTAGATGTTTCTATCCGTGGTCAGGAAGTCTCTCTCTCTCCCAGTTCTTGCATTGAGGTCTCCAAAGATGAGAACTTTGCCCAGGGCCTGATAATGGGCGGCTTCTCCTTGTAAGATCTCGAAACAGTCTGGATTGAAGTAGGGTGACTCTGGCGGTGGTATATAGGTGGCGCAGAGGTAGACATCAGACTGACAGGTGAGGATGGAGCTGCTGATTCTGATCCTATGTATACATTACAGATATATATATTCGTACTCTCCTCTGTCTCGCACTATATATAGGGCACTATGTATACAGTACAGATATATATACTCGTACTCTCCTCTCCTCTGTCTGGCACTATATATAGGACACTATGTATACAGTACAGATATATATATATATACTCATACTCTCCTCTCCTCTGTGTGGCACTATATATAGGACACTATGTATACAGTACAGATATATATATACTTGTACGCTCCTCTCCTCTGTCTGGCTCTATATATAGGACACTATGTATACAGTACAGATATATATATATATATATATACTCGTACTCTCCTCTCCTCTGTCTGGCTCTATATATAGGACACTATGTATACAGTACAGATATATATATATATATATACTCGTACTCTCCTCTCCTCTGCCTGGTACTGTATATAGGACACTATGTGTATACAGTACAGATATATATATACTCGTACTCTCCTCTCCCTCTCCTTTGTCTGGCACTATATATAGGACACTATATGTATACAGTGCAGATATATATACTCATATCCTCCACTCCCCCTCTGTGTTGTGTCTGACTCCTTGGATCCCCCCTCTTCCCGCTGACTTGTCTGCGGCTGTAGAGGAGGAGACAGGGGAGGAGGAGACCATCCCGGAGAGTGGAGGAGGGCGGTGTGGAGCAGCTGTGTATGGGGCCTCCTCCTCTGCCGCCCGAGGCCATAATGTGAGTGGACCTCCCTGAGTGCCGGACCCGCACACACACCGGAGCCGAGAACTGCTCGCACACAGGGGCCGCTGTGGGTCATAGCCGGGATGAAGGCCCCGGGCCTGGCACTGCTCCTGCTCTCTGTGGTGGCCGCACAGTGGGCGCTGCCCCCCGGGTGTAAGCAGGACGGGAGGCCCCGGGGAGCTGGAGGAAGAGCGGCCGGAGGAGCCGGAGGGGACGGCTGGAAGGTGGTGTACAACTGCCTGGACAGCGGGAGGAGCCTGCCCCTGGGAGCTATGCCTAACCGGACCGCCGGGCTGCAAATTGGCACGAGAATCGAACTTTGAATTCTAGCGCCTATTTGCATAGTCTGAGCTCATTGGCCGCCGCAGGAGGCACTCTGTGTGGCGCGCGATTTTGGTTATAGAAAGACACAAAAAACCCTTAGACAATTATATAGTAGATGAACATACAAGTCTGACTGTAAGAGAAATCACTTCCACCGTTGGTATTGGAAAATCTACCGTTTCAAGAATAATTATTCGCACACACAATGAAACTGGATCGTTTTCTCCAAAACGAAAAAGGGAATGTGGAAGAAAAAGGAAAACGACACCAAGAACAGATAAAACACTTATCAGAAATAGTAAAATTAATGCAAGATAAACTTGCTTTGTCCCAATTAATTTGCACAGCACTGTACATGGTACTGGGAAGTACATAAGTTAAGTATAACACCATCTATGATATACATGCAGGTCCACAATTAAACTTGGAATGGAGCTAACAGCAACAGCATAACAACTGACTATACACCCACTTCCATGTGATATGCTGCTCAAGGTTTACTGTACATCCTAGAATGCCTCGATTGCTGCACTGATGCAAAACAAATGGGCAGAAATACTCATACCCTCCAACCCAAAAATTGATAAACATTTCTTTAATACTGCATTGAATTGAAACACAGAAACTGTAGCACCGTTCTCCTGTAATAACAACATTCCATCCCTACAAGGTCTAATTTGCAGCCAATTAAACAATTTCATCCATGGGCAAACCATAGATCCCGGAATGGAATTAATCCATATACACAATCCCTTCCCCAATTGATCTGTCTTAGCTTGGCGCAACCAAATTACCAAAGATGCAGAGCACATACTAAGATCTTGTACTCTCAATCCTGAAGTGTACACCTTGCTCCTGTAAACCAGCTCACTCACTCGGCATGTTCCAAAAAAGGCAAAAACTTAACAAGCTCTAAATAAAATCATAGCAAATTTATTAACACATAGGAATTGCAATGTATGCCATAACCGCTTTAACAAATTTATAAACATTGCTCTCCAACTGTCAGGCTGAAAGTGTCATTTCTGTAAACCTTTAAAAAATTGTTTCACTGAAAACAACGAAAAAACAGAAGGGTTACCTAACAATTTTAAGAAGAATGAAACTCCCGACAATAATTTTTTGAATCCGGGAGAAACTATAACCATCGGCCACTTGACCATGTAAGAAATCTCAGTGTCCACTGAATATCGGCGACTCTATAGTCCACACGCTCAGTGCGGCAAAAGGAATACCAGTCGTTCCAAGCAGCCGCATAAGCGACCTATGAAACTTTGCTCAACGAATTCCTAATATAATAAGAAATTAATCCCAGAAAATGGTTCAAAGGTATTCTGGAAACTGACACTTTTCCAGCTCCAAGCCGACTTTTCCCATGTTCCCATTCTGACAAGAAAGGGAAGCAGAAAAGAGGGACTGTGTATTGTCAATCATCTGACCTTTAAGTCAAACATTATGGTGCAAACAAGCAAAAACTATTTGTCTCAGAATGACAACCACTCAGTCATTTTTTGATGAAAGTGTATTCAAAGTAAGTGACAACCCAGCACTGCGAGATTGCACTATAATTAGTGATGGGCGAGTCCTAAATTACTCGGAATCGCTTGACTCTAGCGAGTCCGAGCCCGGGACTCGCTACTCGTTGCGAGTCTAGCGAGCCCATTGTTAATGAATGGGGAAGCGAGTAATAGCGAGTAATGTGCGATTTACAAATCGCAGATGTGTCTCGGAAAGCGCTCGCATTGCCGTTTTGGAAACCCGACTCGCAACAGTTTTTTGCTGCTGTGTCCGAGGCCAAACTCGCATGTGTTTGTCTTATTTGCAGGTAGGAGAGCAGCAACGCACTGGTCTGCCACAGAGAAAATAAAGATGAAGGGGTTATTATGACCCAAAATCTATCAGGTGCAAAAAAATAAGAAATAGTACCTCAGCTAAGGGTACTTTCACACTAGCGTTTATTTGAAATTGCGGCAGATGCGGTGAAAAAAACACATCTGCCACGATTACCGCATACCGGCTGCGCTTGCGGCACGGTTGCGGCACAGTTGCGGCAAGCCCCATACAATGTATAGGCGGGCTTGCGGCAGGTGTGGCAAGTGCGGTTTTGGCACTTGCGGCAGGTGCGGCCGCGAAAAAAAAAACGCGGTCAGGCGCGGTTTTGTCGTGGCCGCACCTGCCGCAAGCCCGCCTATACATTGTATGGGGCTTGCCGCAACTGTGCCGCAAACGTGCCACAAGCGCAGCCGGTATGCGGTAATCGCGGTAGATGCATTTTTTTCACCGCATCTGCCGCGATTTCAAATAAACGCTAGTGTGAAAGTACCCTAAGCCTCTGACTTCAGCTATTAGGAAAGTTGAGTAAGCTAAGGCTGCCTTCACATTTACAGATGCCTCCTCAGCGTTCTGCGGAGGCATCTGCAAGCCTCTGCATGCAGACCGCAGCCCCTATCTTTATAATGGAGCGCACGGTGTCTGCAGATGCTTGCAGACCGCCGTGCGCTCCCATTGCCTGCTATGAGTGATCTGTGCGCAGGCGGATGCCTGCGCACAAATCACACATTCTCGCCCGCACCGGGGACGCAACATGTCGCGTCCCTGGTGTGGACAAGAGTGTGTGATCTGTACGCAGGCATCCGCCTGCGCACAGATCACATATAGGAGTGAATGGGTGCGCACGGTCATGCGCTGTCAAGCGCAGCACCGTGCGCTCCCATTATAAAGATAGGAGCTGGCGGCCGCTGCGCACACATTGCGGATCCCCTCCGCAGAACGCTGCGGAAGGTAACGCTAATGTGAAGCCAGTCTAAGCTATGAGGTCGGTCCTGTGTGCACTGTAAGGCTGCTCCTCCCTGCCTGCCTGCCTGCCTGCCTACAGTCCTCTACACAGTACTCCTCTGTCCTCCTGGTAGCTCTCAGAAGAGCTGTTTGGGTTAAATATAAGGAATCTTGAAGTTTCCCTACACTGACTGACATTCCCTATGATCTGCTCCAGCATCTACCTCACCCTGCACTAGGCTCAGATCGTCACTGGAATGTGGAGGAAATGGCGGTGGCAAGGCTTATATACAGCCTCGCCTCTCATACATGACATAGGCATCACGATGGACAGAAGCCAATCATAGTCCTGCCACAACCATCATGGCTGTGGCATTACTGAATATGATTGGCTAACATCCTTGTCCATCTTCACACGTTTTCTGACCTAACACGCTAGGCTGTCTCGGAAGCTTTGTCGGAACATAACAGATTCTGTATTCGCAAGTCCCGAATACAGTATTCAGGACTCAGATTCGTAGACTCGCTCAGACTCGCTCAGAATTGCTCAGACTCGCTGCTTTGGGGAGATTCAAGCTACATAGCGATGGGATATAGCGAGTCTAGCGAGTGAGAAAAAGTAAACTCTGACAAAACTAGGATTGCCATTGACTTGCATTGGACTCGTTACTGTGCGAGTAATCGCTGGGAAACTCGCAGAGTACCGAGTCCTGCGAGTCCCTTACTACTCACTGAGTAACGAGTCCTAGCGAGTAGACTCGCCCATCCCTAACTATAATTCTTTTGTTAGCTAACAGTTCTCCTCAAACTTACAATGCCACCAAAACAGCGAATGACAAACAAAAGGTAGATCCCAAACAAACTGGATACAAAAGCTGGAAGGCCAAGCCTCCTGAACTTCTGATCATCCAAGTGAAACCACCAAACCCATGTCATTGGATGGGTCCACAAAAAATAGAAGAGAGGAGGACAAAGCAAAGTTATCCTGAATGCAGCAGCGCCAGTTAAAATTTTCCAAAAAATCTAACCATACTCACAAATCAGCTTTCATACTTGCTGATAAGCGAATATGTACAAACGGAGACAACACCTTTTTAGTACCGTCATATAGTCTTCTGCAAAATGTTCTGCCCATGGGCATTATCTGAAGCACAAAATTTAAGCTGCCTAAAAGCGACTGCAACTGATGTAGCGTCACCTTCTTAGTTGTAAGGGCACCTTCAATTTTTCGTCTCATAACTGCAATCTTTTCAGCTGAGAGCCATAATTCTATAGACTCAGACTCAATAGTAATACCCAAAAACTCAATGTTGGTGCAAGTAAGAACCGTTTTCTCCTATGCGAGAGGGACCCTGAAAACCCCCATTAACAAGAAAATCCATTCAAAAGACAACTACACTCATCTGAATCTGGAGGACCTACGAACAAAAAGCTGTCCAAATAGTGTAGCATGCTACCTACATGGACGCACTGTTCTGTTGACCACTGGAGAAATGTGGAAAAAATCTTAAAATATTCGCAAGATAGCGAGAACCCCATGGACAAACAGCAATAGAAAAAAAAAAACTCAAATTAAAATAATAAAGAATTGAAACCATGGGGCGAATCTGGCTAAAGACGGAACACTGATTTTATATCTGTGTTTGCCAACAGACAACCTTTGCCATACCGTTGTAAAAGACCTGCAGGTACATCAAAAGATGTATATGTAACTGATGCTGACCAAGGATTTACCTCGTCATTAAGCAACATGCCTTTCGGGTAAGATAAATTATGAATAACCCATACCGACCCAACTTCTTTTTTAGGTACCACCCCTAATGGCGAAACCCGAAAGTTTGCAAAAGGTGGACTAGTGAAAGGACCTGTTATGCGCCCTAAACTCAACTCTTTAAATATGTATAGCCACACTGTTTCCTCATGCGCAGACACTGGAGCTAAATTTTTATTAACTAAACAGTCAACCCGTGAAAATTCAGGAACCGAAAAACCGTTATCAAAACCATTAATGAGGAACTGAGCTCTCGCTCATTCTGGGTACAGCTCGAGCAGCGGCAGCATGGCGGACAACCTCACTGGAGTCCGTCCCTTTTGCCCCTGCATTCCTAACGCTACCAGCTCATGGTTTAACGCAGTACTTTTTAAAACACTTCGTGGCTGAATGTCCTCCTCTACAAAACGAGCATTCATGTCGAAATCTGCAGGTGTTTGGCCACTTGCAAGTCCCATCATTGAATGCAGGGCAAACTCCCAGCTTCACGGATTGAACACTAGATTGTTTATGAAAAGTATTCTGTTGCGGTAACATGAGGCTGACCCATAAACATACGTATTTCGTACCCCATGTCATCGACGGATGCACTGAAAGCTTTTGCCTGAAGCACTCATCATATGAGAACCAAGCATTGCCCCCAAAGTTCCTAAAAGTTTCTAGAATAATAACCAGATGCTGGAACAGGCTGGAGCACAACCCAGGCTCACATTCCATAACTGCTGCATACACAGAAAAGGCTTGCAGCCAATTTTGAAACAACTTAAATGTAAATGTTTTTCTCTTGTCACTATCGGATTCGCTCTTTTCATCTTTCTTGTCATTCAAGAGAGACATATTTGATTTATTGCTAGCTAGGAGGGAAAACAAATCAATATATTCCTGTCTCCAAATCTTTTCCTTTGTTGCCAAAGGCAAGTGAAAGCCAAGTGGAGAGACCATGCATACTAAGGCCTCTTTAAGAAGAGACTCAGCTGCTGTAGACTGTCTTCTACTAGCACTCTTCTGAGGCACAGCTGTTACACCATGATGTGACAATGCATTACTCACTGCTGTGTCCACTACTTCTTGTAGGTTAACTCTGTCATGTCTGACTCCTAAAACAGATGCCCCCCTTTCTGGCACTCTGTGGGGCCTAATACATTAGCATGACTGGCTTGAGGTAACGCTAATACTGAAGGCACCCTGACCTGGTAACTACCCTCCTCATCTGAGGATAAGCTTTCAGTAGCCCAAGCACTTGTCAGGACTTCATTGTCATTGCTTAGGTATTGGGTCTCATGAGGGAGAGTACTAGAAGAATTATGTGATGTAGCTACCCTGCCCTCAAAACCCCTGTTGATTAACCCCTTCATGACCCAGCCTATTTTGGCCTTCCTGACCTGACCATTTTTTACAATTCTGACCAGTGTCCCTTTATGAGGTAATAACTCTGGAATGCTTCAACGGATCCTAGCGATTCAGAGATTGTTTTTTCGTGACATATTGGGCTTCATGGTAGTATTAAATTTAGGTCGATAATTTTTGCGTTTATTTGTGAAAAAATCAAAAATATGGCAAAAATTTAAAAAATTTAGCAATTTTCAAATTTTGAATTATTTTTCTGCTAAACCAGAGAGTTATGTGACACAAAATAGTTAATAAATAACATTTCCCACATGTCTACTTCACATCAGCACAATTTTTGAAAAAAAAAAAAATTGTTAGGAAGTTATAAGGGTTCAAAGTTCATGAGCAATTTTTCATTTTTCAACCAAAATTTACAAAACCATTTTTTTAGTGACCACATCACATTTGAACAGGAACTAAAGCAAAGTGGAAACAAAAAATGGATATTTTATTTTTTTTTATCAAAAATGTTCTTTTAGCCTCAATTCTTTCATTTTCACATGGGCAACAGGATAAAATGGATCTTAAAATGTGTTGTGCAATTTCTCCCGAGTACATCGATACCTCATATGTGGTCATAAACCACTGTTTGGGCACATGGCAGGGCTCAGAAGGGAAGGAGCGCAATTTGAATTTTGGAACTAATTTTACATTCAAAAAGTGAAATGGCGCTCCTTCCCTTCTGAGCCCTGCTGTGCGCCCAAACAGTAGTTTATGACCGCATATGAGGTATCGATGTATTCAGGAGAAATTGCCCAACAAATTTTACGATGAATTTTATCCTGTTGCCCATGTGAAAATGAAAAAATTTAGGCTAAAAGAAAATTTTTGTGAAAAAAAAGTACTTTGTCATTTTCACAGATCAATTTGTAAAGCACCTGGGGGTTCAAAATGCTCATCACCCGTCTAGATAAGTTCTCTGGGGGTCTAGTTTCCAAAATGGGGTCACTTGTGGGGGAGCTCCAATGTTTAGGCACACAGGGGCTCTCCATACGCGACATGGTGTCCGCTAACAATTGGAATTGTTAGCGGACACCATGTTGCGTATGGAGAGCCGCTGTGTGACTAAAGATTAGAGCTCCCCCACAAGTCACCCCATTTTGGAAACTAGACCCCCAAGGAATGTATCTAGATGCATAGTGTGCACTTTGTGCTTCACAAATTGATCCTTAAATATGAAAAAGTACTCTTTTTCCACAAAATGTTTTTTTTTACATTAATTTGTGAAGCACCTGGGGGATCAATATGCTCACTACCCATCTAGATAAGTTCCCTGTGGGGTCTAGTTTCCAAAATGGGGTCACTTGTAGGGGAGCTCCAATGTTTAGGCACACAGGAGCTCACCAAACGCGACATGGTGTCAGCTAACAATTTGAGCTGATTTCCATTCAAATTGTTAGCGGACACCATGTCACATTTGGCGAGCCCCTGTGTGCCTAAATATTGGAGCTCTCCCACAAGTGACCCCATTTTGGAAACTAGACCCCCCAAGGAATGTATCTAGATGCATAGTGTGCACTTTGAACCCCCAGGTGCTTCACAAAATGATCCGTAAAAATGAAAAAGTACTCTTTTTCCACAAAATGTTTTTTTTTCATTAATTTGTGAAGCACCTGGGGGTTCAATATGCTCACTACCCATCTAGATAAGTTCCTTGGGGGATCTAGTTTCCAAAATAGGGTCAGTTGTGAGGGAACTTCAATGTTTAGGCACACAGGGGTTTTCCATACGCGACATGGTGTCCGCTAATAATTGGAGCTAATTCTCCATTCAACTTGTTAGCGGACACCATGTCGCGTATGGAGTGCTGGTGGCACACAGGAGCACTCAAGGGCAACTGGAAGAGTTGGGGTACAGCACCAGAGAATGGCGCCTCTAATGTGCTATTTTCTGGGGTGGGTTGCAATTTGCAGCATGGGGAGGCCACAACATTTGAGTCTCTCCACAATGAGGATTGCAGCCCCCCAACTGCCAAGTTGTACCTGGCTGGCAACCAAAAATAAGGCAAAGCTCCTTGTCATTTTATTGGTACAATAAATAAAAAATGATGTGGGGCTTCGCCATATTTTTGGTCCAGCCAGGTACAACTTGGCAGCTACGGACTGCCAGCAACCCCCAGCTGCCTCGTTGTACTTGGCTGGCAACCAAAAATACAGTGAAGCCCATTTTTTTTTTCTAGGACTAATTCTAGAAAAAAAAATGGTGTGGGGCTTCGCCATATTTTTGGTCCAGCCAGGTACAACTTGGCAGCTGGGGGCTGGAATCCGCAGCATGGAGAGGCCCAAGTGTTCTGGGCCCCCCATGCTGCGAATTTCAGCCCGCAGCAGCCCCAGAAAATGGTGCATTCATTGAAGTGCCATTTTCTGGCGCTGTACCCAGACTCTGCCAGTTGCCTTGGTGCCGGTGGCAAACTGGGTAATAAAGGGGTTAAAGCCAGCTTTTTATTGGCAGCTGGCACTAAGCCCGAGATTCATAATATAGGGCCAATGTTAGACCCGCCATTAGGAATCTCTGGTAAATAGTCAGAAAATACACACAGAGAAAAATCTTTTTATTTGAAAAAAAAAACACAAACTAAATTCGGACTCCATCTTTATTATAAAGATCCGACGCAGTCCACAATGAAGGTCCCACGACGCTTGATCGCCTCCAACGTAGTCCACAACGAAGGTCCCACGACGCTCGATCACCTCTGCTACATCCAGAGACTGCAGCAAGGGATCAAGTGTCCTCTTGTTGTAGTTTCTGTGGTCAGAGTCATGGTGCACGGTACGGCAGATCATTGCCATACAGTGCACCATGACTGACCCCAGTGACTACAAAAAGAGGACACTTGATCCTTTGTTGCACCCATGCGCCCATCCATCTACACATGCACCCATCCATCCACGCATCCATGCACGCACCCACGCGCCCATCCATCCACCCATGAACACGTACACATACACACATACATACTTACCTCTCTCTCAAGATCCTCTGGTGAGGAGGAGGAGCCTGGGAGAAGAGGAGGAGCGCCACACCGAGGAGCCGCAGCACCACGGAGGACGACGGAGATGGGTGAGAGGGGACACGGGGGGGGATAGTGGGTCTTGGATGGAGGTGGGATCCGGGGCAGGAGGGTTGAGGGGCACTAGGCACCCACCGGCGTGCACTGGTCAGTGCGGGAGGGGGCACAGAGATGATCGGTGCCGGTGGTGGGTGGGTTGCAGCTAGGGAAGGGACGGGGGTAAGTTAACTTGGAGTGAGAGAGGCTGAGGAGGGGGAGGGCACCCGCGCACCCACCCCTCCAAGCCTGATTGGAGCAATCGAATCAGATTTGGAGGGGAGAATCGCTCTGACTGGTAGTTCAGTTTAAACTGCCAATCAGAGCGAATTCAGCCACGAGGGGGAAAAAGCCACCCCACCAGGACAAAGTACAGGTCCTCATGTTCCCTCGGCACCAGTGACATGTCACCGGCCCCGATCACCGGTGCCGCGGGAACGCAATCCTGCCATGACGTCATGGGACGTCACAGTTCGGGAACGCATCAACTTCTATGACGTCCCACGACATCATAGGTCGGGAAGGGGTTAATGTGTCTATGCACACATCAGGTGATAGCTGACCCAGCGAGTGACCTCCCGAGGGACCAGTGACCTTACCCGAACAACTCGGTGATGTTCGCTGCTCCTCTTGCTTCCATGATTTGCTAGCTGGCGCTCTGGATCTCCGGGATCTTACTTCCGCGCTGTCCCATGCTGGTGCCGAGCTTCTGGCAGCAGCCACCGGCTGGCCAGTAAAATAAACCCCAGCTTTTCAGTGAGAACTGATGGGGGACTCGTGAGAAGAGTAAATCCTTGTCGCCATCCTCTTCCTGCGCTCCCGGCTCCTTCCACGTATAACTTTTACTGGCAATGACACCACAGGAATCACCGCCGACATTATTGGCGGAGTATCAGGTATAGAGCTGGATGGTGGATTCGGTGAAAATAAGCAAGCCCGCCGCCAATCTAGACCACCATCTGAAGAAACCTGCTTATGGAAGTCCGCCAGAAGATCATCCATAGCGTCTTCAATTCTTCTCTTCACAGCTGTGTTGACTAGATTAAAGCGTTATCTCAGGTAACTTCCTGAGATTTTATACCACTGCATTTTTCACACTCAAAGTGCTTAAAGAAGACCTGTCACCAAACCAGGCATGGTGATCTAATTACAGCACTGGATACAGCATGTCTGCAGCATGCAGACAAGGGGTCCCCCAGCCCTTGAGCAGCCTTGTACCCCGAGATAATACACTTAGAAAACTTACATGCTACAGCCACTAAGGAGGTGGCTAGGGGCTGCAGCCAAGGGCAGATTCACTCCCCCTGCATGTGTAATCTGCCCACTGCTGCCAATCATTCTCTCCCTATCTGCAGCATTTAAACAGAGTTTTTTTTTTCTTGCTGTATCCAGTGCTGTAATTAAATCACCATGCCTGGCTTGGTGACAGGTCCTCTTTAATCAATCTTCATCAAGATTCTCTCAGCAGTCCAAGCGGCCAATCAAAACTGACCTCGGACCCTTTTACCAAGGTGCCTGGGGAATAGCTCCAGCAACTAACCAAAGGTTGAGGATACCTCAGTCTCATAAAACAACTGCATGGCAGTCTAATTATTAAACTAAACTTCAAATTCTTTCTCCAATACCAAATTCTTAATAAATAAAAACTATCTATTGCTGACAGAAGGATCATGATCCCATGTATCCCCCACGCTAAATGCTTAGTCGGCCACCCACTACTTCAGTACTTTAGTAGTTAAAAGCATTAATACTTTGATCGTCTCTGCATATTAAGTGCCAGCTTTGTCTATCAAGGATCATTTGCTTTTTTTCTGGAGAGAAACGTTTCATATTACAGTTTTCCTCTAATCGAATTAGCCTGTGGAGAAAAAGGACATGTTGCCAATTGCTTTGTTACTTTTAGAGCCTAATTGTGTTGTTAATTGCTTTCTATGTTATGAATTTACGCTTTACATCCCTACTGTGTGAGCAAATTTTCTTTGATCCACTCTTTGCAAAAAGTGCCCATCAAGTTCAAAGTCATTTTAGTTCAAAGCTTTGGATTATTTATGCTCTCAAAGAGCTTTGAAAAGCGTAAAGAGATATCACATTATTATGCTTCACCCTATAGTAAAAATATAAGAACCAACTAGAAATTAAGCATGAAAATATAGAAAACATAAACAATAGAACATCACACAAACAGTGGTGTTTGTTGAAGAATGAGTTAACAATATTTTTACATGTAGAATATTCCTACAATTTGCATTAATATTTTTGGAATGCATGCACTCTTTGCTCACATCCTATATAATAATCATCTAATTCTGTCTGTATGTCTCTCTCTAACGGAAATCCTGCATTGCTGATTGGTCGCGCCAGCTGGCGCAGTGGGAGGCCAGAAAGCTTGGGCCTCCCAGCGCTGCGAATTCCAGCCCCCAGCTGCATAGTTGTACCTGGCTGGACATAGACATAGCGCGAAGCCCCACGCATTTTTTTTTATTATATCATAACATTCATGAAAAAATAAAAATAAGGGCTTCCCTATATTTCTGTTTCCAGACAGGTACAAATAGGTACCTGGGGGTTAGTGGCAGCCCGTTGCTGCCTGCTGTACCTGGCTGGCATACAAAAAGAGGGCGAAGCTCATGTCAAATGTATTCTGAAAAATTCATAAAACAATAAAAAAAAAGGCACTGTATCTTTATTAACCCCTCGACCATCATCTCTGTGATAGAGTAGATGGTCGAGGGGTTAATAAAGATGCAGTCCCTTTTCTGGATTGTGTTATGGATGTTTCATAAAAATTTTGATGTGGGCTTCGACGTATTTTTGTACTCCAGCCAGGCACAGCAGGCAGGAACGGGCTGCCCCCAGCTGCCTAGTTGTACCTGTCTGGAAACAGAGATATAGGGAAGCACTTTTTTTATATTATTTCATGAATTTCATGAAATAATAAAAAAAAATGTGTGGGGCTTCGCGCTATTTTTATGTCCAGCCAGGTACAACTAGGCAGCTGGGGGCTGGAATCCGCAGCGCAGGGAGGCCCAAGCTTTCTGTGCCCCCCCCTCTGCTGTGAATTGCAGCCCATAGCTACCCCTGAAAATGCAGGAGTAGTGGGGTGTGATCCCACTCCCATCTAGTCTAATATATAAATGCCCTATGCAGTCTGTCTTGCCGTGTGTCCCATAAGTTTTTCCCTAAAACAGTGGCCCCTATAGGACATCATGTACATTACAAAAGGCAATTAAGCTGGAATGTGAGAATTTAACTTTTTGTTTGATCAGTCAAGTTTGGTTGATCACTCAAAATCTATGCCAAGATGGGCTGTCTCAAAAAGTACACAACTGATATGGAAAGAAAAGTAACAGCACAATGGAAAAGCCAATGACTTGCAAATGAGACTACTTATCAAAGAGAGCATCGCCTTAACCTAGCCACTGCCAAGGAATGCATGCATGTCTCACATAACTCCCCAGTCCAGACCCATTAGATTTGTCACAAGATGCCATTTTGCAGCAACAGAGCTGACAAAAGAAATTTCCTGTCTCAAGATCAATGAGACGCTCACAAAATACTGCATCACAGCGAGTACGCCATGCGGGCGAGTCTTTAATATCAAGGTCAAGGAGGTTGACAAATAATCCTCTAAAAGAACAATGTACCCACTTTTTTTCATCCTCTCCTGGTTTTGGATTCCAAAAACTGACAAAAAACTGAACATGTGAACGTAATAAAAAATACTTGAAAAAATATTACTCCAATAAATATGTATTTATGTAAAAGCAAAAATAGACACAAAAAAATTGGGTATTGTCTTATCTGGAATGAACTGATCTATTAAACTGTCATAATTAGTGATGAGCGAGTACTAAAATGCTCGGGTGCTCGAAGCTCGGGCCGAGCATCCCGAGATACTCGTGTACTCGGCCCGAGTACCGAGCCCAATGTTATCCTATGGGAGACACGAGTATTTTTATGAAATGACTGCCGGCAGCATGGAAAAACCCTAAAAATGTCACAAAAGTCTCAGAAGAGTGCTGAAATGACATGGCAACACCATGGGGAAGACCCCTGGAAGCATTTCTCAATCAAAAGTCACAGCTGTAAACAATGTTGTCCGAGTTTCACGCCAATTTTACGGAGTCTCCAGAAAACCTTCCAAAATGACACCAAAATGAATATTTAGGGTGGAAATGTTAAGGGCACATACCCAATAGTGAGATACAGCTGGTGTATGTTACTTTTTGTGATTACATGAAAGATTTTACGTGAAAACATTGTGCGGCACTCCGATGACCCTGAGAAGAGACGAACATGAAGCCCTGTCTTGAAATAATGTGCCCATTTTGAGGAACTGGGTCTATTCTAGTATCTTCCTTTGCCAGGGCAGTCCAAAATTGGGAGGTTCACCAATGCCCCTGGATACAGACATGCAGGATAGCCTGTAAAAAATAACTGGGTGTATTGTAGTATAGCCCTTTGGCCAGGGCAGCCAAAAATTGGAAGGTTCAACAATGACCCATGCATACAGACATGTAGTAGGGCCTGTAACCCTCAAGTGGGTGTATTGTAGTATAGGCCTTTGGCCAGGGCAGCCAAAAATTGGGAGGTTCAACAATGACCCATGCATACAGACATGTAGTAGGGCCTGTAACCCTCAAGTGGGTGTATTTTAGTATAGCCCTTTGGCCAGGGCAGCCAAAAATTGGGAGGCTCCACATTGTCCCTGGATAGAGACATGCAGGAGGGCCTGTAAAGAAGAACTGGGTGTATTGTAGTATAGCCCTTTGGCCAGGGCAGCCAAAAATTGGAAGGTTCAACAATGACCCATGCATACAGACATGTAGTAGGGCCTGTAACCCTCAAGTGGGTGTATTGTAGTATAGGCCTTTGGCCAGGGCAGCCAAAAATTGGGAGGTTCAACAATGACCCATGCATACAGACATGTAGTAGGGCCTGTAACCCTCAAGTGGGTGTATTTTAGTATAGCCCTTTGGCCAGGGCAGCCAAAAATTGGGAGGCTCCACATTGTCCCTGGATAGAGACATGCAGGAGGGCCTGTAAAGAAGAACTGGGTGTATTGTAGTATAGCCCTTTGGCCAGGGCAGCCAAAAATTGGGAGGTTCAACAATGACCCATGCATACAGACATGTAGTAGGGCCTGTTACCCTCAAGTGGGTGTATTGTAGTATAGGCCTTTGGCCAGGGCAGCCAAAAATTGTGAAGTTCAACAATGACCCATGCATACAGACATGTAGTAGGGCCTGTAACCGTCAAGTGGGTGTATTGTAGTATAGGCCTTTGGCCAGGGCAGCCAAAAATTGGGAGGATCCACATTGTCCCTGGATAGAGACATGCAGGAGGGCCTGTAACCCTCAAGTGGGTGTATTGTAGTATAGCCCTTTGGCCAGGGCAGCCAAAAATTGGGAGGCTCCACATTGTCCCTGGATAGAGACATGCAGGAGGGCCTGTAAAGAAGAACTGGGTGTATTGTAGTATAGCCCTTTGGCCAGGGCAGCCAAAAATTGGAAGGTTCAACAATGACCCATGCATACAGACATGTAGTAGGGCCTGTAACCGTCAAGTGGGTGTATTGTAGTATAGGCCTTTGGCCAGGGCAGCCAAAAATTGGGAGGTTCAACAATGACCCATGCATACAGACATGTAGTAGGGCCTGTTACCCTCAAGTGGGTGTATTGTAGTATAGGCCTTTGGCCAGGGCAGCCAAAAATTGGGAAGTTCAACAATGACCCATGCATACAGACATGTAGTAGGGCCTGTAACCGTCAAGTGGGTGTATTGTAGTATAGGCCTTTGGCCAGGGCAGCCAAAAATTGGGAGGCTCCACATTGTCCCTGGATAGAGACATGCAGGAGGGCCTGTAAAGAAGAACTGGGTGTATTGTAGTATAGCCCTTTGGCCAGGGCAGCCAAAAATTGGAAGGTTCAACAATGACCCATGCATACAGACATGTAGTAGGGCCTGTAACCCTCAAGTGGGTGTATTGTAGTATAGGCCTTTGGCCAGGGCAGCCAAAAAATGGGAGGTTCAACAATGACCCATGCATACAGACATGTAGTAGGGCCTGTAACCCTCAAGTGGGTGTATTTTAGTATAGCCCTTTGGCCAGGGCAGCCAAAAATTGGGAGGCTCCACATTGTCCCTGGATAGAGACATGCAGGAGGGCCTGTAAAGAAGAACTGGGTGTATTGTAGTATAGCCCTTTGGCCAGGGCAGCCAAAAATTGGGAGGTTCAACAATGACCCATGCATACAGACATGTAGTAGGGCCTGTTACCCTCAAGTGGGTGTATTGTAGTATAGGCCTTTGGCCAGGGCAGCCAAAAATTGGGAAGTTCAACAATGACCCATGCATACAGACATGTAGTAGGGCCTGTAACCGTCAAGTGGGTGTATTGTAGTATAGGCCTTTGGCCAGGGCAGCCAAAAATTGGGAGGCTCCACATTGTCCCTGGATAGAGACATGCAGGAGGGCCTGTAAAGAAGAACTGGGTGTATTGTAGTATAGCCCTTTGGCCAGGGCAGCCAAAAATTGGGAGGCTCCACATTGTCCCTGGATAGAGACATGCAGGAGGGCCTGTAAAGAAGAACTGGGTGTATTGTAGTATAGCCCTTTGGCCAGGGCAGCCAAAAATTGGAAGGTTCAACAATGACCCATGCATACAGACATGTAGTAGGGCCTCTAACCCTCAAGTGGGTGTATTTTAGTATAGCCCTTTGGCCAGGGCAGCCAAAAATTGGGAGGCTCCATATTGTCCCTGGATAGAGACGTGCAGGAGGGCCTGTAAAGAAGAACTGGGTGTATTGTAGTATAGCCCTTTGGCCAGGGCAGTCAAAAATTGGAAGGTTCAACAATGACCCATGCATACAGACATGTAGTAGGGCCTGTAACCGTCAAGTGGATGTATTGTAGTATAGGCCTTTGGCCAGGGCAGCCAAAAATTGGGAGGTTCAACAATGACCCATGCATACAGACATGTAGTAGGGCCTGTTACCCTCAAGTGGGTGTATTGTAGTATAGGCCTTTGGCCAGGGCAGCCAAAAATTGGGAAGTTCAACAATGACCCATGCATACAGACATGTAGTAGGGCCTGTAACCGTCAAGTGGGTGTATTGTAGTATAGGCCTTTGGCCAGGGCAGCCAAAAATTGGGAGGTTCAACAATGACCCATGCATACAGACATGTAGTAGGGCCTGTAACGATCAAGTGGGTGTATTTTAGTATAGCCCTTTGGCCAGGGCAGCCAAAAATTGGGAGGCTCCACATTGTCCCTGGATAGAGACGTGCAGGAGGGCCTGTAAAGAAGAACTGGGTGTATTGTAATATAGCCCTTTAGCCAGGGCAGCCAAAAATTGGAAGGTTCCACAATGACCCATGCATACAGACATGTAGTAGGGCCTGTGACCCTCAAGTGGGTGTATTGTAGTATAGGCCTTTGGCCAGGGCAGCCAAAAAATGGGAGGTTCAACAATGACCCATGCATACAGACATGTAGTAGGGCCTGTAACCCTCAAGTGGGTGTATTTTAGTATAGCCCTTTGGCCAGGGCAGCCAAAAATTGGGAGGCTCCACATTGTCCCTGGATAGAGACATGCAGGAGGGCCTGTAAAGAAGAACTGGGTGTATTGTAGTATAGCCCTTTGGCCAGGGCAGCCAAAAATTGGGAGGTTCAACAATGACCCATGCATACAGACATGTAGTAGGGCCTGTTACCCTCAAGTGGGTGTATTGTAGTATAGGCCTTTGGCCAGGGCAGCCAAAAATTGGGAAGTTCAACAATGACCCATGCATACAGACATGTAGTAGGGCCTGTAACCGTCAAGTGGGTGTATTGTAGTATAGGCCTTTGGCCAGGGCAGCCAAAAATTGGGAGGCTCCACATTGTCCCTGGATAGAGACATGCAGGAGGGCCTGTAAAGAAGAACTGGGTGTATTGTAGTATAGCCCTTTGGCCAGGGCAGCCAAAAATTGGGAGGCTCCACATTGTCCCTGGATAGAGACATGCAGGAGGGCCTGTAAAGAAGAACTGGGTGTATTGTAGTATAGCCCTTTGGCCAGGGCAGCCAAAAATTGGAAGGTTCAACAATGACCCATGCATACAGACATGTAGTAGGGCCTGTAACCCTCAAGTGGGTGTATTTTAGTATAGCCCTTTGGCCAGGGCAGCCAAAAATTGGGAGGCTCCATATTGTCCCTGGATAGAGACGTGCAGGAGGGCCTGTAAAGAAGAACTGGGTGTATTGTAGTATAGCCCTTTGGCCAGGGCAGTCAAAAATTGGAAGGTTCAACAATGACCCATGCATACAGACATGTAGTAGGGCCTGTAACCGTCAAGTGGATGTATTGTAGTATAGGCCTTTGGCCAGGGCAGCCAAAAATTGGGAGGTTCAACAATGACCCATGCATACAGACATGTAGTAGGGCCTGTTACCCTCAAGTGGGTGTATTGTAGTATAGGCCTTTGGCCAGGGCAGCCAAAAATTGGGAAGTTCAACAATGACCCATGCATACAGACATGTAGTAGGGCCTGTAACCCTCAAGTGGGTGTATTGTAGTATAGGCCTTTGGCCAGGGCAGCCAAAAATTGGGAGGTTCAACAATGACCCATGCATACAGACATGTAGTAGGGCCTGTAACCCTCAAGTGGGTGTATTTTAGTATAGCCCTTTGGCCAGGGCAGCCAAAAATTGGGAGGCTCCACATTGTCCCTGCATAGAGACGTGCAGGAGGGCCTGTAAAGAAGAACTGGGTGTATTGTAGTATAGCCCTTTGGCCAGGGCAGCCAAAAATTGGGAGGCTCCTCATTGTCCCTGGATAGAGAAGTGCAGGGCCTTAAATCATTTTTCCCATTGAAAAGGAGCGGGTATCCTGTCGTTGTAATGCCCATTCAAAAAGAATGGGCGTAAAAATTTACCACTGGGGGTATACCTGAAACAACAGCCTAAGTATTGTAACGGTCATCATGGTGGCACATGAGGAGAAGGAGGAGCAGTCCAGCGAATATCCAAGGAAGAGGAAGACGACGTGGTGGATGATCCAGTAGCTGACCCAACCTGGCAGGAGGATATGCAGAGCGAGGACAGCAGTGCACAGGGGGAGGGAGGCGTAGCATCCCAACAGGCAGTACGAAGCAGGGTCGGGTCCGCAGGCAGAAGGCAGGGAACCGTTCCCCGGAACAACAACACAACACAAGGTGCCTGTGCAAATGTTAGGTCTTCCCGAGTCTGGCAGTATTTTAAGTTGGCTCCAGATGACTCTAAAAAGGCCATTTGCAACACCTGCCATGCCAGCATCAACAGGGGTACGAAAACTAGCAGCCTGACCACCACCAGCATGATCAGGCACATGTCAGCCAAGCACCCGACTGTCATATATGATACAGTCTATATAGAGTCTAATGCATGGGTATAATGAGACACGAGACATACGCTTCTTAAGCAGCTCTTGTATTGCTTCATACAAGTTAGTGCATCAACAGGATAACGCAAATGTAAGTTGCAGAGTGCAAGGCAAACAACCAAGGACATCAGAGCATTAAAGCATAGTACAAGTCTCAAGGAAAGCATTCAGAGTCTATTACTTCCCTGTCAGATGTTGCTGGCAAAAAGGAGGATTCTGTGTCCATAAATTATTCCAGGCAGAGTGAATCCAGGCTTCAGAGAGCAAGTCACAGACAGATTGCAGACCTGATTCAGGAGCACAGGTAAATCATCTGAAACTGATTAAAAGGGAAATTGGCAAGAAACAGGGCAGGGACATCAAAGCTGTGGACTCCATATTGTTTGAGGGCAAAAGTCACAGGACAGGAAACAAGATGGCCGACAAAATACACTAAATGCAAACATAACAACAGATATAGCAAAAAAGACTGAAAACCTTACACCGACTTTGTGGGAAGTACAACAGAGTCGAGGAGCGGTGCTTGCTGATGTCACTGCTACGTCTTCGCGTGTTGTGCGTGCGAGCCAATCCCCTGTACATGCTGGCCGCGAATAAGCCTCCGGCCCTGCACCTGAAGTTGCCCACGCACAAATAACACCACCATCAAGCACGTCCTTGTCCCAGCGCAGCGTTCAATTATCCATTCAGCAAACCTTTGAACGCAGGCGCAAATACGCTGCCAACGCCCCACATGCCACAGTCCTGAATTCTCACATTTCGCGAATCTTAGCGCTAGAAATGTTGCCTTTACGGCTGGTGGAAACGGAAGCATTCCGCGACCTGATGGCGGCTGCTGTCCCACGTTACTCGGTCCCCAGCCGCCACTATTTCTCCAGATGTGCCATCCCCGCATTGCATAACCACGTGTCCAACAGTATCACACGTGCCCTGAACAACGCTGTTTCAGCCAAAGTCCACCTCACCACAGACACGTAGACAAGTGCTTGTGGGCAAGGCCACTACATCTCCTTGACAAAACTCTGGGTTAATATTGTGGAGGCTGGGACGCAGTCTGAGCTAGAGACGGAACACAGTCCTTCCCACACCAAGGATAGCAGGCCCTACCTCTGTCAGGGTTTCACCGACACTCTACAGCTCCGGAATGTCATGCTCTTCAGCCTTCTCCTCCTCCTCCTGCGCATCCTCATCCACTGTACCCTCCACACCAGTCCCAAGCTGGAAGCACTGCAGCACTGCCTCTGCGAAGGGGCAACAGGCTGTGCTAAAGCTAGTCTGCATAGGTGACAAACCCCACAATGCAGAAGAGGTGTGGACAGCTCTGAAACTGCAGGCAGATCACTGGCTCACACCTCTGAACCTAAAGCCAGGAAAGGTCGTGTGTGACAATGGCCGGAACCTGGTGGCAGCTTTGAGGTGAGGACAGCTGACGCATGTTCCATGCGTGGGCCATGTGCTCAACCTGGTGGTTCAGAGGTTTTTAAAGTCATACTCAGAGCTGTCTGAACTGCTGGTAAAAGTTCGCCGTCTGTCTGCACATTTTCGCAAGTCACCTGCTGCTTCAGCCGGCCTTGCCGGCTTTCAGCGCCGTTTGCGTCTTCCGGCCCACAGACTGGTGTGTGATGTCCCCACGCGTTGGAATTCAACTCTGCACATGTTGGTCAGGATATGTGAGCAGAAGAGGGCAGTTGTTGACTACCTGCATCACCTAAGCCGTCGGGAAATGGGTCAAACTCCAGACATAACACCTGAGGAGTGGAGATGGATGTCCGACCAATGTACCGTCCTCCAAAACTTTGAGGACTCCACCAAGATGGTGAGCGGCGATGACGCCATTATTAGCATCACCATACCACTACTCTGCCTTCTAAAACGGTCTCTGCTGAAAAACAAAGAGGATGCATTGCAGGCCGAGCGCGATGACTTGGAGCAAGAAACAGTAGTGGGTGTGGGTGAAAACACACAGCCCAGCCTCATCTCATCACAACGTGCAGTGGAGGACTATGACGAGGAGGAGGAGGATGAAGACATGGAGCAACTCTCAGGCCAAATTGAGGATATGACATGCACACCAGTCATACCCTCGATTCAGCGTGGCTGGCCAGAGGACAGGGGAGATGAGAAGGAGGAGGAGGAGGAGGAGGACAGCATGTTCAGTCATCGTGTTGGTCTGGATACTGAAGTGATGGTTGTTAAGAGTCTGGCGCACATGGCTGACTTTATGGTAAGCTGCCTGGCTCGTGACCCTCGCATTCAGAACATCTTGGCCGACAATCAGTACTGGTTGGCAACACTCTTAGACCCACGCTACAAGGAGAACTTTATGTCTCTCATTCCTGAGTAGGAGATGTCAGCCAAAATGCAGCAGTTCCAGAAGGCCATAGTCATGGAAGTAGGCAAATCATTCCCTTCACAAAACGCTAGCGGCATAGGTCAGGAATCAGTGGAGAACCAAGGCGTATGGCCGAGAGGGGCACAAGTCCAATCCGCCAGAGGTAGTGGAACAGTCTTTATGATGTGGGACAGTTTTCTCAGCCACTCACGTACCACAGCCCCTGAGGTGCGGGGTACTGCCACAAGAAATGCTAAGTTTGGCCAGATGCTGAAGGAGTACCTTGCAGATCGAACAACTGTACTGCGAGATTCCTCTGTGCCTTACAATTATTGGGTCTCCAAGCTGGACACGTGGCATGAATTGGCTCTCTACGCATTGGAAGTCCTGGCCTGCCCTGCCGCTAGCGTTTTGTCCGAGCGTGTTTTCAGGGCCGCAGGTGGAATCATTACTGATAAACGCACCCGCCTGTCAACTGAAAATGCTGACAGGCTGACTCTGATCAAGATGAACAAGGGTTGGATTGGGCCAGACTTCACCACACCACCAACAAATGACAAATGAATTTAAATTTTATAATGGGAATTTGCCATGTACCTCCACTCACCCATGGGTACACACTTCTGGACTTCCGAGCGTCCAAGTGTGGGATCAGTAATATCCGTGGACGTGTACTCGGCATGGTGGTAGGAAGGGAGATCAGGTTGGGAAATGTGCGGTGCAGTATCACGGTTACTGACGCTTGACCGTGTGGAAGACAGGGTGTTGGTAGAGGTGCCAATCTGACTTGAAGCATTATCTGCAATCCAAGTAACAACCTGTTGACACAGGTGTTGGTTCAAGAGCGGTGTACTGGAGCGGGCCCCAAGAATTTGGGACAGGACGTGTGAGCGAGTAGATGTGCCCCTTTGTTGTTGCGAAATTAGTGCTTGCACATGACCTCGGCCTCTGCCTGCACCACCATCACGTTCACTTCATTGTTCCTTGCCAACGCCCTTGCGCATTTTGCTTGTATACAGCGACAACAGTCTGGTGACTGTAATGGTGACAGGAGATTAGGATTTTAGGCCCTAACCTGTATTAAGGTAGTACGTACACCAGTCTGGTGACTGTAATGGTTTCAGGAGAGGATTTTAGTCCCTAACCTGTACCAAGGTATGACGTACAACAGTCTGGTGACTGTAATGGTGTCAGGAGAGGATTTTAGTCCCTAACCTGTATTAAGGTAGTACGCACACCAGTCTGGTGACTGTTCAGATCACAAGAGATTAGGATTTTAGTTCCCTAACCTGTATCAAGGTATGACGTACACCAGTCTGGTGACTGTAATGGTTTCAGGAGAGGATTTTAGTCCCTAACCTGTATCAAGGTATGACGTACACCAGTCTGGTGACTGTTGAGATCACAAGAGATTAGGATTTTAGTTCCCTAACCTGTATCAAGGTATGACGTACACCAGTCTGGTGACTGTTGAGATCACAAGAGATTAGGATTTTAGTTCCCTAACCTGTATCAAGGTATGACGTACACCAGTCTGGTGACTGTTGAGCTCACAAGAGATTAGGATTTTAGTTCCCTAACCTGTATCAAGGTATGACGTACACCAGTCTGGTGACTGTAATGGTTTCAGGAGAGGATTTTAGTACCTAACCTGTATCAAGGTATGACGTACACCAGTCTGGTGACTGTAATGGTTTCAGGAGAGGATTTTAGTCCCTAACCTGTATCAAGGTATGATGTACAACAGTCTGGTGACTGTAATGGTGTCAGGAGAGGATTTTAGTCCCTAACCTGTATCAAGGTATGACGTACAACAGTCTGGTGACTGTAATGGTTTCAGGAGAGGATTTTAGTCCCTAACCTGTATCAAGGTATGACGTACAACAGTCTGGTGACTGTAATGGTTTCAGGAGAGGATTTTAGTCCCTAACCTGTATCAAGGTATGACGTACAACAGTCTGGTGACTGTAATGGTGTCAGGAGAGGATTTAGTCCTAACCTGTTAAGGTAGTACGTACACCAGTCTGGTGACTGTAATGGTTTCAGGAGAGGATTTTAGTCCCTAACCTCTATCAAGGTATGACGTACAACAGTCAGGTGACTGTTCAGATCACAGGAGATTCGGATTTTAGTCCCTAACCTGTATCAAGGTATGACGTACAACAGTCTGGTGACTGTAATGGTGTCAGGAGAGGATTTTAGTCCCTAACCTGTATTAAGGTAGTACGTACACCAGTCTGGTGACTGTTCAGATCACAGAGATAGGATTTTAGTTCCCTAACCTGTATCAAGGTATGACGTACATAGTCTGGTGACTGTAATGGTTTCAGGAGAGGATTTTAGTCCCTAACCTGTATCAAGGTATGACGTACACAGTCTGGTGACTGTAATGGTGTCAGGAGAGGATTTTAGTCCCTAACCTGTATTAAGGTATGACGTACACCAGTCTGGTGACTGTAATGGTTTCAGGAGAGGATTTTAGTCCCTAACCTGTATCAAGGTAGATGTACACCAGTCTGGTGACTGTAATGGTTTCAGGAGAGGATTTTAGTCCCTAACCTGTATCAAGGTATGATGTACACCAGTCTGGTGACTGTAATGGTTTCAGGAGAGGATTTTAGTCCCTAACCTGTATCAAGGTATGACGTACAACAGTCTGGTGACTGTAATGGTTTCAGGAGAGGATTTTAGTCACTAACCTGTATCAAGGTATGACGTACAACAGTCAGGTGACTGTTCAAATCACAGATCGGATTTTAGTCCCTAACCTGTATCAAGGTATGACGTACAACAGTCTGGTGACTGTAATGGTGTCAGGAGAGGATTTTAGTCCCTAACCTGTATTAAGGTAGAACGTACACAGTCTGGTGACTGTTCAGATCACAAGAGATTAGGATTTTAGTCCTAACCTGTATCAAGGTATGACGTACACCAGTCTGGTGACTGTTAATGGTTTCAGGGGAGGATTTTAGTCCGTAACCTGTATCAAGGTATGACGTACACCAGTCTGGTGACTGTTGAGATCACAGAGATTAGGATTTTAGTTCCCTAACCTGTATCAAGGTATGACGTACACCAGTCTGGTGACTGTTGAGATCACAAGAGATTAGGATTTTAGTTCCCTAACCTGTATCAAGGTATGACGTACACCAGTCTGGTGACTGTTGAGATCACAAAGATTAGGATTTTAGTTCCCTAACCTGTATCAAGGTATGACGTACACCAGTCTAATGACTGTAATGGTTTAGGAGAGGATATTAGTCCCTAACCTGTATCAAGGTATGACGTACACCAGTCTGGTGACTGTAATGGTTTTAGGAGAGGATTTTAGTCCCTAACCTGTATCAAGGTATGACGTACACCAGTCTGGTGACTGTAATGGTTTCAGGAGAGGATTTTAGTCCCTAACCTGTATCAAGGTATGACGTACAACAGTCTGGTGACTGTAATGGTTTCAGGAGAGGATTTTAGTCCCTAACCTGTATCAAGGTATGACGTACAACAGTCTGGTGACTGTAATGGTTTCAGGAGAGGATTTTAGTCCCTAACCTGTATCAAGGTATGACGTACAACAGTCTGGTGACTGTAATGGTTTCAGGAGAGGATTTTAGTCCTTAACCTGTATCAAGGTATGACGTACAACAGTCTGGTGACTGTAATGGTTTCAGGTGAGGATTTTAGTCCCTAACCTTTATCAAGGTATGACGTACAACAGTCTGGTGACTGTAATGGTGTCAGGAGAGGATTTTAGTCCCTAACCTGTATCAAGGTATGATCTACACCAGTCTGGTGACTGTTGAGATCACAAGAGATTAGGATTTTAGTTCTCTAACCTGTATCAAGGTATGACGTACACCAGTCTGGTGACTGTAATGGTTTCAGGAGAGGATTTTAGTCCCTAACCTGTATTAAGGTAGTACGTACACCAGTCTGGTGACTGTAATGGTGTCAGGAGAGGTTTTTACTCCCTAACCTGTATTAAGGTAGTACGTACACCTGTCTGGTGACTGTAATGGTTTCAGGAGAGGATTTTAGTCCCTAACCTGTATTAAGGTAGTAAGTTCAAGAGTGTGGTGACTCTAATAGTCACAGAAAAGCTTGGATTCCGATCTGTATCACCCTGCCTATATCCTCCTAGATTAGTCCTGAGAAGGACTGTTCTGGTCACTGGAAAGCTTGGACTCCGATCTGGATCACCCTGCCTATATCCTCCTAGATTAGTCCTGAGAAGGACTGTTGTGGTCAGCAGCAGTTTGCAGCCCTGCTCCGGATCTACCTGTAAGGGCCGCAAATCTGTCCATAAGCAGCAGCAGACACTCTCCCTACACTGACTGTCTGGATGGCTGTGTGCCAAGCACAGCGCGCCGGGAGTTATAAAGGCTCGGTCACGCTGTGCAGGGCGGCCAATCACTGCTATGCCACAACTAACAGGGCTGTGGCATTGCAGTGGTCTGCCAGCCAATCCCTGCACGTGGGCTGGCTCTCAAAAGAGCGCCAATATGCAGAGATGACGACCACGAGCACAGCACGAGTATCGCGAGATTACTCGGTGCTCGCCGAGTAGCCCGAGTACAGTGATACTCGTGCGAGTACCGAGTAGTGGCGAGCATGCTCGCTCATCACTAGTCATAATAGTTAACCACTACAGTGAATGTTGTAAAAAAAAATAAAGAAAAATATTGCAAAAACTGTCTGTTCATTATAAGAGCTGTCAAAATAGTGGAAAAAAATGCTACCTACTTGTCAAATATAAAAAAATTTTATTGCTGCAAATGTCATCTTCTTCTGCATAAAACAAGCCACCATGCAGCTCCATCAGCAAAAAGAATGAAAAAAAGCTATAACTCGCAAAATATAGCAATGCAACAACATTGTTTTTTCTCTAAAATTGTTTTTATTGTGTAAAAGTGGCAAAACACACAAAAAAACAATGTAAATAAGGTATTTAGGTAAATTAGAATTACCATAATTATTTATATTTTCCAAATAACAGCATAATGACACAGAGAGAATGGTTTAAGGCATTTTATTACCTTCTGCAAAGTCACAAGTTTATATACATTTCATTAGTATTTTGTACCATTGCCCCTAAAGGAAATCTGCCAGGTCAAAAATCCATATGTAACTGTTAGCATTTTCTCATTCCTTCCGCTAAGCTCTCTCTATTTATGTATTTCATTTATTTATATTTCCCTCCTATCTCCTGTAAACTTCAAATAAAGAGATTCATTCCATCTGTCACTCACAGTGAATGATTCACTTAGTTCTCTGCTGTCCACTCCCCATAGAATGAATATGCATGTCACATATTCACACCACATCACTGCACAGGAGATTGGGGGAAGCTGTATTCCACTCTCTGCTCTCTGTGTTTGCAGCATCACAAGAGGTCCAATACAAGACAAATACTTTCACAGCAGGGATACCTGCTTAGAGAAACAAATGGAGCCTAGATAAGGCAGATCTGCAATAGTTCTCTCCCTCCATGTCCTCAACAGCACAAACACAAAAGGCTGAAGCTCCTATGGAAACTGAAACCACTCTGCACTTGGAGCAAAGGGAGAAGGGAGGAGGGAGCTGCTGAGAGAGAGTGTATAATTACATGACAGTTTATACAGCAGCCAGACTATTCCTGTTTGCTTATAATGTAGAAGACTTATCCAGGAGCTCCCTTCAGGGTCTGACAATGCTGATAACATGGAAATTACAAAGGGTAGAATAATGATTTTACATGTTTTTAAAAGGATTGTCCAGGCACTATTCAAGGGTAATATTAGTATCATATTGAAAAATGACCTAACAGTGTGCCTTTAAAATGTATGACTTGGGTTAAACATTTTGAATATCCTTCAACAAGCTTCTCACAATAGTTTGTAAGAATTTGGGCCTATTCCTCCTGACAGAACTGGTGTAACTGAGCCATGTTTGTGAGTTTTCTGCTTGCATCTGCCTTTGCAGCTTTGCCCATAAATTTTCAATAGCATTGAGATCAGGGTTTTGTGATGGCCACTCCAAAACACTGACTTTGTTATTCTTAAGCCACTTTGTAGCCCATTTGGCAGTATGTTTCGGGTCATTGAGAATTTCCGTCCAAGCTTTTACTTCCTCGCTGATGTTATGAGATGTTGCTTCAGTATTGCCACATAATCTTCTTTCCTCTTGATGCCATCTTTTTTGTGAAGTGCAACAGTTCCTCCTGCAGCAAAACAACCCCACAACATGATGCTTCCACCCCTGTGTTTCACTGTTGGGATGGTGTTCTTCGGCTTCCAAGCTTCTCTCTTTTTCCTCCAAATGTAACGATGGTCATTATGGACAAACAGTTCAATTTTAGTTTTGTCAGACAAACAGGACTTGTCTCAAAAATATAGATCTGTGTGCCTCTGTGCATTTGCAAAAATTAATCTACCATGTATACTCGCGTATAAGCCGAGTTTTTCAGCCCAAAAATTGGGCTAAAAAGTCCCCCCCTCGACTTATACGCGAGTCATATACAGCCCAAGTGGTAGTATACAGTCGCCCGCCACCCCCATCAGTATACAGGCCCTCCATCAGTATCCAGGGCACCCCCCTTCCTCCGCAAAACCTGCAAAGTAAAATCATTATACTTATCACCGTCCTGTCGCCGCCGTCCCCACCGCTGCCATCGCGCTCCTCCGTCTTCATCCAGCGTCTTCTGGCTTCCTGTGGTCGGCGCAGGCAATGACATCATCAGGACAGTGATAAGTATAATGATTTTACTTTGCAGGTTTTGCGGAGCATGGGGGGGGCCCTGGATACTGATGGGGGGGCCTGTATACTGATGGGGGTGGCGGGCGGGCTGCTGTATACTACCACTGGGGCTGTATATACCTCTAGGGCTGCTGTATTCTACCACTGGGGCTGCTGTATACTACCACTGGGGCTGCTGTATACTACCACTGGGGCTGCTGCTGTATATACCACTGGGGAGGCTGCTGTAACACTGCTGGGGCCTGTATATACCACTGGGGAGGCTGCTGTATACCACACTGCTGGGGGCTGTATACTACCACTGGGGAGGCCTGTATACCACTGGGGGGGCCTGTATACCACACTGCTGGGGGCTGTATACCTGTGCTGGGGTCCACCCTCGGCTTATACACGAGTCAATAGGTTTTCCCAGATTTTGGGGGCAAAAGTAGGGGGGTCGGCTTATACACGGGTCGGCTTATACACGAGTATATACGGTAGCTTTTTTATGTTTCTTTTGGAATAACCTCTTCTTCCTAGCAGAGTGGCATTTCAGCCCATGTCGATACAGTACTAGTTTCACTGTAGAAAATAAAACAATCTTACTAGCTAATGCTATCATCTTTGCAACGCCTTTTGCTTTTGTTCTCGGACATGTTGGACCAAAGCACATTCATCACTAGAAAACACAGACACCATCTCCTTCCTGAATGGTATGATGGCTGGACATTCCCATCTAGTTTGTACTTGCATATAATTGCTTGTACAGATGAATAAGGCACCTTCAAGTCTCTGGAAATTGCACCTGTAATATTCTCACTATATGAGGCATTCACAACAGTAAACTTTAACTGTACTTTATTCTTGTCTTCTATCTTTCTCCATCATATTGCACAACAGTCTTTCCAGCAGCATGCTCCAAAGTGAAACCAAAACTTAATTCCCCACCTCCTTCTTCTCCTTACCCATCATACAACAGACCTAGTTTTCTTAAAGAGGCAGATCTAATTATTGTACATTACATCATCCCCTTTTTTTTTTTTTTTTTACAACTTAGAAGAAATACACTGACAACATAACCATGTGAAAATGTCCAATTAATATATATGTCGGTTTTGGCCTATTTAGTCTATTCAAATATCAGGCACCGAAGAGAAACAAAAAAAAAAAACACAAAAGACAACAAAAAAAACAACAACCAAAAATAACTCTGTATGTTTTCTGTTCTTTTCTCTTTTATACTTCTTCAATAAGCTGCGATGGAGCCCTCCTTTCTCCTGTTGGATAGCGTCTGGGCTCAGTGAGTGTGTCCATTATTGAAGAATTGTTCACTTCCGGGTGGTCCTCTCCACCATCGAGTACCAAGTCTTCCACCAGAGGAAGATCATTACCATCATTTTGCGGTATGATTTTAAAATGTGAAGAATTTCGAGTTATGAAGTGTCCATTTCGCTCAGCCGTGACCATGCTGCCTTTCTTATCAGTAACATTATATTGTGCAGGATTATAAGTAGCTGAAGTCTTGTTGGTTGGTTTTTGACGCACGACGACAACATCCCCTTTTTTGATGGCACTTGGCTGTGCCCTTCGCCTTCTGTCTGCATAACGTTTCATAGCTTGTTTGTTAGAAGAGTCTGCTGATCGCACAGAAGAGTCACTTGGTAAAGGATGACTGGTCACATCAGGGATACGTATCCGTGGAGTTCTGTTGAACATTAGATGAGCTGGAGCAGCATTAGTAGTAGAATGTGGCGTATTACGATAATTGCGCATGAATTTGTATAATGACTGTTTCAGCGGGGTGTGCTCCAGACTCGCTGCCTTGACTCTTTTCCCCATAGTGCGCATGAAACGTTCTACTATACCATTGGCTTGTGGCCAGCAAGGTGTGATTTTCCTGTGACTGAACTCCAAGTATTCAGAAAATTGTGTAAACACATGTCCATTGAACGGAGGTCCATTGTCTGTTTTAACCACTCTTGGAATGCCATATGCAGAGAATATGTCATCCAGTTCTGGTATGACACTAGTGGCAGATGTTGAAGATATGAAAGAAATGACAGGGTATCTAGAATATTCATCAATTGTTACTAGAATGTACTGGCCATTGGGTAATGGTCCATATATGTCGACTGCCACTTCCTTCCAGACAGCAGTGGGTAGCGGAGACATTTGCAGTGGTTCTAAGTTTGATGATGGAATAATGAATTGACAGGTGGAGCAATGTCTAATCTTCTCTTCCACCAATTGATCCATGTTTGGGAACCACACTTTTTCTCTAAGTAATTTTTTAGTACCAACAATTCCCAGATGACCTTCATGTGCGATCTGTATGACTAAGTTGCGCAAAGTCTTAGGTACAACCAGTTTGGTACCTCGAAGAATGAGGTGTTCTTCAGTGACTGATAATTCATCCCGTACACTTGAGAATAGTTTTAATTCCTTCAGATCAATCTCAGACTCGGGAAATTTTTCTTTTTGAATTTCATGCCACCTTCGATTTTGTATGATTTCTATTAAAGCACATAGCGTCTTGTCACTCGTTGTTGCATTCACAAAGTGATCAATGGAGAGTGCTTTAGACACTGCATGAGCTGTAATGAAGCGTATGTATTCTTCAATGGAGGATCGCTCAGGTGAGGCATCATTCATAGGATGTCTTGAAAGATAGTCAGCCGGATTGCTGTATTTTCCAGGTTTTTCCAGGTTTGTGAACAATTTTGTAGTTATAGTCCTGTAGACGTAGACCCCATCTTTCAATGCGTGCAGGCATTTTAGCTCTGGGATTTCCAAAGATCGTAAGGAGTGCTTGATGGTCAGTGACAATTGTGAAGGGAGCTCCATAGAGAAATAAGTGAAAGTGTTCACATCCCCAGACAACTGCCAAGCTTTCTTTTTCAGGTTGTGAATATTTCTTTTCAGTGCTTGTTAAACTTTTACTTGCATAAGAAATGATGTGAGGATCTTGATTATCTATATTATCCTTATATTGTGCTAAGATAGCTAAGATAGCACCCAGCCCCACGGGACTGGCGTCCACAATTAATTCGGTTTGAAGTGCCGGATCAAAATAAGCCATGGTAGTGGTTGAGCAAAGTTCATTTTTAATTGCTTCAAAAGAGGTCTGACAGTCTTGGGACCATTGAAAAACACAATTTTGCTTTGTAAGTTCTCTTAATGGACTGCTGATAGTTGAAAAATGTGGAATATATCTAGCACAGTAGCTTGCCATTCCAAGAAAAGAGCGTACTTCACTGGCAGTTTGTGGAATTGAGGCTGTCTTGATGGATTCTACTTTCTTAGGGTCAGGTTGTACTTCTTTTGCCGAGATGATGTGGCCATAGAATGCTAATGAACTTCTATCAAATTCGCACTTTTCTTTGTTTAAAGTGAGTCCAGCAGAGAGCAGGCATTCAAAGATGTTGTATAGCGCACGATTATGTTCAGCTTGAGTTTTACCAAACACCAGTATGTCATCGCTGTAATTAAAGGCATTTGGAATGTGTTGAATGACGCTCCTTATCGCATCCTCAAAAATTGCTGCTGCTGAGCAGACTCCAAAAGTCAATCTTTTATATCTTCTAAGACCCACATGCGTGGAAAATGTTGTTAAGTATCTGGATTCTGGACTCAGTTCTAATTGGTGATAGCCTTTATTGAGGTCGAGCTTTGAAAAGACGGTCGCTCCATTTAATAAATGAATGATGTCATCAATCGTGGGTGAGATATGTCTTTCTCTCTGGATAGCGGTGTTGGGTAGGCGCATGTCAACACACAGTCTCACCTGCTCTGGAGTCTTTGGTTTTGTAACTACCACAAGTGGAGAGACCCACGGAGTGGGACCAGTAACAGTTTCAATGACGTCCTCATCCATGAGGAATTGAAGTTCTTTTTCCACCTTCTTTCTCAGGTGAAAAGGAATGCGTCTATGTGGTTGGGCTACCGGACGAACGCTGTCGTCCACATGAAGATGTATTTGAGAGTCCTTTAATTTCCCCAAACCACTAAATAAGGAGGGAAAACTGTTTACCATGGCCTGTACATCCATATCTGCCGGGTCAGTTATGGTATGAATAATCTGGATGAGACCTAGCTTCAATGCAGTGTGATAGCTGAGAAGACAGCCTCCCGATCCTTGTAATGTGTGAAAAGTGGTTTTATTCCTGTTTTCTTTATAGCTGATTTCCGTGTCAAATTGTCCTCTTGTGGCTAGAGGTGTTGTAGATCCATATGGGAAGATTTTAGTATTCACTTGCTGTAAAACTGGCTTATTTTTCAATTGTTCATATGCAGTGCTGTCTATAATATCCACTGAAGCACCCGTATCTATTGTAAAGGTGATATTGGTGTTGCAGATTGGGAGTGTGATGCAGGGAGACTGTACGGAGCCAGTGGCAGAAGTGGTGAACAGTTTTCCGTCCCAGACATTTCTTCTGTGTCCTGATTTATCATTTTTATATTTGCGGGCTTTGTCAGAGGCAGAGAAGACTTGTATTGTGCTGACCTGCAGACAGCTGCAAAATGATTCCCTTTTCCACATTTACTGCATGTCTGTCCTATAGCTGGACATTTGTTCAGGTGGTGAGGGAAATCCTGTCCACATCTATAGCATTTCCTCTGTTTTGGGGTTTGCTTGTCTTGGGCATTATTATGCTTGAGATTATGCACATGTAAATGATCCCCACTCTCCATTGCAGTAGCCTGATGATCTGCTGTCTCTATAGCACGGGCCATTTTGAGTAAATCATGTAGAGAGAGATCCTGCTGCAGAGCTTTGCGCCTTATGGTATTGGATGAGCAGGTGACAATTACTTGGGTTAGAATTTCATCATCTACATCTGTGAATGCACATCCATGTGCCAGCTCTCTCAGCCGGGTGACATACGTGTCTAGGAATTCTTCTGGGAGCTGCTTAGCAATTCTGAATTTGTATCTTTCATATCTGATATTTTGTTTGGGATTGAAGTAGTCAGTGAGAGCTTTGGTGCAATTCCTGTATGTGTCTGTCTCAGCTGCAGGTAATGTGCTGTATACATCATAGACTCCTGAACCTGCACAATGTAAGAGTACAGCCTTCTTTCTTTTCGCCTCTTTTATGTCCACGGCTTCTAGAAAGTTCTCAAATCTGTTTAGCCATTTTCTCCAGTTATGGGAGAGATTAGTAGCATCAGTCATATCAAACTGTGGGAAGCTGTGTAAGTATTCAGCCATGATAGAGTCTCTCAGTGATGCTGGTATGTGAAGCAGTAAACAGTGATCAGTACTCACAGCAGCCAGTGGTTATATCATCCCATCCTCGTCGCCAGTTGTAATCTTCTCACGATATGAGGCATTCATAAGAGTAAACTTTAACTGTACTTTATTCTTGTCTTCTATCTTTCTCCATCATATTGCAGAACAGTCTTTCCAGCAGCATGCTCCAAAGTGAAGCGAAAACTTAATTTCCCACCTCCTTCTTCTCCTTACCCATCATACAACAGACCTAGTTTTCTTAAAGAGGCAGATCTAATTATTGTACATTACAGCACCAAAGGATGAACCAGATTTGTACAAGTCCACAATTCTCTTCCTAATATCTTGGCTGATTTCTTTAGACTTTCCCATGATGCTGCACAAATAAGCAGTGTAGTTCATGTGTACATTAAAACACATTTATGTGTGTGTCTCTAACTTAGGCTGGTTTCACACAGCAGCTTTTTCCTAATCAGGTTCCATCCAGTTTGTGTGCCAAAACCAGGAGAGGAAATTTCAGAGAAAAACTATAATTAAAAGATTGACACCTGTTCTGGGATTTGGAGACACTCCTGGTTTTGGCACACAAACCGGATGGAACCTGATCAGGAAAAACACTGCAGTCTGAAACCAGCACCTTTTACACCAGCGTTTTTCACTAATGTGCGGCAGATCCGGCAGATTTACCGCATCTGCCACCTAAAGGCCACACTTGGGGGCTTGCAGTCCTGTGCGGCAAGTGCGGTTACGCCGTATCCAGCACTTGCGACCACGAAAAAAAAAGCTGCAAGCTGCGTTCTTTTCTTATGGACGCAAGTGCCGGATCTGCCGCATCCAGCAGAACTGCACTTGCCGCACCAGACCGCAAGACCCATAGACAATGCATGGGGCTCACCGCATCCGGGCCGCAAGTGCGGCCATTAGGTGGTATGCGGCGCCACCTGACGGATAGGCCGCACTTCAGCAAAAACGCTGATGTGAAAGGGGCCTAACTCAGATGTTGCCTGTAAAAGCATCAGAAGATTCCAAACACATGACATCATCATATGGGCTGTCCCAAATTGTTTAAAAAGCATAGTAATCTTAGTTTATGTAAACTTGTGACTTTGCAGAAAGTAATAAAAATTCTTTAAAGCATTCTCTCTCATTATTCTGGCATTTGGCAAATATTAATAATTATGGTAATCCTAACTGGCCTAAAACGGGAAAGGTTGATTCTGACTTCATGTCAGATTATGAGAAAAACACACATATGGGTCTTTTTCTACAGTGTATGTAAACTTCTGGTTTCAACTGTATATAATTCTTACCATCTATTTTCTACAAGCACTTTATATTTATTTTGTGTTTTTGCTCATTCAATATATAGACATTTTTAGCTATATAATAATTTATTCTTGATATTATTTGCTTTGTTCCCTCATATGTACAGTGCCTACAAGTAGTATTCAACCTCCTGCAGATTTAGCTGGTTTGATAAGATGCAAATAAGTTAGAGCCTTCAAACTGCAAACGAGAGTAGGATTTATTAACAGAAGCATAAATCTTACAAACCAAAAAGTTATGTTGCTCAGTTGAATTTTTTATAAATTTTAAACATAAAAGTGTGGGTCAATTATTATTCAACCCCTATGTTTAATATTTTGGGGAATAACCCTTGTTTGCAATTACAGCTAATAATCATCTTTTATAAGACCTGATCAGGCCGGCACATGTCTCTGGAGTTACCTTGGCCCACTCCTCCATGCAGATCTTCTCCAAGTTATCTAGGTTCTTTGGGTGTCTCATGTGGACTTTAATCTTGAGCTCCTTCCACAAGTTTTCAATTGGGTTAAGGTCAGGAGACTGACTAGGCCACTCCATCACCTTGATTTTTTCCCTCTTGAACCAGGCCTTGGTTTTCTTGGCTGTGTGCTTTGGGTTGTTGTCTTGTTGGAAGATGAAATTATGACCCATCTTAAGATCCTTGATGGAGAAGCGGAGGTTCTTGGCCAAAATCTCCAGGTAGGCCGTGCTATCCATCTTCCCATGGATGCGGACCAGCTGGCCAGGCCCCTTGGCTGAGGAACAGCCCCACAGCATGATGCTGCCACCACCATGCTTGAATGTAGGGATGGTATTCTTGGGGTCGTATGCAGTGTCATCCAGTCTCCAAACGTCACGTGTGTGGTTGGCACCAAAGATCTCGATCTTGGTCTCATCAGACCATAGAACCTTGCACCAGTCTGTCTCAGAATCCTCCAAGTGATCATGAGCAAACTGTAGACGAGCCTTGACATGACGCTTTGAAAGTAAAGGTACCTTACGGGCTCGTCTGGAACGGAGACCATTGCGGTGGAGTACGTTACTTATGGTATTGACTGAAACCAATGTACCCACTGCCATGAAATCTTCCCGGAGCTCCTTTCTTGTTGTCCTTGGGTTAGCCTTGACTCTTCGGACAAGCCTGGCCTCGGCACGGGAGGAAACTTTCAAAGGCTGTCCAGGCCGTGGAAGGCTAACAGTAGTTCCATAAGCCTTCCACTTCCGGATGATGCTCCCAACAGTGGAGACAGGTAGGCCCAACTCCTTGGAAAGTGTTTTGTACCCCTTGCCAGCCTTGTGACCCTCCACGATCTTGTCTCTGATGGCCTTGGAATGCTCCTTTGTCTTTCCCATGTTGACCATGTATGAGTGCTGTTCACAAGTTTGGGGAGGGTCTTAAATAGTCAGAAAAGGCTGGCAAAAGAGATAATTAATCCACACATGTGAAGCTCATTGTTATTTGTGCCTGAACTACTTCTTAATACTTTAGGGGGACCAAACAGAATGCTGGTGGTTTGAGGGGTTGAATAATAAATGACCCTCTGAATTAACTTTTAATGCTTTAAAAAAAAAAAAAAAATTTTGTGGCACTGCATTTCCCACTTCCAGGCTGATCTACAGTCCAAATGTCACAATGCCAAGTTAATTCCGCATATGTCAACCAACTAAATCTGCAGGGGGTTGAATACTACTTGTAGGCACTGTATGACTATGATTACGTATTTCTGAGATGCATATGGAAACACTTAATATCAGCACTCAGCATAGAGCACAAGATAAAGGTGAAATTATCAAAATTTTCTGTAGACTCAATTGCCACCAACAGCATTCAACTCAACTAGAGATGAGCGATGTTCGATTCGAAATGTTCACCAATCTCAGATTCGACCTGTTTTGGGCTGTGTTCGAGTGATTCGTCGATTTCGAACAATTTGCATCAAATTCGGAAGTTCTAGGTTATGTTCGAAAATGATTCGACTCCCCCAGCATATATACAGGCTCCCCCCGTAGGTATACAGGCTGCCCCAGCATATATACAGGCTCCCCCCGTAAATATACAGGCAGAGCGGTCGGTCACGTGGTGCCGCTCATTTGCTATTCATGATATGCACTGCATCCTCCCGCCCATCAGCGGGGGGATGCAGTGCATATCCCGTAATACAGGCTCCCCCCGTATGTATACTGGCTCCCCCAGCACTTATACAGGCTCCCCCCGTATGTATATAGGCTCCCCCCGTATGTATACAGGCTCCGCCAGCACTTATACAGGCTCTTCCCGTATGTATACAGGTCTCCCCTCACAGTTTTGCGGCCCCCCTCCCCTCACAGTATGCCCCTGCAAGCGCAGCACAGCGCACATACTATACCTTAATCAGCTGTCACCCGGTCTCCATCCGAATGCTCCTGACTCTGGCTGCAGCTTCTCCTCCTGCTTGTGGCTGCCGGGTCTCGTCGCGATGACGTCACCACGACCCCGGCCGCTCACGTGACAGGAGGAGAAGATGCAAGCAAGCCAGGAGCGTTCGGATGGAGACCGGGTGACAGCTGATTAAGGTATAGTATGTGCGCTGTGCTGCGCTTGCAGGGGCATACTGTGAGGGGAGGGGGGCCGCAAAACTGTGAGGGGGGCCTGTATACATACGGGAAGAGCCTGTATAAGTGCTGGGGGTGCCTGTATACATACGGGAAGAGCCTGTATAAGTGCTGGGGGAGCCTGTATACATATGGGGGGAGCCTGTGTAAGTGCTGGGGGAGCTTGTATACATACGGGGGGAGCCTGTATAAGTGCTGGGGGAGCCTGTATACAAACGGGGGAGCCTGTATTACGGGATATGCACTGCATCCCCCCGCTGATGGCGGGAGGATGCAGTGCATATCATGAATAGCAAATGAGCGGCACCACGTGACCGGCTGCTCTGCTTTCAGCCCCTTTCAGCCCTCGATATCGGCCCCCACCTGCCAGCTGCCAGTAGTTTGGCAGCTTTTGGAGCCCTTTGAGGGTATTTTCTATGTGTTCTTTGTAGCCTGCCATTGATTTCAATGGGGTTCGAGTTGTTCGTCGAGCATTCGACGAACAAATCACTAATTCGACGAATCGAATCGAATTAGAACACTAGGGGGGTGGCTCATCTCTAAACTCAACCCGCAAAAAGCAAGTCCTCACTTGTCTGTTAATAGAAATATAGGAAGCATACACATTACTCGTAACACAAAGGCTGTGGAAAGGGCTATGGCTCTCTCTAAAAAAAGAGATCCAGCAAAATCTGTGCTACAAAATTCACATGCCATTCTCCCTTAGGATCCCCAGAGTGAGCCTGAACCAAATTTAGCATCCATATTTTTGCTTGGTTGTAAGAAAGCCCACATAATTAATGTGCTGTGTCTCCAGAAGCACGAGATGGGCACAATTTATGGTCATTACAGTGTACAATGTACTGGGAACCAAAAGGGTTTATTTGCAACTTTTAAATATGAAGACATTCACTGTGTTTGTCTCCAGGGATATAATCCAGAGACAAAATCGTCATCTCACCACTAGATAAATTCCCAGAGTGGTTTTAAGTTTCAAAATAGGGTAAACTAAGGCAGTTTCTGTTATTCTGGCAAATAGAGTGCAGAAGCTATTATGGGAAAACCTGTGCTCCAAAAATAAAATGGCGCTTCTTCCCTTTTGAGCTCTATTGTGTGGCTAAACAGTACTGTACAGTCACATATGGGATATCGATACATTCCGGAGAAATTGTGTAACACAATGTAATGCTTTTTTACCTATTCCTCTAGTAAAAATTGGAAATCTTGGGCTAAAACATAATTTTAGTGGTAAAAATGTATTTTTTTTTTTTTTTTTCAGCTCCCAATAGTTTGCAATTTTGTGACACACCCGTGATGTCAACATGCTCACTGCACCCTTGGATGAATTAATTGAATAATGTAGTTTGTAAAATGGGGTCATTTACGGGAAACTCTACTTTTTAAGAATTTCAGAGTCTTTGCTTATGTGACATTGCACCCCCTAACCATTTCAGCAAAATCTAAACTCAAATATAGCGCTTCTTCCATTCTGTGCCTCAAAAGTATTTCTATACCATATATATGAAATTGGTGAACTCAGGAAAAATTGCATAACAAATTTTATGATCCATATCTTCTATTAACCTTTTTTAAAATTAAAAGTTTTGGGCCAAAGTAACATTTTAGAAAAATATATTGTAATATTTTTTCTTCACTGCCCAGTGTTTTACAATTTCGTGAATCACCTGAAAGATAAAATTGCTCACTACACCCCTATATAAACACCTAGAGAACTGTATTTTCAGAATGGGTTTACTTGTGGGGGTTTATGCTGTTTTGGCATGTCAGAGGATCTTCAAATGCAACACGGCATTCCAAAATTCAAATAGTGCTCCTTCCCTTCTGAACCCTGCTGTGCACTGAAACAGTAGTTGTCCACCACAAATGGGTTACCCCTTTACTCAGGAGAAATTGCACAACAAATTGTATGGTACATTTTCTTCTGAAAGACTTGTAAAAATGAAAAAAGTTAGGGTTAAAATTACATTTTTGTGGTAAAAAGTTATTTCCTCATTTTCAAGGTGTAACCTTATACATTTGTGTGAAGCACCAGGTTCAAGGTGCTCACAAAACATCTAGGTAAATTCCTTAAGGGGTTAATTTAAAAAAATGTGGTGATTTTTGGAAGGTTTCCACTATTTATGCATATCAGGGGCTCTGCAAATGCAACATGTCATCTGCAATCTAAAGTATTATAGACAATTTTCCACTCAAAAATTTAAATAGTGCTCTTTCCCTTCTGATCTCTTTGCTCAGACAGTAGTTTTCCAGTTTTCCATCACATATGGGGAATCACTGTTCTAATAAAAAAGGCGCAAAAAATGAATGGTTTATTTTTTTCCTGTTACCCTTTTGAAAATGAAAAAATTGGGACTAAAGCAACATTTTTTTGGTAAATATTTATGTTTTCAATTTCACATCTCAACATTATGATAATCATTCAAGTACCTGTGAGTTAAAGTTGCTCATCACATATCTATAGAAATTCCTTGAGGAGTGTAGTTTCCAAAGTATGGTCACATATTGGGGTTTTCCACTATTTAGGCACATCAGGGGCTCTGTAAAGTTACATGGGATCCGCTATCTATTCCATCCGATTTTCCTCTCATAAATTCAAAAAGTGCTCCTTTTCTATCAAGTCCTGCTATGCAACCTAACAATACTTTTACACACATATAGGGTATCTTTTTTTAACTAGAGAACTCAAGCACATGTACCTTATAGGTACCCTGTCGTGCAGTAATGATTCAACCAGAAATCCAAGTGCAAGGTATTTATTTAGTGGATGCCAGTTGAATAATAAAAAGACAGGGTGGGTTACAAGATTTCTTACAAACAGGATAAATTCCCTACTTTGGGGACAGCAGGGCTACATAAACAAGTCCTCAATACCAAGGGCATACATGGTGTATAGCCACATGATCAAATTACAAAGGAGGGCAGTCCAATATACAAGGAAAATAAGAGTCTCACAATTACATAGTAATTACAAGTAATACAAATAAATACCCTTTACACTTTCAACCTAGGGTTGCCTCGGACACGTGCTGCATATTTCAAGTCCTTACCCATGGGTGAGTGGCTATAGCTAATTGATTCTGCTGGGCACTTGGTGCAAGAAAGTGTACAGGGACTGCCCCCCTTTGTAATTTGATCATGGCAAGCACGGTGGCTCAAGTGGTTAGCACTGTAGCCTTTGCAGCACTGGGGTCTTGAAGTCCTGGGTTCAACTCCCACCAAGGACACTAAGGACAACATCTGCAAGGAGTTTGTATGTTCTCCCCGTGTTTGCGTGGGTTTCCTCCGGGCACTCCGGTTTCCTCCCACATTGTAAAGACATACTGATAGGATGTTTAGATTGTGAGCTCCAAGAGAGACAGCATTACTGATGTATGTAAAGTGCCATGGAATTAATAGCGCTATATAAATGAATAAATTATTATTATTATTATTATGTGGTTGTACACCATGTATGGCCTTGGTATTGAGGACTTGTTTATGTAGCCCTGTCTGTCTCCAAAATGTGTCATTTATCCTGGTTTGTAAGGCTGGTTTCACACTAGCGTTTGTGTCTGCATGCAGAGGGTATGCAGATATAAATGCAGTGCAAATGCTGCCATACTGATGTGAATGCAGCAGAGATACTCCGCATGCCTTCACACAGTATGGTGCCCAGCCAGCCAATTAGCTGTCTCGGCGGCCGGGAGGAGGAGAGCAGCAGCGGAGATCTCCTCCCAGCGGCCGCTGCTAATATCCCGGTGGTATCGGCATGGGAGATTTGAAGAAACAGCTGATCTGACAGCTGTTTAAATCTCCGGCACCGACATCACCTATTCGGAGTCTGCGCGGGAGATTTAAACAACTGTCAGATCAGCTGTTTCTTCAAATCTCAGGAGATTAGCAGCGTCCGTCCCTGGGAGATCAGCGGCTGCCACCGGGAGAGATTTCAATGTGATCCGCAGCGTTCTCCTGCGCTTTCATGCAGAGGACACTGTGGATCCATTGAGATCCATGCATTTTTTGTGCACCTGTGGTCGTTTGCTGATAAAATAAGCGCCAGTGAACGCACAAAAAATGCAACTTGGTGCGTTCGGAGGGCGGAGGAAGGCGCATAAATGATGCGCATCCAAACGCAACAGCAACTGAAAGCAGCCAAACGCATCTACTATGGGTTCCCATGTTAAACATAGGAACGCAGTGCTCATGCATTTGGATGCGCTCGGTACGCTGCGTTCAAATACACAAGTGTGAAACCAGCCTAAGAAATCCTGTAACCCACCCTGTCTTTTTATTATTCAACTGGCATCCACTAAATAAATACCTTGCACTTGCATTTCTGGTTGAATCATTACTGCACGACAGGGTACCTATAAGGTACATGTGCTTGAGTTCTCTGGTTAAAAATGTTTAAATGAGCTGTACCTCTGACTCATCATGTTCATGAGTTTCCTTGTGTCCATGGTTTTATTAACATATAGTGTATCGTTGTACTTAGGGCAAATCATATTGTCTATTTTCTCCTCTTACCCTTGTAAATATTTAAAAATTGGGTGTTTAAGTACCAATTTTGTGAGAAAATGTATTTTTTCATTTTCACAGCTTAACATTATAAAAATCTGTGAAGCACCTGTGTCTTTAAGGTGCTCATTACACCTCTGGATACATTTCTTGAGTGATGTAGTTTCAAAAATGTGTTCAATTGTTGGAATTTTCCACTATTTACACAGGGGCTCTGGAAATGCGACATGGTGTCCGCTACTTATTCCAGAGAATTTTGAATTCCAAAATTAAAATACTGCTTCTTTCATTCCGAGCCCTGTCCTGAGCCCAAACAGTAGTTTTACATGATATTCAGGGTACCCCTGTACTCAGGTGAAATTACTCTCGTGAAAATGAAAAAATTGGGGTTAAAGTAACAATTTTGTGGGAAAATTTATTTTTTAATTTTCACAGCTCAAAATGATAAAAATCTGTGAAGCACCTGTGGGCTCAAGGTGGTCACCACACCTCTGGATAAATTCCTTGAGGGTGTACATTCCAGAAATTGAACTATATAAGAGATTTGAGGATTCACTAACACCATTTCTCACTAGATTGGTTAATCATTCTGCGAATTAAGGTACCCTTCCCCAAGACATGCTAGAAGCCGTAATAATGGTTTTGCCTAAAGAGAAAGGGGACCTTTCTGATACCAAAAAGTATAGGCCAATTTCTCTTTTGAATAGTGATACAAAAATCTTAGCCAAATTAGTCTCTAATAGAATTTAAAAATATATTGGTAAGCTAATTCATGTTGACCAAACTAGCTTCATACCAGGACTCTCTACAATAGACACTACGAGAAGAGTGTTGGCGTAGTGACTGAAAAATCTAAATTTTCTACTGCCTTCTTAGCCTTAGACGCCGAGAAGGCTATTAATAGAGTTCATTGGTCCTTTCTCTTTCATACGTTACAGAAATTTGGATTTTGTGGCAATATTTTGAATTCTATTAAAGCCATGTATAAAATTCTGTCGGCAAGAGTCTATTCAAACAACTTTCTATCCCGAAAATTTAACTTGTGAAATGGTACCAGACAAGGATGTCCTTTATCACCTATTTTATTCGCTTTTTTCATTGAGTCTTTCGCAGAAAAAATAAGGAAAAATAATAACATCACAGGCATTATATCAGATCACCAACAATATAAAATTGCTTTATTTGCAGATAACATCCTTGTAACCATCTCTAACCCCTTAAAATCTTCCCCAAATTATGGTTTGGCAAATTCCAATCTCAACTCAGATCTTTTATATGGAAGAACAAAAAAACGAGGGTGGCTAGATCTCCCTTAGAAAAAAGCAAAAAACTAGGAGGTTTTGGTCTTCCTAACCTCTACAATTATTACCAAGCCTCTATTATCAAATTATTCCAAAACTGGTTTTACGATTCATGTGACAAATCCTGGGTATCTCTGGAAAAGTCATTTATAAAAACCCTGTAACTTAGATGCTATGCTTATCTCCTATTTAATAGACTCCTAAAACCCCCCTCCCCCCAACTTCCCTACTCTAAAACTACTGTTTTAGCATGGAGAAATTTATTAAATGCTTCACAGCGTTTTAGTCTGACTAAATTAGTAAAAATTCCTTTAGGGGTGTTGGAACTTCTTATTCCAAAAACTGATCTATCAAATTGGATTGATAGAGGCATTTTATAGGTGGGCAATTTATTTGGAGGTGACTCCATAACTACGTTTCTCTATTTACAAAATAAATTCCTACTTCCAATACATGAGAGGACTAATTGGAGACTCATTACTGAATATTTTGCAAAAAACAATCCCAAACTAGTTTTTCCACAACCCATTGTCGAGTTATTAGATAATCCAACTAAAATTCTTAATTGGAAGACAAATACCTTATATATACCTTTCCAATCTCTTTTACTGTTCAGCTTGGGAGACAGAATTAAAAATAAAAATTGATCTTTCAGAAATGGCCAAGACCATAGATATATCCTATTCTCATACCGCATGTGCCACCATACATGAATCCTACTACAAAACATTGTCAAGGTGGTATTGGACCCCTGCTAAACTAAATCTAATCAATCCCCTTATGTCATCTTTGTGTTGGAGAGAATGCCAGAAAACTGTGACGCGATCCCATATTTGTTGGGGCTGTCCTAGATTAGTAAACTATTAGTCGGATATAAAGATGCTTATTTTAAAAGTCACAGGTCTCAAATTAACTATATCCTCACAATTAACTCTTCTCCTATAGGCATTGAAGACCTGCCCAAAACTCATATATTTTTAATCTCCCATATCCTACTCACTGCCAAAATCTTAATAGCTGCTAGGTGGAAAAAATGTGAACCACTCATTGTGACTGATGTGATTGAGCGAATCTTACAACACAGTATCTTTGAGCATAATTATGCTATTAGAAATAACAGTTTTGGTAAATTCTATGGAAGGTGGGAAAACTGGATCACAACCTATTCTCCTACCTTGTTGAATAAGGTCAACTGAAGTAAATTTTATATTCTGTTTATAAAGGTGAACAAGTAGTAAGGTACTCTGGTTTCGGTAGTTCTCACCAAATACTTTGAATAAATAATGAGTAAAAACTCCAATACAAGTCAATGGAAAACTCACTTGGATTCGAAAACTGAAACAGTTCAAAGTATTCAGTAAGAACTATCCAAACCCAAATATCTTACTACTTGCTTATCACTAATTAGTACAAATAAGTGACTATATTATATACACAGTAGAAATACCTTAAGACAACGTTCTTTTGGCAACAGATATTGCAAATAGTTTGATAAAAGTGATGAAAGTCTAGAAGAAATACATATTGTAGGACTTGAGTATTATTATTATTATTATTATTATTATTATTAATAACTACAAATAGGCCCGATGCTATCGCATCGGGAGGGCATCACTACCATCTGCACTCTTTTTTGGCCCCCTTGTGCTCCCTTTGACCATCCTGTGCTCTCTTTGCCCCACTGCTCCGCCTTTTGTCTCTGCCACCCCTTCCCTCTCTCTTCTTCTCCATGTCTCTGCCCTCTCTTCCGTCTTTCTTCTTCCCCGTGTCTCTGCCCCCATTCCCTCTCTCTGCTACCTCCTTTCGTCTCTCTGCCCCCTTCCCTTTCTCTGCTCCTCCCTTCGTCTCTTTGCCCCGCATCCCTTACTATGCTCTCCCCATTTGTCTCTCTATACCCTTTCCTTGCTCTGCTTCCCGTTCTGCTTCTGTGCCTCCCCTTACCACTCTCTGCTCCCTCCTTTCATCTCTCTACCCCCTTCCCTGGTTCTGCTTCCCCTTCTGTTTCTATGACTCCCTTCCTTCCCACTCTGTGCTCCCGCCTTTCTTCTCTCTGGTCTCCCCTTACCTCTCTCTGCCCCCCCACCAGTCTCTCTGCCCCACTTCAGTCATTCTGGTCACCCCTTGTCCCTCCACCCCCCCTCAGTCTCTCTGCCCCCTTCAGTATTTCTGGTCCCCCTTATGTCTCTCGGCTCCCCTTCCCTCTCTGCTGCCCCCCTTTCATCTCTATGTTCCCCTTTCATTTCTCTGCCCCCTTCAGTCTTTGTGGTCCTCCCTTATGTCTCTTTGCCCCCACTTCAGAGTCCCTGCCCCTTTCAGTCTTTTTGGTCCCCCCCCCATATGTCTTTCTGCCCCTTCTTCAGTCTTTCTGGTTGCCCTTGTTTCTTTGCCTCTCCTTCAGTGTTTCTGGTCCTCCTTATGTCTCTCTGCTGCCCTTCAGTATTTCAGGTCGCCCACTTCATCTCTCTTCCCCCCTTCAGTCTTTCTGGTCTCCCCTGGTGTATTTGCCCCCCTTCAATCTCTCTGGTCCCCCTTATGTCTCTCTGCTCCTTTTCGTCTCTGCTCCCCCCTCCTTCGTCTCTCTGCAACCCTTCAGTCTTTCTTGTCCTCCTTATGTCTCTCTGCCCCCCTTCCCTCTCTCTGCTGCCTCCTTTCGTCTCTCTGCTCCCCCTTCCCTCTCTCTGCTCCCCTTCAATCTCTCTGCTCCCCCTTCAGTGTTTCTGTTGTCCCTTAAATCTTTCTGGTCCACTCTTGTTTGTCTGTCTCCCTCTTCAGTGTTTCAGGTACCCCCTTCTGTCACTCTGCTCCTCTTCAGTATTTCTGATCCCCCCTATGTCTCTCAGACCCCCTTCCCTCTCTGCTTCCCTCTTTTGTCTCTATGTTCCCCCTTCATTTCTCTGCCCCCCATTCATCTATCTTCCCCCCTTCAGTGTTTCTAGTTCCCCTTATGTCTCTCAGCCCTCCTTCAGTCTTTCTGCTCCCCCTTATGTCTCTCAGCCCCCCCCCCCTTTCATGTATATTTTACCCCCTTCATCTCTCTGCCCCCCTTAAGTCTTTCTGGTCCTCCCTTATGTCTCTCTGCCCCCCCTTTTGTGTCTATATTACCCCTTCATCTCTCTGCCCCCCTTCAGTCTTTCTGGTCCCTGCTTATGTCTCTCTACCCCCTTCAGAGTCCCTGCCCCCTTCAGTCTTTCTGGACCCTTTATGTCTCTCTGCCCCCTTCCCTCTCTGCTCCCCCTCTTTTGTCTTTCTGCACCCCCATTCCCTCTCTCTGTCCTCTCTTCAGTTTTTCAGGTCCCCCTTATGTGTCTGTGCTTCCCCTCTTTCATCTTTCTGCACCCCTCTTCTCTGTCTCCAGTTTTTCTGGTCCCCTCTTATGTCTCTCTGTTTCCCCTTTAGTCTTTCAGCTCCCCTTCTCTCCTTCCCAGCTGTGACAGCTCCATGTCATAGCTGGGAAGCAATAAGAAGAATGCTTGGCTCAACCTGAACTAGAAATCGGGAGCACAGACACAGAGAAAATGACTATAGCTAAATATATGAGAACTCTGGCACACCAAAATTAGGAAACGTGAAGTCTCTTTATGCTGTTAAAGCGAGTTTCATGGCGTCTTTTGAGGACAAATTTATCACTCATAATTCACTTTTGTCCAAATATGGCTTAGCCTGGTATTGTTTTATCGACGATGTATTCATGATCTGGACCGGCTCCAAAACTGATTTTTCTAAATTCTTTGATAACCTTAATTCTCAAAGACCAGGTTTGACATTCACGATTCATTCAGACTCTAATCAGATTAGTTTTTTGGACACTATAGTTTTGAAATCTAGGGATGGTCTGCTTGAGACTGATTTATATCGTAAGCCTACTGATAAAAACAGTTGCTATTATTCAGTAGCTGTCATCCTCCTCATACAAAGAAGGTCCTATCCCATTCGCAACATGTTCGCATTGACAAGATAGTCTCCACCCCGAATTTAAGAGTCCAAAGACATAAGGATATGGCACGTAGATTCATTAATAGGGGATATCCCCCTTCTTTGGCGGTGCCGTGGACACTTGGTGTTACTATTCGTAGACCGATCCAGACACGGGTTTCTTTTGTTAATATTTTTCATCCCTTCAACAACATTATCAAAAATATCATTTTTCGCCATTGGCACATTTTAACAGAGTCATATCCCTCTATACGAGAATTTAAGTCACCACCATTATGGTCTTATAAAAGAGCACCAAATTTACGCGATCGCTTGGTACTGGCTGATGCGGGCTCCAAAACTATAAAATCCAGACAGACTGTTCTATCTACACCTAAGAAGGGTAATTTTCCGTGCTGACACTGTTTACAATGTTCAAATCTTGTGAAGGGCAATACTTTTATTCATCCCAGAACTGGGCAATTGTTTCAGATTGATGACTATCTTACATGTGAATCTTCATTTGTTGTGTATTTCATTAAGTGCCCATGCGGTCTTGGATATGTTGGAGAAACCACCCAGCATATCCGAGACCGCATCTCTAAGCATAAGTCCACAATACATTGTAAGAACATGTTTCTGCCAATACCTTTGTCGTGCCTTTCTTAGAAATATGTACATTTAGTTTGCTTGAGACAATATATTGTTTGCTTGTTCAGCGATGACTTATCCCATAGCGCCATCTGTTGACAATGTTCCCACATTACATTATGTTTACTGCATAGTCTAATTTTGGTCCCTCCATGCCTATGTAACCCCATGAGGCCGTGCTCCAGGCTCTGCCCCTTCTCCTCCATAAGCCATTACAGCCTCATACAAGCTGACATCCTGGTGTGCTGACCCTTCTCTCTCTGGATTTCAGCTTACCTGCATGTTTCCCTCAACATAGCACAGTCGGTGAGTTTAATATGCTACTGCCCACCTAAATGTACAATGTAGCTACACTGCTGATTATCATCTTATCATTCTTCTGCCATTATACATATTGTGTATTCGCCGTATCATGCAATCACATTGTGACCTGTAGCAATGTAATGTTTTGCACTTCAGATATGCTTATGTTGTACTGAGAATTTCTATTTTGTTTTTTCTAGTTTTATACTTAACCCATTAATAAAAGTTGAAAAGGACCCCCAGCGTCCATGTCAATGCATTGATGGGAAAGAGTTTACCTGTCTGTCAACTCGTTCTTCAGGAGTGCAGAGCGAGGGTGCCAGAACAACCTTATCATTTTATTACAATGGGTCACTCTATTGCCCAATTGCGATATCATATACTCGAACATTTTCCTCCAATCAGAAGGGGTGGAGATGTGTCAAACGCCTTAACCTCTTAAGGACCGAGTCACTTTGCACCCTAATGACCGGACCATTTTTTGTAATTCTGACCACTCTCCCTTTATGAGGTAATATCTCTGGAACGCTTCAACCGATCTTAGCGATTCTGAGATTGTTTTTTCGTGACATATTGGGCTTCATGTTAGTATTAAATTTAGGTCGATAATTTTAGCGTTTATTTGTGAAAAAATCAAAAATTTGGCAAACATTTTGAAAATTTAGCAATTTTCATATTTTTTATTTTTATTCTGCTAAACCAGAGAGTTATGTGCCACAAAATAGTTAATAAATCACATTTCCCACATGTCTACTTCACATCAGCACAATTTTGGAAGAAAAATGAAAAATTGGCAGGACGTTATAAGGGTTCAAAGTTCATCAGCAATTTCTCATTTTTCCAGCAAAATTTACAAAACCATTTTTTTAGTGACCACATCACATTTGAAGTCCCTTTGAGGGGTGTACATGACAGAAAACACCAAAAAAGTGACACCATTCCAAAACTGCACCCCTCAATCTACTCAAAACTACATTCAAGAAGATTATTAACCCTTCAGGTGCTTCACAGGAACTAAAATAAAGTTGAAGGAAAAAATGGACATTTTAATTTTTGTAACAAAAATGTTCTTTTAGCCTCAATTTTTTCATTTTCACATGGGCAACAGGATAAAATGCATCCTAAAATTTGTTGGGCAATTTCTCCTGAGTACACAGATACCTCATATATGGTCATAAACCACTGTTTGGGCTCACGGCAGGGCTCAGAAGGGAAGGAGCGCAATTTCAATTTTAGAGCCAATTTTCCGTTCAAAAAGTGAAATGGCGCTCCTTCACCTCTGAGCCCTGCCGTGCACCCAAACAGTGGTTTATGACCACATATAAGGTATCGGTGTGCTCAGGAACAATTGCCCAACAAATTTTTGGATGTATTTTATCACTTTGCCCATGTGAAACTGAAAAAATGTAGGCAAAAATAAATTTTTGGTGAAAAAAAAGTGCTTTTTCATTTTTATGGATGAATTTGTGAAGCGTCTGAGGGTTCAAACTGCTCACTATGCATCTAGATACTTTCCTTAGGGGGTCTAGTTTCCAAAATGGGGTCATTTGTGGGGGAGCTCCAATGTGGAGACACACGGGGACCCTCCATACGCGACATGGTGTCCGCTAACAATTTGAATGGAAAATGAGCTCAATTTGTTAGCGGACACCATGTCGCGTTTGTAGGGTCCCTGTGTATCTCCACATTGGAGCTCCCCCACAAGTGACCCTATTTTGGAAACTACACCCCCCAAGGAACGTATCTAGATGCATAGTGAGCACTTTCAACCCCCAGATGCTTCACAAATTCATCCATAAAAATGAAAAAGCACTTTTTTTTTCCACAAAAAGTTTCTTTTTTCATTATTACGGATCAATTTGTGAAGCACCTGGGGTTCAAAGTGCTCACTATGCATCTAGATACGTTCCTTGGGGGGTCTAGTTTCCAAAATGGGGTCACTTATGGGGGAGCTCCAATGTGGAGACACACGGGGACCCTCCCATCGCGACATGGTGTCCGCTAACAATTTGAATGGAAAATGAGCTCAAATTGTTAGCGGATACCATGTCGCGTTAGGAGGGTCACTGTGTATCTCCACATTGGAGCTCCCCCACAAGTGACCCCATTTTGGAAACTAGACCCCCAAAGGATTATATCTAGATGCATAGTGAGCACTTTGAACCCCAGATGCTTCACAAATTGATCCGTAATAATGAAAAAAGAAATTATTTGTGGAAAAGAAAGTGCTTTTTCATTTTTACAGATGAATTTCTGAAGCATCTGGGGGTTCAAAGTGCTCACTATGCATCTAGATACGTTCCTTTGGGGTCTAGTTTCCAAATAGGGTCACTTGTGGGGGAGCTCCAATGTGGAGACACACAGGGACCCTCCAAACGCGACATGGTGTCCGCTAACAAATTGAGCTAATTTTCCATTCAAATTGTTAGCGGACACCATGTCGCGTTTGGAGGGTCCCGGTGTGTCTCTACATTGGAGCTCCCCCACAAGTGACCCCATTTTGGAAACTAGAACCCCTAAGGAACATATCTAGATGCATAGTGAGCACTTTGAACCCCCAGATGCTTCACAAATTCATCCACAAAAATGAAAAAGCACTTTTTTTTCCACAAAAAGTTTATTTTTTCATTTTTACGGATCAATTTTTGAAGCACCTGGGGGTTCAAAGTGCACACTATGCATCTAGATACGTTCCTTTGGGGGGTCTAGTTTCCAAAATGGGGTGACTTGTGGGGGAGGTCCAATGTGGAGACACACAGGGGCTCTCCATACGCAACATGGTGTCCACTAACAATTGGAATTGTTAGCGGACACCTTGTAGGATATAAAGAGCCCCTATGTGCCTAAACATTGGAGCTCCCCCACAAGTGACCCCATTTTGGAAACTAGACCCCCCAAGGATTATATCTAGATGACTTTGAACCCCCAGGTGCTTCACAAATTGATCCGTAAAAATGAAAAAAGAAACTTTTTTGTGGAAAAAAAAAGTGCTTTTTCATTTTTATGGATGAATTTGTGAAGCATCTGGGGGTTTAAAGTGCTCACTATGCATCTAGATACGTTCCTTCGGGGGTCTAGTTTCCAAAATGGGGTCACTTGTGGGGGAGCTCCAATGTTCAGGCACACAGGGAGGGTCTCTCCATACCCGACATGGTTTCCGCTAACAATTGGAGCTAATTTTCTATTGAAATTGTTAGCGGACACCATGTCGCATATGGAGAACCCGTGTGCCACCAGCACAAGGGCAACTGGTAGAGTTGGGGTACAGCACCAGAAAATGCCGCCTCTAATGAATGCGCTATTTTCTTGGGTGGCTGTGGGTTGAAATTTGCAGCGCGGGGGACCCACAACATTTGGGTCTCTCCACGCTGAGGATTCCAGTCAGCCAGCTACCAAGTTGTACATGGCTGGCTACAAAAAATACAGCAAAGCCCATATTTTTGGTCCAGCCAGGTACAACTTGGCAGCTACAGACTGCCAGCAACCCCCAGTTGCCTCGTTGTACCTGGCTGCAACCAAAAATACAGCAAAGCACATTTTTTTTTATTTCTAAAACTAATTCTAGAAAAAAAAAATGGCAAAGGGCTCCGCCATATTTTTGGTCCAGCCAGGTACAACTTGGCAGCTACAGACTGCCAGCAACCCCCAGCTGCCTTGTTGTACCTGGCTGCAACCAAAAATACAGCGAAGCCCATTTTTTTTTATTTCTAGAACTAATTCTAGAAAAAAAAATGACGTAGGGCTCCGCCATATTTTTGGCCCAGCCAGGTACAACTAGGCAGCTGGGGGCTGTAATCCTCAGCATAGAGAGGCCCAAGCGTTCTGGGCCCCCCATGCTGCGAATTGCAGCCCGCAGCTGCCCCAGAAAATGGCGCATTCATTGAAGCGCCATTTTCTGGCGCTGTACCCATGCTCTTCCAGTTGCCCTGGTGCCGGTGGCAAACTGGGTAATAAAGGGGTTAATGCCAGCTTTTTATTGGCAGCTGGCACTAAGCCCGAGATTCATAATATTGGGCCAATGTTAGACCCGCCATTAGGAATCTCTGGTAAGTAGTCAATAAATACACACAGAGAAAAATATTTTTATTAGAAAAAAACACAAACAAATTTCGGACTCCATCTTTATTATAAAATGATCCGACGTAGTCCACAACGAAGGTCCCACGACGCTCAATCGCCTCTGCTACATCCAGAGACTGCAGCAAAGGAATCAAGTGTCCTCTTGTTGCAGTCTCTGGTGTCGTAGTGATAATGCACTGTATGGCAGATCATTGCCATACAGTGCAGCATCACTGTGCAAACCCAAGTCTCAGAGATCACATGATCTAAGAGGCTTGGGTCAGGTGACCCGACGTTGCAGTGAAGTGATCTGACAGCCCCATAATGGATCACTGTGCCAGGTCTGTCAGATTAGTTCACTGCAGGATGATCCCCTTGCATCCACACAGTGGATCACTGCGCCTGATCCCCCTGCATGGGGATTGAGCTGCAGAAAGCAATTCAGTGGTCTGAAAGCCCAGATCACTGTGCAGTGGATCACTGCGCCCGAGCTGTCAGATCACTTTCTGCAGCTCAATCCACATGCAGGGGAATACCCCTGCATGAAGATCAAGATGTAGAAAGCGATCTGACAGCTTGGGTGCAGTGATCCACTGGATCACTGGCGCCCGAGCTGTCAGATCACTTTCTGCAGCTCAATCCCCCTGCAGGGGGATGGGGGATCAGGGATCCCCATGCAGGGGGATCAGGATCCCCATGCAGGGGGATGGGAGATCAGGAATCCCCATGCAGGGGGATGGGGGATCCCCATGCAGGGGGATGGGGCATCAGGGATTCCCTTGCAGGGGGATGGGGGATCAGGGATCCCCATGCAAAGGGATCAGGGACCCCCTGCAGGGGGATGGGGGATCAGGGATCCCCATGCAGGAGGATGGGGGATCCCCATGCAGGGGGATGGGGCATAAGGGATCCCCCTGCATGGGGATGGGGGATCAGGGATCCCCATGCAGGGGGATCAGGGATTGCTATGCAGAGGGATGGGGGAACAGGGATCCCCATGCAGGGGGATGGGGGATCAGGGATCCCCCTGCAGGGGGATGGGAGATCAGAGATCCCCATGCATGGGGATGGGGGATCCCCATGCAGGGGGATGGGGCATCAGGGATCCCCCTGCAGGGGGATGGGGGATCAGGGATCCCTATGCAGGGGGATGGGGGAGGTCTTACCAGACGTCGGGCGGCGGCGGTGAGAGCGGCGGTGAGAGGCAGCCGGAGGACGCAAGCAGGCAGGAGGACGCAAGCAGGAGGCGGCGGCGGCAGGAGGAGGTGAGTTGGAGGAAGCACTGGTCACCGGCGGTGGCGGGGGGCCGGGGACAGCGGGGGGGCCCAGACAAAGCAGGGGACGGGGGATAGCGGGGGGCCCGGAAACAGCAGGGGACAGGGGAATGAGCGGGGGGGGGGGCGGGCAGATGACACAGCGGGGGACAGGGGGATGAGCCGGGGGGGGGCAGACACAGCGGGGGACAGGGGGATGAGCCGGGGGGGGCAGACACAGCTGGGGGACAGGGGGATGAGGGGGGGTGATGCACATCAGAGGGCACAAGCAGGGGATGATTGCAGGAGCCGGGCACAGCTGATAGCCCGGCTCCTGCAGAGATCATGCAGGGAAGTGCTGACATTCAGCATTTCCCTGCGTGATCTTGATGTGATCGGTCGGTCAGATTGACTGACCGATCACATCACTCTGAGTGTGGGGACCTCTAACAGGGGTCCCCACACCTCTTCCCCTAACCCTTGGCTGTCACTGACAGCTTTTAGAGTTGAACTGTCACTGTTCGTTTAGAAGCAGTGACAGTTCAAAGCCATGACGAGTATACTCGTCATGATGCGGGAACTGACATCTTTTCATGACGAGTATACTCGTCATTAGTCGTAAAGGGGTTAAACAAAGGGAGGAGTTTTGGATATTTAAATTACAGACTCTAGAGACCAAGGGACTCAATCGTGAATACGAGGTGTTTATACGAATTAATAACTTTCTTGCAAAACATTCTAATTATATGTTGATTATCTATGGCAATCTAGTCCCACAATGACAGAAAAAATTTTCTTCATATTGCTATTTATATACCGTATATACTCGTGTATAAGCCGACCCGTGTATAAGCCGACCCCCCTACTTTTGCCCCCAAAACCTGGGAAAACCTATTGACTCGTGTATAAGCCGAGGGTGGACCCCAGCACAGGTATACAGCCCCCAGCAGTGTGGTATACAGGCCCCCCAATGGTAGTATACAGCAGCCTCCCAAGTGGTAGTATACAGCAGCAGCCCCAGTGGTATATACAGCAGCAGCTCCAGTAGTTAGTATACAGCAGCCCCAGAGGTATATACAGCCCCAGTGGTAGTATACAGCATCCCCAGAGGTAGTATATAGCCCCAGTGGTAGTATACAGCATCCCCAGAGGTAGTATACAGCAGCCCCAGAGGTAGTATACAGCAGCCCCAGAGGTAGTATACAGCAGCCCCAAAGGTATATACAGCAGCTCCAGTGGTAGTATACAGCAGCCCCAGAGGTAGTATACAGCCCCAGTGGTAATATACAGCAGCCCCAGAGGTATATACAGCCCCAGTGGTAGTATACAGCAGCCCCACAGGTATATACAGCCCCAGTGGTAGTATACAGCAGCCCCACAGGTATATACAGCCCCAGTGGTAGTATACAGCAGCCCCAGAGGTATATACAGCCCCAGTGGTAGTATACAGCAGCCCCACAGGTATATACAGCCCCAGTGGTAGTATACAGCAGCCCCACAGGTATATACAGCCCCAGTGGTAGTATACAGCAGCCCCAGAGGTATATACAGCCCCATTGGTAGTATACAGCAGCCCCAGAGGTATATACAGCCCCAGTGTAGTATACAGCAGCCCCACAGGTATATACAGCCCCAGTGGTAGTATACAGCAGCCCCAGAGGTATATACAGCCCCAGTGTAGTATACAGCAGCCCCACAGGTATATACAGCCCCAGTGGTAGTATACAGCAGCCCCAGAGGTATATACAGCCCCAGTGTAGTATCCAGCAGCCCCAGTGGTAGTACACAGCCCCCCCTCCTTAATATGCGTCCCCCAGTAGTAATAAACAGCCCCCCCTCCTTATCATGTCCCCCCTGGCTGCGGCAGCTGTGAAAATAACAAACAGTTTATACATCACCTTCCGACGCAGCTCTCCGCTCCTCCGGTCCTCAGCATCTCCGCTCGCCGGCTTCTTCTTCCTTGATGTGCCGGCTTGTGACCGCGCGCAGGAAATGACGTCATCTCCTGCGCCCGGTCACATGACACCGGCACAACAAGGAAGAAGAAGCCGGCGAGCGGAGATGCTGAGGACCGGAGGAGCGGAGAGCTGCGTCGGAAGGTGATGTATAAACTGTTTGTTATTTTCACAGCTGCCGCAGCCGGGGGGGACATGATAAGGAGGGGGGGCTGTTTATTACTACTGGGGGATGCATATTAAGGAGAGGGGGCTGTGTAGTGCAATATGCACGGCATCCCCCCGCCGCTGATGGACGGGGGGATGCCGTGCATATTCATTGCACTAGTGAGGCGGCCCCACGTGACCGCCTGCGGTCACCGCAGCCCCCTCCTGCCTCCTCCAGCCCCCGGTCACAGCTCCCCCCCACAGCATACCGTATTGACCCGTGTATAAGCCGAGGGGGGACTTTTCAGCCCAATTTTTGGGCTGAAAAACTCGGCTTATACACGAGTATATACGGTAACTTGATTCTTAATTAGCTTTCCAGGCTGCTCTAATTCTATGTTTTCCTTTTTCTAAAAATGTATTTCACTTCTCTTATAACTAATGTATTAATTTCCTTCCACAACTTAATTGAATGCTATCACACTAAAATTTCAAATCTTGGCCAGACTTTTCACTCCACTGTATCCTTTATTATGCCTTTAAAGCATTTCTTCTGCAAATGATCACTGCATGCGGCGGCTTGCACTGCACGGCACGACTTCCTGCTTTCCAAATACCGGAAGCAGGAATTCACGTCATATCCCGTTTTACATAAAACATGTGGCGATGGTAACAGACGCCGTTCACATTGTCGCATTTCTTCAGCCCCCCACCCCGGACCTGTAAGTTCTGCATTAGCGATATTGCTTGGATTCACTTGGCTATGGTGGTTATTTCTTCTATTAGTACTAATCTGGATTCTTTGTAGGTTTTCTTCAGGTTTCTTCTTATGAGTCTTCTGGTAAGCTGATTTTCTTAGTGTCACATTTTACTTATGGCTGATGCATTGAGCCTAATGGAAGCTAAGAGTTACCACATTGTCTTTAGGCACTTATTCAAGCTGTGACCCCTTGCCATGCAAGATTAGCATATCTATAGGTAACATTTATTCCCATTTATTTACCCTACATGTACTAATTTTGTCTTATACTATATCTTTTGCCCTTTTAGATGGTGTAATTGAGATAGTGCATTCATTCTCACAAGCTTTAAGTGTTGATAAGCTAGGAATTTTTCCTTATTATTCATCTGTTACAGTGGGCTATTTTGCCAGATAACAACAGGTATGATCATGTTATATTCAGTAATGGAGCTTATTTATAGATTTTCCTTGACAATGTTCTAGATTCTCTAAATCAGATCTGGATCTGTTTATTCCATGTATTTCTATTTTATGCTGGATACTCTTTTTTTCAGTGGGATATAAACTTCCTCTAGATATCTGTGATAACATAACAGAATAATCAGGATTGAGCACAGGTATTTCAGATTTTAGTGCTCTGATTGCTTGAATCTTATTATAAATATGAAATAATCATGGGCAATTGCTTGTTTCCATATGTATTCATGTTTTCTTAGTGTGAAGACTGTATATTCACTGCTAAAGCTACTTTGATAGACACAGACATGGATTGTCTATTAATTGTTTCCTTTTTGTTTGCTTATATTTAGTTTTTATTTATTTTGGTGTGCCAGAGTTCTCATATATTTATCTATAGCTGGGAAGCAGGGAAGAGTAAACTACAGGAGGCGGAGCTACGGTCATGTACGGTCATGTAACTGATTACATGACTGTGACATCACCAAAGGTCCTATCCAAATAGGTAAGTAAGTTGTTGGGGTCTGAGGGCACCAAAGGGGGGTGCGGGGGTCTACTGTGGGGGTGTGTGGGCGCCGGAAGTGGGGTGCGGGAATCTACTGCGGGGGGATGCGGGCACTGGATGGGGGTGTGAGGGTCTACTGAGGGGTGTGCGGGTGCCGAAGTCTACTATGGGGGTGTGCAGGTGCCGGAGGAGGGGGTGCTAGGGTCTACTGCAGGGGGGTGCGGTGGATTACTGTGGGAGGGTGTGGGCAGTCTGCGGGGTAAGCGGCATTGGGAGAAGTGCGGTGGGAGGTTGGCAGGGGTCTGCAGGCGGCGTGTGCAGCGTGGGCTTGTGTAGCCTGTGCCGCCGCCAGCCTGCGCCATATTAGCATACCTATCACTTGGGTGTGCTAATATGGCATGGCTTCTAGGGCGGCATAGTGCATTGTGGGATAGCGACATAAGTGCCGGAAGCTTGTGACACATATTATTGGTGATTATATATTAGAAGTTATTATTGACTAGGGGGTATTGCTAAGAAAATGATTAAAATCTTGTATCTAGATTACTACATATTCCATTAAAAATGTGGTAATTCATGTATGTTACAAAGTAAAACAGGTGGGTCTTCCACATGCCAGCTGATTTAATATATATCACATTGGAAATTAGAATACGCTATGGTTCAACTCTATACCTGTTCATTGTAGATTTGCTTCTGTGGAGAACAAATCAACAAAATATGCATCAAATTTATTAAGAAGTGAGCCCCTCTTAATAGATTTGGCACATTGCACTCTACCACACATTAGGTAAAGAATGCTGGATAAAACGCCAGTCATAGTAAATTTCCAAATTGTGTTCTCTTGTGAAATGTTTTCCATTCACTTTTTAGCTACCACAAACCACATTCTTCTATGTTAAATAGTTTCTCTGATTATTATTCTTGGATGATATTACACTGTGAGGCTGCCAAGATCTTCTTTCCTGCACTTCACTTCTTTGCCAATTAAATACAAATTATTTGATGTCATTGACAAAAGAATGCAGAAGAATTATTTAGATACCTATTATTCATGTCCGATGGAAAGTAAGGCATAGTATGTCATATGAGTCATGATATACTGTATTAGTATAGACGTTTAGTAAATCAATCCAATATCTATTATTGGTTCTAGGATTTTTTGGTATGTTATGAAAAATGTTTTTCTTCCGTATCTTAACACTTTGTGCAATGACCCATAAATACTTGTCGAATGGAGAAGGAAAATCATGTTGTCCCTGTGGTTTGTGGTTGATGCCTGATAGTTTTAAGGTACAAAATATTCTCTGAGTCGAACCACTAATTTTATTCCAATACCCAAGCAGGAAAACTCATCTTTGGTACTTTGAGAATCACATTTTCAATGTTTTTATAACTTAAAATTGTAACATTGTGTTATAAAGCATTTAAAAAGGCAGATCAATGATAGGTATGTATAAGTAGCTTTCAGTTGTTCAGCTCTGAATGTGGACACCATATGTGTATTCCTATATTGGTGAAATTAATTGCTGTCTGTGGCTGTTTTAAGGAATTTGCTTTTTGACAAGCACAGAAAATCCCTCTTGTTCCCCTCATGATAAAGCTGCCTGTGTTTATTTTAAAAAGCCTCATGCATGTAAAAAGTTATCAGTTGAAGGAATCCAATCCTATTCTATTCCACAAACTATATGCATTGATGTGAACCTTTCTGGTACGGAGCAGATGTTGTAATTTGTTAGGATATGAGTGACTTATATACATGCTACTAAATTGGAAATTCATTTAATGTATAATAAGATATTTTATCACCACAAAGAATAGAAGCAGTAGTTCTTCCTTTTCCTGAGTCTTTGGTTCAAATTCTAGAAATATTACTTCTAAATCTTCAACTATTAAAATGCTAAAATGTAAGGCAATTAATTCGAAAAGGAATAAATCAATTTAATCATTAGTGTGACAAAATCTTCTTTATAGATTTATAGGTTTTTTTTGTATATTTTTGTTAACTAAGCTCTTTGTTTTTTAAACAAATGTTATCCTTTTCTTATCTTTTATGGTCACACATGCAGGACACATAAACCGTCATGTTTACATTAATGCAGTTTTAACATTTTTTTAAACAAGTGAAGAAAGTGTTTTTGTAAACAGTTTATTTTAGCAGTAAATTGGTGCAGGATGTGATATCTCTTGTAATCGAAATGATGACTAAATGACGTTTAGCTAACAGGATAACAAACATAGAAAATGCAGTAAAAACATGTCTTTGACCATAACTAACATGTCTTCTAACCCCTATAGTCATACCATTTTTCCTTTGCTATTTTTGATGTCTAAAACATACAGCAGATATTGGAAGACTAGAAAATGTGCAATATTTGAATTTACATATTGCTAAAAATTACAGAAACATAAAATTCAGCTTTAGGCATCCAAATTTTACATTAGACATAAAAAAGGTTCAATACCAATATGAAAATACCTAATTCAACACTCATAAAAATAATAGCATATATGTACAGTATATTTCATGAATAAGGTAAAATTATATCATTTAGATCATATTACAAATACCGTATAACAGATATGCTGCTGAATTAAAAAAAAAATATACATTTATGCACATTTCATTTTAACTTACAACAGACCCAAATGCATGAAGCAATAATACAGTTTTTGGCTTTTGCAACAAATTGGAATGTTTATCCTTCTGGATTATCACATTTGGTAGAATATAGATCATAAAGTTAGGTGAGAGCTAAATCATAAAAAATAAACTTGGGCAGTATAAGAGCTTTTTACTAGAATTGTATGTTTATAGAGTTGTATGTATGTTTAGAGTTCAGAAGAAAATCCAACTCACATGGAAGGAATCAGCATGCACGGACCCAATGTCCTGATACCGCCCAGCATACAATGAAGAAAATAAGGAGGTGATCCAGATTCCGATGTAAATTCACAGCGATTCATTTCAAATACAGTCAGTGTTCCAATACACGGTACATGGTAGGCACACAGGTGGAATCGGCAAATGTACGTGCTGCCAAAAGGCAACGCTTTTCAGACAAAAGTTTATTTTAATGGGGTTGAATCTTAGCGCTAATTTATTACCTTTTATGCTATGGCATTTGAACCAGACCAAGTATGTATTTTCCCTTTCGTTTTTTAGACAGGGATCTCTTTATTGAAGTAAATATATGTACAAAATCACACATAAAACAAATTCACATACATAAAAAAATTAATTAAAAATTTTGATAAAATTATTTCTTTATAAAAACAAGTGCATGTTCCCTTAAATAATTTTCATGTGAAGGTTTCACTTTGTGGTCATCTCACCTCTATCTTGTCCACCTTATGTTCTCATTTTTCAACTTGGCTATTTGTATTATGATATTCATCTTCTTCCTATCTGTGTTATTTTGTTGTTTGATAGATCTGCTTGTAATCTTCTGTACATTTAGCTCCTCCAAATTATGTCTCTTACAAATCCGTTCTCTAGATCACCCAAGAAATCCTATATCTTAGTTCTGTGATTCTCCTGTGATTCTCCTCCTTAATATATAGGTATCTGTCTGTCCAAGAAGTATTCCTGTATCGCTGCGGTTCACTGCAGCCGACGCTTCGCGGTGTCTGTCTAAGCGTCTTCCGGGTTTTGCTGTCAGAGAGTCAGCTGCGTGATGTGTTTCTCAGTCACGCTCTGCCTCGTCCCCGGCGCCTCGTGGTGTATGTCTGGTTCAAATGCCATAGCATAAAAGGTAATAAGTTAGTGCTAAGATTCAACCCCATTAAAATAAACTCCAGTCTAATCAGGAGGATATAAACACACCGGAACCCTTACAGCAGCAACATATCGGTTCCCGATATACCTTAACAAACGCGAGCTCCAGTATATACTGTATAAATTATTTAAAGCTTTTCAGACAAACACTGTCATTTGTCAAGCCTGTGAGGCTTGAAAAATACATAGTTTTTGTCTGAAACGCTTTGCCTTTTGGCAGCATGTACATCCGCCGATTCCACCTGTGTGCCTGCCATGTACTGTGTATTGGAACACTGACTGTATTTGAAATGAATCGCTGTGAATGCACATCGAAAGCTGGATCCCCTCCTTATTTTCTTCATTGTATGTTTAGAGTATAGAGTTGTTTGTATGTCTTTAGGGTTGTATGAATGTTAAAGTTATAGAGTTGTTTGTATGTTTATAGAGTTGCATGTATGCTTATAGAGTTTGCAGAAACAATTTCTTGTAAAAAAAACCTCCAGTAAAAATCTTGAGCACACACACTGATGTTTTCTTTTAAACACTATTCACTCCAACCACATAATAAACTACATGAGGCTAGAATTTCAAAGAATTAGGACAAAGGTGATGCATTCCGCATATTATATATTACAGCATAACTACATTTCATTTGAAAGTTATAATTAACATATTTTTATGATTATTTGAATAAATTCAATTTCAAAAAAGGAAATATAAATTTGGTGAGAATAGGCGGAAAAAGTTCTAAAATGATCCTATATAGTCAGAAAGAAATGTTGCACAATTGTTTCCAGCATCCAAAACTATGACAAATATCTTTTGAAAATAATTTGATCAAATTTATGTCTGGATATCTCTCTCATAAGTACAGCATGAATTTGTTAAGTTTTCTGTGTATGCAAGGTAATTAATTTGCTCATTCCGTAATTTTTTGTATTGTCAAAATCAGATAGTTAATGTAAAGGTGTTTATACAAAAGGGACTGTCAATATATTCAAGCTTTGCATAGGTCATGCACACCACTAATTGTACAATTGAAACGAGTAGGGCGAGACAATTATTACTAAATATATATCATAATCTATTATTTTGTTAAAAATCAGGTTTTTATGTTAAATGTAGTTTTAAAAAATATACATTTTGCTGCTTTTGTTATTGTTTTATCATTATCTATTATTAAAGATTATCAAGTTATTTTACATTTAAATTTGTGAGGTTTGCCAAATGTTTTAATTAAAAAAAATTAGTCAAACATTGCAGGGAGTCCACTTGTCCTAAAAACTTGTGTATAAGAGGTCTCCTTGTACTGCAACTCTTTAACATAAACACAGCCCTAGAAAGGTCATGGCGAGTTTACCATGAAAATGGATGGTAACCACAAAGTAACCGACAACTCATTTATGAATACAGTGCACTTTTAGACTTTTCTTTTATTTTTTTATCCTAGGGCAGGGACACACTTTCCTAGTTACATCCGAGTTTGACGGATGAGACTCGGAACAGGCTGGAGCAGTGACCCTGAATGACCTCTCCCTCTCTGGACTGGGCTGTCAGCTGATTGTGTTTTTGTGCAGCTCCAGACTCCCCGTCCAGAGAGGGAAAAGCCGTTCAGGGTCACTGCTCCAGCCCTTTCTGAGTCTCCTCCGTCAAACTCGGATGTCTGTCGGATAGTATGTCCCTGCCCTTAAAGAGATGTTTTCAAAATTTAGACAGTAAACTGAGACTATCAACCTCACAAAGTGAACATATAAAAACAATTTTTTTGCATGTGTCAAAATTTTCTTCTGTACATTCCATTCAGTGATTTGTTCAAGATGCTGACATTTTGGTCAGGTGCCTACTTAGTAAAGATGAGCAAGGAAATGTGAGTGTAATTGAATTCAACTGTGAAATAAAAATAAATTTGCATTTGTCCAACTGCAGATTTTTTGTAATTCACTTCCCTATGGAATCAACACAATGGTGGCCACTGGCCTCTTTCACAGTAATGAACTTCTATGTTTCATGGTACCTGGGAGGGTCCTGCAGTGGTGCGTGGAAGGTCTTTGCACACATTATGATGTCATGGGGCTGCTGACCTTCATTGTGCTTGTGTTGAACCCTCACAGGTGTCATGAAACCCAAAAATCTGGCAAAGTGTCAGAGCAACAAGCAATACAACACAAGTTGTGGGGGATCAGAAGTTTCTGTGAGTATTAGAGTTGCCAAGGATGATTATAATGATTTTTGTTATTTTTATCCATATTATGTACACGTGCATCTCAATGAATTAGCATGTCATCAAAAAGTTTTTTTTTTCAGTAATTCAATACAAAAAGTGAAACGCACCTATATTATAGAGACATTACACACAGAGTGATCTATTTCAAGTTTTTATTTCTGTAAATGTTGATGATTATGGCTTACAGCCAATGAAAACCCAAAGGTCATTAGCTCAGAAAATTAAAATAGGGAGGATGAAGGGTTAAAATCTGTGCTGCTATATTCTACGAGACATCAAAGGGTGAATATAATATTGATTTTTTTAGTCAACGTATTTCAGGGCTTCCTGATTTGTCCTGTGGAAGGGGCCAGGGAGCCCTGAAATACCTTGACTTATCAAGTGATATTATATTCCCCCTTCGATGTCTCGTGGAGTATGGAAGCACAGTTTGTAACCCTCCATCCCCCTACTCTATATGCACACGTTAGGGACTGCACAGCATTGATGTGCTTTTGAAGTAGTTGTGGCTCTCACAACTACACAAGGTGAAGCCTCTGATACCTATTTAGGTAATCTTTTATCTCTCAGACCCTTCATCCTCCCTACTTTAATTTTCTGATATTATGACACTTGGATTTTCTTTGGCTGTAAGCCATAATCATCAACATTAACAAAAATAAACATTTGAAATAGATTACTCAGTTTGTAATGACTCTATATAATATATGCATTTCACTTTATGTATTAAAATACTGAGATAAATTAACTTTTGGATGATATTAAGATTCATTGAGTTGAATCTGTATATTATGCTCCAGGGTCCAGAGACTCCAGTGCAAAGAGAAGGGGCAACAAATTCAGAATAAATTTTCTGTGAATCAAATTTCCTGGGAAAAATTGCAAATAAATTAGAACTTTGCCTGATCTGCTCATCACTACTACCTCCCATTTCTTGTTTAGTCATTTCTTAAAAAGTTAGTTGAATTTTGTTAAAAAAAATATATCTGACTACGTTTCTGTTTTTGCACACCTGTTTTTAGCCCTTCACGACATTTAATGTAGGTTTACATCATGGTCGGGAAGGTGTTCTCGTAAAATGACATAAACACATCATTGTGATTATGTAGGGCCAGGAGCTGTGCTCACATGATCGCCACTAGGAGTTTGTTGTAAGTGGTGGCTGTGCTCTGACTGTAACAGCCAGGGGTGTTCCCTACGTCTCCCATGGCTGTTAAGCCCATTAAATGACATAATAGCGATTGCAGCATGTAGGAGAGATGGGTGAGGGAGTATGCTTCCTACCCATTCGATCGGGATATCTGCCACGTGATAATGGTGACCTGATCAATTCTAACTTCATCTCAAATGTTGGCATTTCGGTCTGCCAGCTACAGTGGCCTGTTAGCCCATGCTAGAAGTGTGGTCTAACAGGCGTTCTCTCAGTGTCACACTGACAGGATTAATGTATGAAAATGCTTGTGCATTTTAATGCATTATACCAGCAGTCATAATATATATATATATATATATATATTAAAAGAGAAAGACACAAATAAGGACACATGCTTTGGTGCTGTCACATCTAGAACAAACTGATCTCTAAATGTCAAACTAGTTAACCCCCTTCTGTGAACACTGTACAAAAAAAAGTATCGTCAGTTTATTCGTTCTGCCTCAATGTATAAAGCTGTTGTATCACTTTTATGACACTGTGAATGGCTTAACAAAAATCTTGAATTGCTGTTTCTTCTTGAATCTGACTCAAAAAAGCAGAATAAGAGAAAATCTTATCTCCTTGTGGAGAGTAAGGCTGGGGTCACAGTTGGCATGCGTTTTTGTAGTGCCTTTTAAAAACTCATGCGTTTTACCATGCGTTTTTACATGTCCGCATGAGTTTTTTAAGGTGTGTGATGGCTCCCTGCTAGTGATGGGCGAGTCCTAAATTACTCGGAATCGCTTGACTCTAGCGAGTCCGAGCCCGGGACTCACTAATCGTTGCGAGTCTAGCGAGTCCAATGTTAATGAATGGGGAAGCGAGTAATAGCGAGTAATGTGCGATTTACAAATCGCAGATGTGTCTCGGAAAGCACTCGCATTGCTGTTTTGGAAACCCGACTCGCAACAGTTTTTTACTGCTGTGTCCGAGGCCAAACTCGCATGTGTTTGTCTTATTTGCAGGTAGGAGAGCAGCAACGCACTGGTCTGCCACAGAGAAAATAAAGCTGAAGGGGTTATAATGACCCAAAATCTATCAGGTGCAAAAAAATTCGCCTGCGCACAGATCACATATAGGAGTGAATGGGTGCGCACGGTCATGCACTGTCATGCGCTGTCAAGTGCAGCACCGTGCGCTCCCATTATAAAGATAGGAGCTGGCGGCCACTGCGCACACATTGCGGATCCCCTCCGCAGAGCGCTGCAGAGGGGAACGCTAATGTGTAGCCAGCCTAAGCTTTGAGGTCGGTCCTGTGTGCACTGTAAGGCTGCTCCTCCCTGTCTGCCTGCCTGCCTACAGTCCTCTACACAGTACTCCTCTGTCCTCCTGGTAGCTCTCAGAAGAGCTGTTTGGGTTAAATATAAGGAATCTTGAAGTTTCCCTACACTGACTGACACTCCCTATGATCTGCTCCAGCATCTACCTCACCTGCACTAGGCTCAGATCGTCACTGGAATGTGGAGGAAATGGCGGTGGCAAGGCTTATATACAGCCTCGCCTCTCATACATGACATAGGCATCACGATGGACAGAAGTCAATCATAGTCCTGCCCCAACCATCATGGCTGTGGCATTACTGAATATGATTGGCCAACATGCTTGTCCATCTTCACAAGTTGTCTGACCTAACACGCTAGGCTGTCTCGGAAGCTTTGTCGGAACATAACAGATTCTGTATTCGCGAGTCCCGAATACAGTATTCAGGACTCGGATTCGTAGACTCGCTCAGACTCGCTCAGAATCGCTCAGACTCGCTGCTTTGGGGAGATTCAAGCTACATAGCGATGTGATATAGCGAGTCTAGCGAGTGAGAAAAAGTAAACTCTGACAAAACTAGGATTGCCATTAACTTGCATTGGACTCGTTACTGTGCGAGTAATCGCTGGGAAACTCGCAGAGTACCGAGTCCTGCGAGTCCCTTACTACTCGTCGAGTAACGAGTCCTAGCGAGTAGACTCGCCCATCCCTACTCCCTGCGTTTTTGGCTGCGTTTTTAAATCTGTACCAAAAAATAGTGCATGTACTATTTTTTTGTGCGTTTTTTAACATGGGCCCCTATAGAAAACGCATGCAAAAACTCGTACAATTAGTACCATTTAGTGCCATTCAAAAACGCATGCGTTTTCCATAGGATCCCATGATAAAAAAAACGCATGCGTTTTCTAAAACGCTTGCACTTTTTTAACATGGGCTCCTATGGAAAACGCATGCGTTTTTGAATGGCACTAATTGTACATGCGTTTTTGCATGCGTTTCCAATAGGGCCCCATATTAAAAAACGCATGCGTTTTTGGAAATGCACCAAAAATGCATGGTACTGTCACACATGCGTTTTTGCTATTAGGGCATGCGTTTTTTAACATGGGGGCCTATGGGTGCGTTTTTACATGCGTTTTTGAAAACGCAGGTCTCCAAAAACACTTGTAAAAAATGCTACTGTGACCCTAGCCTTAGACACCAATCCAGCATGCCAGCCAGTAGTGAGGAGACATAAACCGCAATGCTCTTCTGGAAAGTATGCAAATTATCTCTTGGGGGGGAAGTAGGCAAAATAGGTGGCACTAGAGTTTGTTTAATACCTCCCTGAGCCGACAATTTGCAAAAAGCAGAATAGAAAAATATAAAAAAAGATATGTGGCCAAAATGGTGCCAATAAAAACTCCAACTCATAATACAAAAAGAAAGACTTTAGCCTTTAAAATTCACTGACGAAAAAACCTTTAGTTTGCAAAAAAGCAGTTTAATGTGATAGTAGCCAAGGTTAAGAAAACTATATAAATCTGGTATGGTAATTATACTGACCTGAGGAATAAAAGCCACCTAATCGCTTATAATTTAAGGTGATTGTAGTGGAGAGAAGATTTCCTTTTTCAGAGATTCCGGAGGATGAGGATGGTTAGAGATAAGATATTTTTCTCAATATCAAATTTATTCGGACACTTTACTAAGAACAAGTTTGTTCTTAGTAAAGCGTTGGAATAAATTTGATATTGAGAAAAATATCTCCTCTCTCACCATCCTTATCCTCTGAAAGCGCCGAAAAAGTGAAAAGTGAAAAATTCTCTTCCCTTATATATCCAATGCAAGTCTTGTACCAAGGCTGACATAGTTCCCACATTTGTGCTGCAGACTGGAGGATTGCAAAGAGCTGATCCACTATAGAAATCTTTTGAGTAAAGATTAGGGATGAGCGAGTATGCTCTGCGCTACTCGTTACTCGCACGAGTATCCCGGCACTCGGGATGCTCGGCGAGCACTGAGTACCGCCGAGACGCTCGGACTGCTCGGTAATAATAAGCGATCTGACATACATACACAGCTCCCTTCAGTGCACACAGTGAGCTGGCACCACACAGGGAGCAGATTCATTGTTAGGATCCCTCTGGGGGGCACAGTAAGGTGTTATATGTTGCGGCGATTTAAAAAAGCCCCCCTCCCACCCTTTCCCAGCAATGCTCGTTTTATACCCGAAAGTCTGTGGGCGGAGCATGTCACTCATTGACTTACATTGGGCTCGGTGCTCTGGCCGAGTACACGAGTATCTTGAGATGCTCGGCCAGAGCACCGAGCACCCGAGCATTTTAGTGCTCGCTCATCACTAGTGAAGATACAAGACATCCAGGCGGTGAGTGCAAAAAACTAAATCTGTTGCGGTAGATGCATATATTAATTTACAATTAGACTCTGCACCCTTTGTCTCCCCTTTTATCACTCTTTATATTACTATAGGATGATTTGCGTAAAAACTAAATAAATCAAGCCAATTCTTCAACTACTGTTGATTTGTTAATTTTTTGCGCAAAAAATCACAGTAAGGTTTAACTTCCTTTTATCTAGTGCTCTACACTGAGCGCTTATATCAAGGTTTCTGTGTTAATATTTAAAAAATTTAATTCAGACAAAATGCTCAAAGGGAAATTCACTGTAATTAAGCAGATAAAGTAACTTTGAACTCCCGCCTGGTGTAACTTTGAACTCCCGAGGTTCGGCGATGTCCATCTTTTTACATCTCTTTTTAGCCATGCACAAAGGGTGGTCAACAACAGTTTTATTCACTTTTAAAAAGAAGAACACTACTGAACTGAGGTCAATTAAAGTCCAGAGTAACTCTACTGCCTCATTAGTGAATGTATATTTTGGGGATTTCACCTGAATCATGTATTTTGGAGATGTAGATGGAAACCCAAAATAAAGTGCTCAGCATAGAACACAAGATAGATGTGAACTGATCCAGATTATTCCGTAGTCCAAATAGTTTTACATAGCATTCAACTCAACCCACAAAAAATTCCCACTCAAGTCCATTCTCTGTAATGAAAATATAGGGGGCTTTTCACAATATATGCAGCACAAAGAATCTGAAGGTGCTAAGTCTCCCCCCCAAAAAGAAATCCAGCAAAATCTGCACTCATACATTCAAATGCCCCCCATACTTCTATCCCAAAATGTGCTTAAACCACAGTTAATGTCTTCATGATTAGCATTGTTTTAGTAAGAAGAGCCTGCTTAATTAACATGGCATGTGTCACCAGAAGCACAATATTAGCACAACGTGCAGGCCCTATATTGTACTGGGCCCTGCAAGGGCTTATCTGCAATTTTTTTATTCTGCAATGTTCATTGCCTCCATGGTTGTTTTAAAATGTTTCAAATGTGGTGCTCTTCCCCTCTCAAATTTCTCTGTGTAGCAAAATAATACTGTACTGCAATATGTGGGGTATTACCACGTTCTGGAGAACGTGTGTAAGACACTAAAGCTAAAGCAATATTTTGTGGGTAAAAGTAATATTTTCATTTTTTTCCTTCCACATTGCTTTAGTTCCTGTGAATCACCTAAAGTGTTAATAAACTTCTTCAATATGGTTTTGAGCACACTGATAGGTGCAGTTAATACATGTGTATAATTTTTGGGTATTTACTGCCATATTGGCCCCTCTAAGTAAATTCAAATGTGATTAGGTCCCTAAAAATTTGGTTTTGTATATTTTGCAGAACAGTGAGAAATTGCTGTTAAACCTTTAACCCTTCTAAGTTCCTAACAAAAAATAAATACTGATTTATTTTCTTTTTTTCCTAATTAATTATTCATTTTTAAGGGAGCTAATCTGATTCTTTTGATATAGTTAATGATAAAACATTTTAACTGTAAGTAATACCCCTTTAATGGAATATTCTTCTTTCCTTTTGTGTTTTTTGTAAGAATATTTGTTCCTCTATATTGCTAATTGGGGATTGTGTGGTTAATTTGGGGAAGTGACGTTATTAGAGCTGTATCCTATAAATTCCAATGTATTGTATCAAAGGTCAGCACCTGATGAAGGTGGAGCTTGTCACTGAAACGCGTTGTGAGGACCCTATTGAATAAAGGAAAGTACTATTACAAATTATCTCCTGTCCAGCCTCACCCTTTGTGCGCCTCTTCGTTCCCTAACAAAAATAAATATTATGTTTTAGAAATGGTCCTCATGTAAGGTAGACAAGTGGCAAATGTTGTTTATTAATGACTTTGTATGATATAACTATCTTGTTTAAGGGCATAAAAATTCTGAGTTTGAAAAGTGCTAAATTTTTAAATATAGAGGACTTAATAATTCAAATTGACAACCAAACTGCACACCTATGCTGCATCTGCTGCCACATTTCTCTTTCTGTACATGTACTAACCTAATTATCATTTCTTACTATGCCTTTTTTGATCAGAGTTAAATAGCTAGGGTTGAAAATATTCTTAACTGTAAATTGAAATGGTGTTCAAAATTAGTGGTGAGGAAGAGGAGGAAATAATATTTTTTATGTTTTCACTTATATAGCGCCATGTATTTCACTAAGCTTTTACAGATATTATCATCACCATTCACAATCTAAATTCACTATTAGTATTTTTTGATGGGGAGAAGAAAGTATAGGGAAAATACACAAACTTTTTAAAGCTGTTGTACTTGGTGGGATTTGAACACATGATCCCAATGCTTCAAGGTTACAGTGTTAACCACTCAGGGACCTTGGCACATCCCATGTATCAGTCACAGTAGGATAATGTTACCTCTAAGGCTGCTTTTCTATTGGTACTTTTGAAAACCCTGTAGGCCCACAGATTCCCTCGCAACAGGCAAACTGGATGCTGCAGCATCCGTTTGCATTCTTTTCATGGATACATAATGACACACCCCCTAGAAGGCATGTCATTACCAACTGCGTCATGCGAATGAACTGCACAGTTTGTGCGTCATAACCTGGAAGTACGGATCTATTGAGATCTGTACTGTCTGTGGCATTCTGTGCCCATAGGCGCTCGGTCTTATTTTCACGTAGTGCTGAGGATCAGAGTGGATCTACGGCATCACGTTACTTTTCACGGAGACCAAAAATGTATCAAGATTGATTTTCGTTCTCCGTAAAAACTATGTTTTGCAACGAATCCGCACCGATCCGCGGTAGAACGGTGACAACACTATGCCCACGGAAGAGTCTTCCAACCCCATTGAAAGACAATGGGGCTACAAACAACTGATAAGTGAGAATGCTCATGTCAAAAGAGCTTTCCTGGGCCTATGGGAGCATGATTTGATCGTTTAATTCACGGATGCACAGATTAAACAGATATACCGCAGATCACATGGACCCTCTCCCTGTGTGAAAGTCCAGGAGAACTTTTATAAAGTGGTATTCCGCTGGTACAGTACCCCAATACTACTACACAAATGGCACACCTCCACATTGGAACAGTGCTGGAGATGTAATCTAGATACAGGGTCGTACTTGCATATCTGATGGTTATGCCCTCATATACAACGATATTGGGAAATAGTAACGGAGATAATTTCAGAAGTCTTAAATTGAGAAGTAATTCCGACACCACATACAGGACTCCTCAACCTCTCCATTTTGCCCAAAGAAACTTCATCTTCCCGATTAGCTTCCAATATAATAGCTGCAAGCAGACTCCTTATATCAGCCCGCTGGAATTCTAACAAAATTCCTACCAAATCTCAGGTCATCCAGGAAGTGAATTCTTTATATTGTGCAGCAGAAACAGCAGCTCTTTCTTTCTGCTCATACCCTCTCTATGAGAATACTTGGACATCGTGGCTATACACCGGAATTTCTGGTGACTTTTGCAACCACATAAACTTCCCCACATACAAAACCTGAATTAACCTTACACTAACAATGATAACATACTACAACAAGGTAATATGCCTTACGAGGTAATAATGATACTCCCATGGAACCATTCCCTGACCACCAACCCCTTTCTTTCCCTACCTGTCCACCTTTCCTTTCTAAAACCCATTCCTTTCTTTACACTCTATCTTTCTTTCGTAGTCTCCTTTGGACTCTTACTTAGGCTGCCTTCAGACTTGCAGATGCCTCCGCAGCGTTTTGCAGAGGCATCTGCAAGTATCTGCATGCAGACCGCGGCCCCTATGTTTATAATGGAGCGCACGGCGGTCTGCAGATGCTTGCAGACCGCCGTGCGCTCTCATTGCCCGCCATTAGTGATCTGTGCGCAGGCGGATGCCTGCATACAGATCACACACTCTCGACCGCACCAGGGACGCGAGATGTTGCGTCCCTGGTGCGGGCGAGAGTGTGTTATTTGTGCGCAGGTATCCGCCTGCGCACAGATCACTAATGGCGGGCAATGAGAGCGCACGGCGGTCTGCAAGCATCTGCAGACCACCGTGCGCTCCATTATAAACATAGGGGCCGCGGTCTGCATGCAGATACTTGCAGATGCCTCTGCAAAACGCTGCAGAGGCATCTGCAAGTCTGAAGGCAGCCTAAATAACATTTTTCTTCTTCCCTATGAATAGCCTGACAAGTTGAAGTAATTGTTCACTAAATATTATGAATTTCTTCTTTAAACATGCGTAACTCCATTAGGCTAATGTCCTCGGAGATGTCTGTTTCTCTTCTTTTTTCTGTATGAGAACTTTATGTTATATGCAACATTTTTCATTTGTTCAATAAAAAGAACATTAAAAGAAAGACAATGGGGGTGAAAACTTATCCATGGACATGCTATTTGTGGCAGATCCATGCTGATCCAAACATGTGTCAGTGTGAAAGCAGCCTAACAGTGACACAATCAGTGGGAGTCAGTGTTTTGTCTGATCACAATTGACAATGAGGGATAACTTTTAGAGTTTTTTTTGATTAAGGGCTCAGACACATTCATCCGAGTTTGACGGACGAGACTCGGAAAGGGCTACAGCAGTGACCCTGAACAGCCTTTCTTTCTCTGGACGGGGAGTCTGGAGCTGCACCGAAGCACAAGCAGCCAACAGCCCCGTCCAGATAGGGAGAAGCCATTCAGGGTCACTGCTCCAGCCCTTTCAGAGTCTCCTCAGTCAAACTTGGATGACTGTGTCCGAGCACTATGGATAAGAAACTAGGCACTTTGTGCTCTCTTAGCTGAGAAAATAGAAGGCAGAGAACTCATCATAGAAATATTTATGAAAAAACTTTAAAAATATACAACATGTTTCTACTGTATCCAAACTATTCAGGTGCCTCAACATTTTTAAAAACGTTATTCCCCTTTTCACAAAAATGATTGCACATAAAAAGTAAAAACGTAGCACAGTCAGTTGCAATAAGCCAGCACAACTTTGACTCTAATTTCAGATTTTTTTTCTGTTAAAAATATTGTGCTATTTTGCAATTGTTTTTTAGTGCATTGTGAATAAAGAGAAAAAATGAGTCATTGTAATTCAAATGCAGTGGGACAGATGCAGGGGCGGACCGTCATTTCCGGGGGCCCTGGTGCAGGAGATTACCGGGGGGGGCGGGGCTACTGGCCGTCGGCGTGGCCCGGAAAGGGGGGGGGTGCCGCTGGGAGCCGCAGGGAGCCGCAGGCACGATGCTCTCCTACCTGGGAGCCGCGCCGGATGTCTGCTAGGGGCCGGAGGAGCAGAGGAGAGGAGGGGCGGGATCAGGCAAGGAAAGCAGGAAGCTCTCTGCTTCCTTTGCCTGACCCTCCTCTCCTCTGGCGGCGGCTTGCGGGGGTCGGCTGGGGGCCCCCCTCCAGGCTTGAAGGGGCCCCCAACCGGTCGGGGCCCTGGTGCAGCTGCACAGGCTGCACCAGTGTAGTTCCGCCCCTGGACAGATGCTACCTACACCAATCAGTCTCACTGAGTCTGGCACTGTGTTTGCATCTCCCCTATTTCTTTCGCTCTCTATCAATTGAGTCTGTATATTATTCCAAAGATGTTACGTTTATATTCTTTACTATGGCACTTATTTAATACTTTAGTCTCTGGAGTATGACCCAAGGCTTTAGGGCTGGCTATTCGTTGCTGACCTATAAGCTCTGACAAACTCACATTATCCTAAAATTAGTGACTGCTACATTCCCTGTCTAGACTTTTATATAGGCTATGATAGTTCTTCCTAATTGGCTGCAGTATACTACACTGTAAGTTATTATGGGGAAGCAAGTGCAGTTTTAACTGAAGTCACAATAGCCTTCTTTGACTGATCATTTTTCATTGTGAAAAAACATGGCAGAAATAACTTGGGTCAATTTAATTACATGTAAAAAATGTCTAAATATAGCATTATTACTAGTAATCAGTGTAAAAATTCCAGATTTCTGTTTTTGTTTCTTTTTTAAATATAGATAGTGATATGACAATTTTTTTTTTAATGTAAAGTCCTATTATGACCAGTTTTTTTATACCATATTCCCCTTATATAAAACCTGTGATCACAATTTATTATTTTATTATTATTATTATTCATTATTATAGTGCCATTTAATCCATGGCGCTTTTCATGTGGAAAGCGCATACATAGACAAGTACAAATACATGTACAATATAAGGCACACAAGGCAGAGAAGAAGAGAGCACCCTGCCTGCGAGGGCTCACAGTCTACAAGGTAGCCTGCTAAACTAAAGGTATTACCATAATGGTGCTGTTATACTGATTCTAAAGACATCTGTACATAAGAAATCTGCAGCCTGGTTGTTGTATAATCCACAGTAAAAGTTCAGGTGCAATATGCTTTTTATGCATCGAGGTGGGAATGTGTGGCAGTTCTATAGGGAAGGTTTTTGGCACTGCTGTGGCCCCTCTGAGTTTATATTTGTCTCTTTTTTAATTTGTGCCAGCATTGACCTTGTAGGTTCACATTCATCTTCTGGCAGTCTGCAGTACAATTTCCCTGTTGGTGGCCCCAGCACACTACTCAGCTTCTGGTGGTCCTCAGCATAATGACACCAGTGTGGTGCATGTGCAGCTTCAGACGTCAGTTCAATAATGAACTGAGATCTCAATCTATGCATGCCCTGCCACTGCCATCAGTTTACTAAAGACCACTAGGAGCTGAATAGTGTGCATGAGCCGCCACTAGTAAAATTGAACTGAAGACTGCCAGGAGATTAATGTGCGCAAACACCACCCATGGGAAGGGTGGTGTGGTGCGAACTTAGGCTGGTTTCACATCACGGCAAGATCAGGTCCAGGGCTGTCTGGTATGAACCGGACAGCCCTGGACCCAATTTTGAAACAGAACCGGAGGGCAAATATGCCCTCCAGTCCGGTTTGCAACCAGATTCGGGACATCGCAGCAGCAGCTGCAGAAATTTTAAGATCACGGCTAGCGGGGAGCTAGCCACAGTCCTGAAATCTCTGCAGGGGACAGCTTATGGTGCTAAGGTTTAGCAGCGCTCGCAGTAGACTCCCATGTAAGGGGGCACCAAATTGCGCCGGATCTGGGAGGATCCGATTTTGTCCAATTTTTCTCCCAGACACAAAAACGCTGCAAGAAACGTTTTATTGTGTCCGTGAGAAAAATTAGAATTCTCCCAGATCCTCCAGATATAAACCGGGTGGCAAATAGCTGCATCTGGCCCCATAGGGCTGCATTAGTGCAAAATTGGGTCCGGGGCTGTCAGGATTACACTGGACAGCCCCGGACCTGATCATGCCGTGATTTTAAACCGGCCTTATAAAATAGGAGACATATATAAATACAGAGAAGATGAGACAGAGCCAAAAACTATCTTCACAGTCCCATCCCACAAGCCGACCCCAATGCATGCAGACTTTATTGCATCTTAACTTATACTGTGGATTAAACAAGAACCAGGCTCTGGATTTCTTCACTACAGGTAGCTATGAAATCAATGTAACAGCACCATTATGCCCCAGACTTTCAGTTTAACACACCAAATTGTGATGACAGGTTCTCTTTAAACAAATTAATATTATTTTGTATTATTTTTTTTGTAGTTACATGAAGAAGATACAGAAATAAACTTCACAACAGCATTTTGGCTTCCACACTGTAGTGGACAGTTTTTTTCAATATCATAGAAATTTGATTTGGTATCACTAAAGTACACAATTTATCAAATATTCTGTTTAATATATAGTTACATTTATTTATGGACTTTTTCATTTTTTTACTTATATGTGTGTAAAGCAAGCTTATCGTAAAGCATGTATTAATACATCCTTGTTGTCAGTTTACTTTTTCTTCATGCATACATGCTGAAAAAAAGGAAACAGACGGTAATATTGATAGTCTGCCAGCTACCTACTGTGGCACACGTTTCTTCAGAAATACTAGACATTGTACGAGTCAGCTTGACACCAACAAGCTTACTTTTTATGATGGCAGTTTTAATATGACACATTGTATAATGTGCGCTGATCTAAAGCAGAATTGTAAATATATGGAGGAGTAATCTGTATACTCTAATGTGTGTGGATTGCCATCTTCCTATTTTCTGTGTAAAATTACACAGCTAGGAGCTTTACTGAGGGAATCATAAAAACAACACTCAAGGCTTTGTATTCGGGTCGTCAATGTGTGTGGCTCAGCCGCACTAAGGCACTAAAGAATTCTGAAGTCTACCATATGGACTATATTTATGAATTGCATGATTTCAATGCTTTCACAAACATGAAGAGGTTAACCTTTGAACATTCAGTCTTTTAGCCTGGACAATTTTTCTTCCTTTCTTGGTGGTTGTCGGCTCTGTGGAATTCACTTGTTGGAATCAATTGTCTGGTTTCCTGGATATTTTGATCTCTCTGTATAGTGCAATTCTCCCCTCCCCCGTTTTAACTTTCAGCCTCATCATATCTGTTCTATTCACCAAAGAAGGGTACTTTTGAAGTCATAGTTAAATGGCACATTAGTGTATTATATGTTCCACAACAGAGTTTCTAAGATATTAAGCAGCGCATTGAATTAACGAGAAGCATAACTAATCATCAATGATTTTTTTTTTTTTTTTTGAATTACATAGAATTTCTAATTTCTGGATTTTTTTTATTGTTCATCAGTTTCATAAGTTAACACCTGTTGGATGGATTGTAACATTATATTACAGAATCTTTTGAGTTTTCAACTCATTTACACAGGTGATTGATTGTGTAAAATAATCTAAATGTTAGGAAGTAATTGTTCATCCATGGGAGAAAAGATTAACAACTTTGTCATCAGGGTAATTGTTTCGCCTTCTATTTGCTAACAGAATGATGAAATACAATACATTAAATGTGAATGGCTTGTATGTTGTAATAACAGTAATTAGTAAATTGGTAAAATATGTAGAAATAAAGAACTAATGAAAATTTTGCTCTGCTTGAGTTTTGCCAATAGGTGCATATCTTTTTATAGAATCATATTCTACCTCAAAAAATACAATGGTGAGTGAAATCAGTTAATTACTGATTGTGCCTTACTCTATCTTCTATCATGAGTGCAACATGCTGTAGGAAACTAATTTTGGTTATCAATAGTCTGTTGTGATAAAATAAAAATAATTTTGGCCATCACAACATACAATAGTTTGTTTGTTTTTTTATATCCAGTATTCCTTCTAGCTCCCCTTTAATATAAGAAAGCCAACATCATAGTTTCATCGTTGTGAGCAGCTTCTCTATATTTTAATATCTAAGGTTTTTATTAGCCTACAAAATAACGAAGAAAACCAGGCAAACCAGTGTCCCACGTCTCCTACATCCTGCTCACGTTGTACTCTTTTTCCAGATTCAAGATTCCAATAGACGTTTTGTTTCAGCCGTGGCAAATTTACTTAGTGTCTATCTCCACCATGTTGTACATACAAATCACTGTTAGGCTGAGTTCACATGTCCAGCAATCATCCGTTAGAATGGATCCTGCAGAGATCAGTGGCAGTTAGTTGTGATAACACAACTTTTTTTTAACATTAGAGTCTATGGAGAACGGATTTGTTAATGGATTGCTATTTATCTTCCATTAGAAACAGATTCTTTAAAAAGAAAGAAAAACAGATAGCTAAATAGCAATCAGTTAACAGATCCCTTTTCCATAGACTCCAATGTTGAAAAAAAAAAATACCCTGCAGAAGTCAGTTCTTTAAAAAGACCACAAATTTGTGCGTGCACATCTTGTTACCAATGGATCTCTGCAGAATCTATTCCAGTGGATGATTACTGGACACCTGAACTTAGCTGACATGCAGATATGGACTTGACTTGGTACCACAGCTGTTGGTAGGGATCTAACTGTTTTCCACCATGCATAGTCTGTTACCAAAATAACTCAATTATTCAAATTGATCTTACTGCTGGTACCAATGGTGGATCCCTTCACCCAGGACTGAGGCACATTCTCCAGTTAATAATTGTGTGAAGTTTTCAACGTGTGGGTCTTGAACAAATATTCTCTGATATTATTAGAATAAAATATTATTAGTATTATCATGATTTAATAAAAAAATGATTTCAAATTCTTAAAACATGATTCTTTACGCTGTAGACCAGAGCTGGGCCTAAACTTTCTCTTGTCCAGTACTAAGGTTTAGTTTACTGCCCTAAAACTGTATATAATTACTTGGGTAAACAAGCTTTTTTCTCCCCATATTATTATTATTATTATTTTTTATCATAGCGCCATTTATGCCATGGCACTTTACATGTGAAAGGGCGCATACATAGACAAGTACAGTAAACATGAGCAATACAAGGTACAGACTGGTGCAGGAGGAGAGAAGACCCTGCCCATGAGGGCTCACAGTCTACAAGACACACAGTATGGTACACATTTTCCTTTCCTTGCTATTCAGATTGCTTTGCTATGATACTGGCAAAGACAAACAACTGTAATATAGGGACAGATAATCATACACATATATATATATATATATATATATATATATTTATATTATTGTGTAAATGCTCCATATGCAATGATGTCATAGTGCATTCATGATATTTCATTTATAGTGTGTAATTTTCTAGTTATTATGTTGTGGTTTCTTAACATTTTTTAATTAATTAAATAATTATAATGTTTATTTTTTTATCTATGATGTTATACGTTTGTAAGATCCTTGACTATTCTAATATATACCAAAATTACCTAATCCTAGATTTATTTATGGTTTTCTATTTATTTATTTTAAGACTATAATACAATCTCTTTATGGCCGCTTTACACGTCGCAATATCGTTACGATATTGCATATGATTTCACGGGAGCGCGCACGTTTTTGGCACTTGTCCAAGATCGCACAGTAGATGTCACACAGGGAGATATCGTCAGTCAACACAATTACGATGTAGTACTCCCTTTTTCCACACTCTGTATGAGCAACTCAGGGAACGACCATTTAACATTGGAGTGAATTGGGGAAGTTGCGCTCCAAATCGTAGTTGTGCTGTTACACAGCACGATCCTGCCACATCGCATATACAATATCGTACGGTTTAAGGGCTTGCACAATCTTCTTGCAATATCGTAGTTAGGTTAGCCATACCACGTGACTTTTTATCGATGTTGCATTGCAATATCGCGACGTGTAAAGCGGCCATTAGTGTAATCAAATAATTTAATAATTTAATGTACCATATTTATAAACTGAGCACATGGATTATTTAGGAGTAAATATCATATAGATCACATTTTTTATGTTTTATATGTTAATTGTTTTATTTGAAAACTAAACCTCTTTTAAATGTGTTCTAATATATATTTATATAAAAGACTTCCAATGTTTGTAAAAAAGGGTAAAAAGGTGTTACCGTCAATGACACCTCAGCTTGCAGCTTTATGCCTATAGTTACTCTATCTATCTATCTATCTATCTATCTATCTATCTGTTAGCTATCTATTTATTATCTATCTATTTAAATAGAAGACAGACAGAAGAGGGTTCTGGTGCAAATACAGTATTTGGGCCATTGATAGCTTGATAGGTTATCAAAATAAACCCATTTCTGTGACTGCTTTGGAGCTAGAACTAGACCCTCCTATCTCCTTTTGGGCTGCATCAGTGATACGTCTATCTATTGTATGTCTGTCTATTGTGTATCTATCTATCTATCTATCTATCTATCTATCGATCTATCTATCTGTCTACCTATCTATCATCTACTTATCTATCTATCATCTACTTATCTATCTATTTCTACAGTAATTTACAAGACTACAACATAGTCCAATATAATCGAATTTTTATTAATTCTGAAACATTGCAATAGCTATAGATATTTTTTTAAACAAGATTTGCAAAGTGCTGAGATCTGACCATTGGTACTTTCATCAGTATTTTTAATTTTATGTTCATTTGAAATTAAACTAAGAAGAAAAACACATATAAGGTTCAGCAGTTTAGTAAACTGTGCATCAAAGGGAAGCTTGAGTTGAAGACATGTTTATCCATCGCACATGCTTACACAAAGCTGTTGAATATTTGTGTTATGGACTTTTTCAAGACTGAAGAGGGTACATATCTTGGGAGAAAAAGCTAGCAAACCATAAGAATTGTACTAAACTTTTTTTGCTTTATAATTAATATTTGATATTTGACTTTTTCACCACAACATAGAATTTTATGTTGTGCACCACTTGCTAATTTATACTTCAGATATAAAGTATAAATAATAAACAAATGATGCACAAAGTAAAATTATATACTTAATATTATATTTATATATGTACATATATAGACAAATAATAAAGAAAAATAGGCAGCACTCCAAAAGATATAATAAAGTTTGTTTCTTTGCTTGTCCATAGATGGCAACGTTTCGGTGGTTTTCTTTCTCAAGCTTGACGTTGCCATCTATGGATAAGTAAAGCCACAAACTTTATTATATTTTTTGAGTGCTGTCTGTTTTTCTTTATTATTTGTCTTAAGGTTTGGACATTGCCTTTACAGGTTTTTTGCACCCATGATGCTTCGGTAGTGCTGACAATTTATTTATGATATATATATATGTATATATAACAAAATCAGGGTAGCACAGCATACAGCAGCCATACTTTGGTGCAAATCCTGCTAGCAACCTCTCCCTCTGTTACTCAACACATACATTTCAAAAGAGCAGGTAGTACTCAGATGTAATTAAAAAATGCTCTTCTTTATTGGCCCATATGACCGCAACGTCTTGTTTACATCAGAACCTCTCTCAAGTAGGCAGTCTGCTTGAGAAAGGTTCTGATGTAACCGAAACTTTTTGGTCATATGGACCAATATAGAAGAGTACTGTCTGACTACATCTGGGTGCAGCCTGCTCTTTAGAAACATGTATATCCGGGTCCGGATCCGTAGAAGCGACAGCTGTCGCGAAACGGCGTCGTCGTCCGTTGGCCCCCCGTGGCCTCCTCCCTGCACCCTGTCCGTTTCTAGAATTGTGGAATAAAGGACCATCTATACTACCTCGGTGAGTGCCGCTTCTTCTTATACCTGGTTATCTTGATTTGTGCTTTGGCTGCGCACCACCGGTAGTGGATCCGCCTTAACGGGAAGTTCTCCCAGACCTGACTTTCAGCACCGCTTAGTGCCCTGAGTATCTGGCTTTAAATGGAGGTAAGAATTACCTAAATGAATGAATGAATGTATGCATGTCCATTAAAGAAATTTGCACCATTGCATCTACAATCACAAACTTTTGCACACACACCCCATTTGACTCAGGATTTGGGGTGGGGGGACAGGTTTAGGGGTGTGGGTGCAACAGGGGTGTTTTGGGGGGGTGGGTTTAGAGGATTTCAGGTTAGGGGCAATTTTTAGGGGGGTGGGGGTGCAGGTTTGGGGGTAGAAATTTTGGGTTGGTGCGGGGGGTGAAGGGTAGTTTTGGGGGGGAGCGTGGGTGGAGGGGGCTGGTTCGGGGAGCAGGATTGATACGTATAGTGGACATACACACACAGACATACACTCAGCTTATACCTAAGAATCAAGAGTTCTAAAGCTAATATATATAATATATATATATATATATACTGTATATATATATATATATATACAGATAGATAGATAGATAGATAGATATAGATATATATATACAGTACATATAGCAGCTCAATGGTTAGCACTGCAATTTTACAGCGCTAGGTTCCTGGGTTCAAATCCCACCAAGGATCACATTTGCAAGGAGTTTCAATGTTCTCCCCATATTTGCGTGAGCTTGCCCCAGGTTCTCCAATTTCCTCTCATATTTCAAAGACACACTGATAGGATGTTTAGATTGTGAGCCCCAATGGGAAAAGTGATGATTATGTAAAGCGCAATAAAAATTAATATTATTATTATATCTACGAAAAGAAAAAAGACAGCACCTCATGGAGAACTACATTTGCACAGGTGCACAGCTATAACACTTGATAATGTATATAAAAGCAAAATTTACAGCAGTACAGTTTTCTACAAACATATGCATGTATAGATGTTTAGAAAAACATACTTTTTAGAAAAAACTCAGATGGAAATGTTTTTCTTTACTCATCTTATAAGGTATGGTTCGTGGTGGATATATGGGTCAATAGATGTTTGCCCATCAATTGCAGCAAGGTGACCTTAATCTGATGGGTCCTAACCTGCACTTCGCATGGACTTCTTAAAACCTACATTTTATATGTTATACATGGGAAGTAGGAGGACATACACACACATCACAGGTGCCCTAGGGCTAATGGGAGGAGTGCAGAGTCTGTGTATGTGTATATATATATATATGTGTATATATGTATATATATATATATAGATATAAACACTATTCAGATAGGAGCATATGAATTGTTTTTAAACAATTAATTGGATAGTGGTTCTGTAATTTTACTAAGTTGCAGCTCATTATATGTATTACAGAATATTGGTACATTAAACTAAGCTGTAAATTGAAGTTGCAAAACAGCTTGTTTGACATGCGATTAGTATTATTTGCTCGATCACCTCTTTGAGAATGACTGTCACATCCAGACAAAATCAACCCCATAGAACTCCAAGTTCTGGTCTATAAAAATACTACTCAGCAACTTTTTAAATCAAATGAGAAATCGACACTTCATGGCAGAAGCTAATTACTGAGTGATGATGTGATACCCACTTATTTTAATCTAATAAGTTTGAGCAGCTTCTGCTGACTTTTCCCATTAAACAGATTTTCTGTGAGATAGGGAAACATGACCGATATTCTGTTCTAACTAGATTTTCACATTTCCCAACATCACATAACCAAGCCAAAATCAGTTGTTTTGCATAATTGATTAATCCAGAAAGGAGCTCATGATACTGATCTTAACATTTTTGACAGTAATTAAGGGGAAATAATCTATAAACATTCCTGAGCTGTGAATAATTATTTCACGTGATTGACACAACTAAATTGTGTCCTAATGTGAATGTAAAGTTAATTGCCTTGGTTTCCTAACAGGTTACTTCCATTATAGTAAGATTTACCTAATTTAGAAAATTTACAGTACATGATATATTCTACAATTGCGGTGATAATAAGAAGGCTAGAAAAGTCAGCAGTGAGACTGAAACCTTACGAATTTTCTTCCTCAGATATAGGAGTAGGCTTGTCAAGGCTGAGTTATTTCTCTATAAAGTCTGTAAGCGTTCATGGATGTCTACCAGCAATCCTAGAAAATAATATGGCATCATTCGTTCTCTACAAAGGTGTAGACATGGGAAGAATCTGTAATGGTAATGTAAAGTGCTGATATACAGCTCTAGAGTCCAATGACTATGTCTACAAACAAACTCAAGTGACTAATGTTATGAATTAAAAGACGAACCCAATAAGGACAGTGTTTCCTAAATCCACGTTGCTCATACGATGAAAGAACCACAGTTGTCAGATAGTGATGGCTTCATTCCAATGCGTTTAAGAGCTGTATCCCCGCTCCTTCCTCAGGGAGCCAACATAATACCCAACATAAGTTGGTATTATGTTGGCTCCGTTAGGAAGAAGCAGGGATACAGCTTCAAAACGCGTTGGAATTAAACCATCACTGACTACTGTCGTTCTTTCATTGTATGAGCAGCGCGGATCTAGGAAACACTGTCCTTTTTGGGTTTGTCTTTTGGTTACCACTGCCTGCATGTGGAGAGCATTCGGAGTGCCTACAGCAGCCATATTATATGTTTACACTGGTTATGGGTCACACAGCCATCCCAGGTGAGCAACTATAATTGTTTGCTTTACAAAAGTTGTTCCAAGGATAAGACCATATTGCACTTTCTTTCCTTCTTTATAGTTTTCTTTTAATGTTATGAATTTAAATAATTTGGCTATCGTTGACTGGGAATTGTTATAGCTTTCCCTGAAATTTTTTTTTTTTTAATTGATATTCCTTAGAAGTTTATATCTTTTTATGGCTAACTGAAACTATGGCATCTTTTGAGACTACTCCTGTCTCTTCATCAGAATCAGTATAAGGACAGAGACACACTATGCAAGATGCATGCAAAATACTCGCACGAGTCTCGCATGACTCACTCACCGACTCTCTGGACAGGAGTGCTTCAGCTCCATAGAGACACACGCAACTGACGCCCTCCCATTCAGAGAGGCGGTGGTCGTTCTGGGTGAGTCATGTGAGACTTGGGCGAGTATCTTAAAGACAAGAGTAGTCTCAAAAGCTGCTATTTGTCTTTTCAGTTAGCCATTAAAAATAATCAACCAATGAGAACTCTCAATTTTTAAAAAAATATTTTTCTCTTTACTGGCTAACACAACACAAACATACATTTTACCTGTATTTATTTCTGAACATTTCTTTTTTTGACTCTGCAATAAACCATATCTATAATAACTCTTTGTGCAGAAACCCCTTTAATAATTGCAATCATATAATATGTGTGCTATCTTTAATAATTCTATTGAACCCAACAGTGCTGTGAAATGGATGGAGATTGTGAACGTTCTCGTAAAACATGTTAAATTCTATGATATAGCATACAGTAGTAAACAAACACACAACTGAATTGTATTGAGTGTAAAAAGGCCAGCAGACCTCTTAATTATCTTGTAATTACACACACTGAAGGCTATCAGCAAAAATGATTATTTGTAATGTAAGCGAGAACTAAGTGGTTGAGATCATTGGCTTTTTCCTATGTTTGTAGTATGGGGCCTGCATAGTCTTGGTAATATTCTACGTCACTGGCATTTTAAGCTATTACTTTTCAAACATGGAAAGTCTAAGGATCTTTGGAGGTTTTATTTTAGAAATGACAGGTGAACGGAGTGTGTCTGTTTAGCATTACATGTAATTACTGTATTTATGCTATGAATGTTTGATAAATGATTATAATCTCTTTGTAGGGAAAGTCTCTTGACTTATTATGCTACTATTCAGAGATTGATGTTCTTGTGTTGTCCATGTGTGCTGCAACTTGTCATGGAATATTATTATACAAAGATTTTTACATTGGATAAATGATAAATCTTCTTTGTCATTATCAGTTTTAAGGAATGCTGTAAGAATAAGTAGGCTAAAATATTTAAAAACTAATACATTTTCCAGAAGGAAAATCCTACCAACTGATGTTGCAGACATATGTCTCCATCATATTGTCTATTAATTTATCATTCTTTGGTATTAAAATTGACAACAAATGACCACTAGCACTTCAATATATTGACAGGTGCAGATCGATATAACTTAGCTACTTGGAAATGTTTTCGATCTTGAAGACTCTTTGGCTGCCAACCTTAAAAGGACTCTCCTAATTGTAAGACTTTTCTGACATTAACTGCCTAGCTTTCTCACATTTATATAGAAATCATGCCCAGTGTTGCAAACTTGATTCATTTTTTTCTGGACAATTTTCACAAGATTTACAGAAATAATTTTTTTCAATGCATTGGAAAATCATAAAGATTACAAATGAAGTAAGTGACAATAATGATAAAATGTAAAATAGCAAAAATGTGTCTGTCTCTTTGATTGCATTTACCCTTATAAGTGTAATCTGGAGCCAACAGAAACAATACACCTGTGGTCCATATGAATTTGGGCAGTTGTTCTTTACCACTAAAAGCCATTTTGCAACAATTTTTTATAAAAAATTTGCAACCAGACGATTTACCATGATGGAGGGAAAGAAAAACACTGCACAGCCACAACGTATGACTACAAACTTTATACTTCATATTACCAGCAAGTTTGCTAATTTAATATTTAATTGAACAAAAATTTAGGAGATTATGTAATCAAGATTGAGATTATATAGATCCTTAGATGAGTTTATCAGAACTAAAAGCTATGAGATTCATCACGGGAAGATTATTAAGTAAATAATTATTGACAAAATATTGAGTTAGCAGCAAGTACAGTCACAGGAGTAATACATCATTTGGCATGTTTGTGTCACCAAACTAGCCAAATTTTGTTGGCCCTTAAAACTGGCTCGGAGTGAATAGTTTTGTTATGTCAGTCTTAATCTTGAATTAATATTAATATAGAATTAATTCACATTCTATAAAACCATGCCGCATCACAATAAAGATCAGATTTTTACAGAATTATGATGCGTACAACCAACCATTTTTTTATGGGGCAGCCCAGTAACTGAAGCTGTCAGTATGTTTCCATATGAAAGGGTCAATGCCTGAGTTACAAAAATCACTTGCTAGATTTGGACAGATTGCCAACCCAGGAGAATAAATAACACTTGGATTCAGTTGAGTTTTCTCTATTTCTAGTACTGTACACTTTCTGAGACAGAAAATGGATGTGTAGACATGCATGAGACATTTATATGCAGAAAAACAGAACCATTTCTGAGAACCCTTTTAGTGTTACCAAGTTACGGAACATTGTCCTGGGTGAAGAACTGTGAAATCACAGTGTAACTGGGCGGGCTGCACACAACCACAATGTAAAATCAGAGCACATCTCCAAAAGCATTCTCTGCAATAATTTATTCTGTTTTGCATCACTGCTTGTTTATACTGCTTTACAATTGTATATCCTCTATTAGAATAAAAATGAAAATGACTTCACGTGAACCAGACGAATGGCTCGTTACCATGAAATAACAGATTAGGAAATGCATAATGATAAGGTGTAAGACGTCAAGCAATGATGGAAAATAACTTGGGGAGATTATTTCAATTACAATACCCTGATAACCATATGTTTATTCAGCAACACACATGTATATTTACTTAAATGCAGGAGTTATTTATTATGATACATTAAAAATACACATAAAATAGATAGAAGGATAGACAGTGTTGGGATAGATAGATAGATAGATAGATAGATAGATAGATAGATACATATACAATAGATAGATAGATATGTAGACCTGGATGGATACATAGATAAATGAATAGATAGTCTGAGATAATAATAATAATAATAATAATAATAATAATAATAATAATAATAATAATAATAGGATAGATAGTCTGATATAGATAAATTGAGATAGATAAAGCTAGACATAGATAGATAGATAGATAGATAGATAGATAGATAGATAGATAGATAGATAGATAGATAACAAGTAAATCGACTGCAGCACTCCTTTTTCGTGTTAAGTTATGCCTTTATTGGGCCATCAGGTGTCCAGCAACGTTTCGGGATCAAACTCACTTCCTCTAGAAGAAGTCAGTTTGATCCCGAAACGTTGCTGGACACCTGATGGCCCAATAAAGGCATAACTTAACACGAAAAAGGAGTGCTGCAGTCGATTTACTTGTTATCATAATCTCAATCAGCGGATGGGAGAAGAGCTGTGACTGAATTGCACCCGAAGAAAAAGCTGTGCTGCTTTCTTTGATAAATAGATAGATAGATAGATAGATAGATAGATAGATAGAACATAATCTTTTTTACTGCTACACAGATAGATAGAATAGATATAGATAGACTGAGATGAGAGTACTTTATGGTAACCAGAAATACAGAGCAAAAAAATACTCTGAAGTTGGTGTATGAATCCCTTAGGCATAATGTTACACACAAACATCTTACTGATCCATCTTATCCACTGCATCTCTGTGATTAGGCAGCAGTTCAGCCTTTACAAACACCAGTCTAGTGACTATTTAGCATGATTCTTCCTTTGAAGCTTAGATTCTGCTCTACTATTGCAGTTAATATGTAAACTAGACAGACCAAGCTATCTAAAACCTTTAGCCTTAAAGGAAAGGATTAAACAAAGTTTCATTGCATTTCTAAATGTAGTCTCGGTCCTGCCTGTAAAAGTGTCCTAATAAATTGGAACAGTAGAATTTTCTGCATTTTCTAAACTGAATAACTCTGAGATCTAAATCCTTGGGGATATATAGAAGCTGTTTGTCAAATAAAGCACCTGCTCATTAGTAAGTATCTCCTCCAGGTAGATCTGCTGGGGAAACAAACTTTACTGCGAAAAGTAGAACTTGCAGCACCTTCCAACTATGTATAGAGAAACAATGGATGTTTCATTGATGAATATTTGTCAATGTAAAGAAAAATGACATATCTCTTGTAAAGGTCTAAGGATGTTGTCTCATAAACAGGTAGTAACATTATTATATAGTACAATTGTGATTTCACATAGGATATAACAATCAATGATGACAAATTGATCTCAGATTCAAAAATAGTTGTCTAATGTGAATATTTTTTCAATTTCTAAAGCATAACACTACATTTTATAAAACCTGATAAATAGCAAAATAATAGATGTGTTTGCGGTATATTCCGTAGTGTCCAGTTCAATAAAATAACTAAAATATTCCTACAAAGTATGACCTGCCGGGTGATAGTGACACTCCCAGATCTAACGTATAGTGATAACTACAGTAGAGATGGATATTATTCATGGATTATTATTATGGACATATTTTTATTTTGAATATATTATTCATGGACTATTATTGGTTTATTATTATGGATATTGTATTCAAGGATTATTATTATTATTGATATATATATTATTTGGGATATATTACTAATGGATTCATATTTTGGATTTATTATTATTTGGGTTATTATGGATTTATTATTATTATTATTATTAGTAGTAGTAGTTGTAGTAGTAGTAGTATTATTAATAGTATTTATTTATTTTTATGTAGTATTTATGACTTACTATTTTGGATATCTTATTTTTTTATATATTTTTCAGGGGGTATTAATATATATTATTATTTTGGATACATTATTCATGAATTATTATTATAGATATATTATTATTTTGGCTGTATTCTTCATGGATTATTATTATGGATATATTAATATTATTTTGCATATATTATTAATGGATTATTTATGCCTATATTTGGTGCAACATTAATTTGCACTTGGAGTAAATGTATAATCATGAACTTCAGTTTCTGGGAGCTGAATTTAATTTACAATGGAATAAACATAAAAAGGGAATGAAATGCAGCATTCAAGATGAAAAGTGTGAAGTCGTTACTCTATTTATGAAGGGAAGGTCAGTAAAACAAACAAGTGATTTTGATTCCCTTTACAACTTGTTTTCCTACACTCCTGTTTATTTATTTGTTAATATATTTTTATCAAAATTCACACAATAATTGAAATAGCAGGGTTCAGCTGGTTATGGACTAGACATGCTATGGGGTTTGAGCTTAGACATAAAAGAGTTAAATGCAACAGGCAGAAAATGTTTAACAAATAAACACAGCTAAAAAGTCTTGTTCTGGAAGATAACATGGTCAGAGCTGCATCTGTCACTTACCATGTTGTTGACATCTGCTTTCCTTGAAGACTCCAGTTTTAGTGGTTTTAATTTTCTCTCATTTGGTTTAAATCACCCATAACTCTGCTATAAGTTAGGACAGAAAGTTTTCCATTTCTAGGAGTGTGTGAGAGTAGGGATTGTGGAAAGCATATATACTTCAAGTGTAGATTCCTTTTCTAGGCAGAAGTGTCTGGAGAGCACAACCTATAGAGGAGGGGTGCCTTTATTTGATACTAGGGTTGGATGGTAGCACCATTCAGAAAGACAAACTAATGACATCACAGGAGGGAGTGGCTGGAGCTCGAGCCTGTGTGTCCACTGGAGGGGGGCTAGTGAAAGACGAAGACAGATGGAGAAAGCCAGCATAGGTGATGCTTTAGGAAATACACTGTGGGGAAATGATCTCATGGCAGCTTCATAATCCCCAGTTGACTGAACCATATGCTGACACACTGTTCATTTAATGCATTTTTTCTTGCAACAGATAAAGGGCTATTTCTGATAACTTTCTTTTCTGACATATCAATTTAGGTTACACGGTGACTTGTGTTACAGTATTATAAGATTGTAATATTGTGCTTTTAAAATGACCACTAATCATAGTTAATGTGGGGACAGATTGGGATTTTTGCTGATTGTCTTGTCATAATTTTGATTGGTTGCAATTAAAGATTAGCAGATGGCTTCGTGTGACGCCAGTCCATGATCCAGCTCAGAACTCCCTGGTCAGGGACAGAAGCTGTGCGAATTTCCTTACTCTCCAGGATCCCAGGCTTGGCTTATCATTAGCTGGGCTAATTAGGCCTCACCTGTGTGTCATGCGCAGCACAGATGACATCATTACAGATGAGTGAACCCTTTTAAGTTTGTGTTCATGTGGTGCAGCCAAACTTTTTGGCACACCGTTCATGACCCCGAACTTGACCCGAATCTGAATTGAAGTCACTGATTGTCAGTTTAGATCTCTGACCACATACAGCCAGCCATAAGTAAAGCACTCCAGGGTGTGGGAGGGCAGTGTTATTTTTTCCAAATTAAATTTGGACACAATACTGTGCTTTTAAATCCAGTTCAAGGCAATCAAACATTGCTCACGGCTCACACTGGGCCTCACTAACTGTACCCGACCACAGCAATGCTCGCTCCATTGCTTTGTAAAGCACCCACACTCTGAACCCAAATAGGTTAACTCAACACTTCAAACTTTAGCGACCCAAACAAAACCTTAAAAGAGTTGGTAATCTGTAGGTTGGTGAATCACATAGAAACTCTGTAAATTTGAGCTCCTTTCCACTGTTTAAGAGCACTAACCTGGACCACAGATTGGGGTTGCGCAAAACAATCCACTCAACTCTGGTTGCAATGCTGCAATCTTATGTTGCATGCCAACAAGTCACTTTATAGCTGTAGCTGTTTGCTATAAATATAATACACCATTCACATTTGCTGTTTGAAAACCCAAGAATTCTATTTAAATAATTTGTATTATGACATACTGTATCACTATTAGTAAATAGTTATGATTGACCTGTACTAATGTTCAGTCACCACTCGCCAACCATAATTCTTTTAAAGTTAACTATAAACTATTTTGTTAAATTTGTAACAATATAAACATTGTTTACCAATGCCAAATGATGTTTTAATCAGTAAAGTATGGCGTAAATGCAATCTTCAGCACATAACTGAAGATGCACTCACTCCGAGAAAGGTCTTTATACCTAGAGTGCATTTTGTGCCCTATCTCCCATCTACTTGTGAATTTAGCAGAATGCCAAAGAACAGAATCATGTTCTAGAGCGTGGAAGAAAACCAGAGTAGCAGAAAAAACATACAAACGCAATGCAGATGTAGGCAGCGATTCTAATCCAGGTAACATTTGTTTGTGTTTAAATGATGATATATCATATCTATGTGATGTTTAGAGAAGTGAGGAATATATTTTCTTTGTTGAAACGTTGTCTTCCAAATATATTAGTGGACACAGACATCCCAGAGGCCAGTTTCCACTCTATTAATCTAAATGGCACATTTGGACTTCCATCATTTTCTTCATCAAATAAAAGAAGGGAGGGGAACAAGAGGCGCAATAGTGCCCTATCACTATGGCACTGGGTGTAGAAGCGGTGAAAAAAGGATTCACTCACCTGGGGCAGTTGTGTCACCCACAACTGGCTTGAAAGCATATTCAATAGTTGTTTCTAGGTAGCTGCTGCAGGACTTCCACCATCCACTCCAGTGTGGAGATACATCAGATTATAGGGAAGGAAATGGTGTGTGACGGTCCGTGCTTCAATTACTCATTCCAAATAAATGTACATGAAGCTGGAACTTCAAACGAACTCCTTTATTGTATCCTACGTGTTTCGGTGCCCTCCTGGCACCTTCCTCAGGGATCATTTTCTTCATGTATTATATGTGTGTAGATATTAACAGCTCAAGTATATAATAAGAAACATCTGAAACTCTGTGGATGTGGATCGCAGTTATCTAAGTATAATTTAACTTTGAGCTACAGTGGTGTGAAAAAGTGTTTTTGCCCTTTACTGATTTCTTTTGCATGTTTGTCAAACTTAAAGAGGACCTGTCATCCCGGAGGTGCATGGCAATCTAAATGCAACACTGAATGCAGCATGTTTGCTGCATTCAGGGAAGGGGTCCCCCATGGATCTAGCCACCCTGTACCCCAAGATATATACCTTAGAAAGCTTATAGAAAACTAGTCTAATGGGTGGGATCATTTTACCAGCTCTTCGGCACTGGCACAGTCATCCAGCCTGCTGCGTGGTTGTTCCTCCCTATCCAGATCTCTGCCGCCGTCTCCTCCTCTGCCCTCAGCTTCTGCTGTCTGTCAATCACGCTGGCTACACAGAACGGCCATGCCTGACGTCACTGGCTGAGCCTGCCCTGCTTGTGCTTTATTCAAATAGCAGGGCAGGAATCTGTGTGCCAGATTCCTGCACTGCTATTTGAATAAAGCTTGTCACTAACACTGGCCGCATAGAGCGGCCTTGCGTGACATCACCGGCTGAGCCTGCCCTGCTGTAGGCTTTATGCAAATAGCAGGGTGGGAATCCGGTGCAAGACTCCCGCCCTGCTATTGGAAAAAAGCACAAGCAGGGCAGGCTCAGCCGGTGACGTCACGCATGGCCACTCTGTGCAGCCAGCGTGATTGACAAACAGCAGAAGCTGAGGGCAGAGTAGGAGATGGCGGCAGAGACCTGGATGGGGAGGAACAACCACGCAGCAGGCTGGATTACTGTGCCAGTGCTGAAGAGCTGGAAAAATGATCCCACCCATTAGACTAGTTTTCTATAAGCTTTCTAAGATAAATGTCTCAAAGTACGGGGGGGGGGGCTAGAGCCATGGGGGACCCCTTCCCTGAATGCAGCAGACATGCTGCATTCTGTGGTGCATTTGGATTGCCATGCACCTCTGGGGTGACCGGTCCTCTTTAAATGTTTCAGATCACCAAACAAATGTAAGTTTTACACAAATATAACACGAATAAACACAAAGTGCAGTTTATAAATGAAGGTCTTTATTATTAATGGTAAAAAAAAATCCAATCCTTTTGCGCCGTGTGAAAAAAGTGATTGACCCCTAAACCAAATAACTGGTTAAGGTATCCAGAGCATCAACAGCAAGTGTTGGCAATAACTGGCAAAGAGTACTATATTTTTCGGATTATAAAATGCACTTTTGTTGCCCCGAATTTTGGGGGAAAGTGGGGGGTGCATTTTATAATCCGAATGTACTGGGGGGGGAGCTCTGGAGTGGTGTCCGGGGGCTTGAGGAGGTGGGCTGCAGAGACAGCAGGAGGTCACGTGACCCCCGCTGATTTTACTAATTTAATTTGCACTGCACTTGCCGCTGTCCACCTCTCAGTGCTGAAGTTGCACTGGAAGATGGACGAGGAGAGCGATGCATGTTATGCGAGCCTGCTCTCACCCCCCATACTGTACTCACCCCCCGGCTTGGATATCGCCCCCCATCCTGCACTCACCCCCTTCTGCAGTCCTTTCCCCCCACCTTAGATATGGCCCTCATTGTGAACTTACCCACTCCATGACCCTGCCACTCATTATATCTCCTTGCACCTGGTAAATAATAAACAGCTGATTACTCGGTGCTCACAGTTCTCCTCTTTCATCCTCTATGCTGCTCGGTATCTGATCATGTGACCGGGCCCACAGCGATGATGTCATCACTGTAGACCCCGATCACATGATCGGAAGCTGCCGGTAACAGAAACAGGGAGCAAGCGTTGAGATGTCAGCACTGTTCACCGGAGGGTAAGTGATCAGCTATAATCAGCTGTTTATTATTTTACCAGACACATGCCAGCATGGAGACATAATGAGTTACAGGGGCATGGAGGGAGTGAGTTCACAACGGGGGCCATATCTTAGGTGGGGGGAGGTGAGTGCAGGATGGGGGGCCATATTCAAGGTGGGGGGTGAGTGCAGGAGGAGGTGAGTGCAGGACAGGGGGACATATCCAAGGTGGGGTGGCTATGTACCATCACTGGGGGCCATAGTCAGAATGGGGCAGCTGTGTGTATCATCACTGGGGGTCATATACAGGATGGGAGACTATGTGGCCCATCACTGGGGGCCAAATCCAGGAAGGAAGGTTATGTGTGCCGGCACTGGGGGCCAAATCCAGTATGGGGGACTATGTGTACCATCACTGGGGGCCATATTAAGGATGAGGGGGCTATGTACCATCACTGGGGGCTATATGCAGGATAAGAGGCTATGTACCATCACTGGGGCTATATGCAGGATAGGGAGCTAGGTAACATCACTGGGGGCCATATCCAGCATAATAAGACGTGTAGTAGAGGGGCTACAGGGACACTAAACTTCAGGAAGGCAATTTCCAACTGTTGAGAGATGAACTTAGTGCAATAAACTGTCCTGAGGCACAAAAGTACACAAAGCAAATGGGAGACATTTATTAGCATCCTGAATAGGACCTGTGCAAAATATATACCCTATGGGAATAAACATGCTAGAAATAGGAGGGAACCACTGTGGTTAAATAAAGCTGTAAGAGGCGCAATAAGTGACAAAAAGAAAGTATTTAGGGAATTAAAGCAAGTAGGTAGTGATGAGGCATTAAATAAATACAGAAAATTAAATAACATCTGTAAAAAGCAAATCAAGGCAGCAAAGATTGAGACAGAGACTCATTGCCAGAGAAAGTAAAAATAATCCCAAAATATTCTTTAACTGCATAAATAGTTATAAACTAAAACATGATTGTGTTGGCCCCCTTAAAAATAGTCTGGGTGAAATGGTAGATGAGGATGAGGAAAAAGCAAATATGCTAAATAACTTTTTTGCAACAGTATTTACACAAGAATATCCCATGACAGACTACATGATCAGTGATAACAAAAACTCTCCATTAAATGTCACCTGCTTAACCCACCAGGAAGTACGGCACTTCCTAAAAATCACTAAAGTTGACAAATCTCCAGGCCCGGATGGGATACACACCAGAGTACTGCAGGAATTAAGTACCATCATAGATAGATCATTATTAGTGATGAGCAAGTACTAAAATGCTCGGGTGCTCGAAGCTCGGGCCGAGCATCCCGAGATACTCGTGTACTCGGCCCGAGTACCGAGCCCAATGTTATCCTATGGGAGACACGAGTATTTTTATGAAATGACTGCCGGCAGCATGGAAAAACCCTAAAAATGTCACAAAAGTCTCAGAAGAGTGCTGAAATGACATGGCAACACCATGGGGAAGACCCCTGGAAGCATTTCTCACTCAAAAGTCACAGCTGTGAACAATGTTGTCCGAGTTTAACGCCAATTTTACGGAGTCTCCAGAAAACCTTCCAAAATGACACCAAAATGAATATTTAGGGTGGAAATGTTAAGGGCACATACCCAATAGTGAGATACAGCTGGTGTATGTTACTTTTTGTGATTACATGAAAGATTTTACGTGAAAACATTGTGCGGCACTCCGATGTCCCTGAGAAGAGACGAACATGAAGCCCTGTCTTGAAATAATGTGCCCATTTTGAGGAACTGGGTCTATTGTAGTATCTTCCTTTGCCAGGGCAGTCCAAAATTGGGAGGTTCACCAATGCCCCTGGATACAGACATGCAGGATGGCCTGTAAACAAGAACTGGGTGTATTGTAGTATAGCCCTTTGGCCAGGGCAGCCAAAAATTGGGAGGTTCAACAATGACCCATGCATACAGACATGTAGTAGGGCCTGTAACCCTCAAGTGGGTGTATTGTAGTATAGCCCTTTGGCCAGGGCAGCCAAAAATTGGGAGGCTCCACATTGTCCCTGCATAGAGACGTGCAGGAGGGCCTGTAATGAAGAACTGGGTGTATTGTAGTATAGCCCTTTGGCCAGGGCAGCCAAAAATTGGGAGGTTCAACAATGACCCATGCATACAGACATGTAGTAGGGCCTGTAACCCTCAAGTGGGTGTATTGTAGTATAGCCCTTTGGCCAGGGCAGCCAAAAATTGGGAGGTTCAACAATGACCCATGCATACAGACATGTAGTAGGTAGGGATGGGCGAATCTACTCGCTAGGACTCGTTACTCGGCGAGTAGTAAGGGACTCGCAGGACTCGGTACTCGGCGAGTTTCCCAGTGATGACTCGCACGAGTCCAATGCAAATCAATATCAATCCTAGTTTTGTCAGAAACACTGACAAAACTAGGATTGCCATTGTTTGCATTGGACTCGTGCGAGTCATCACTGGCTACTGTGCCAGTGATAGCAGGGAAACTCGCAATGTAACTGCTGTTTCTTTGCGAGCCGAGTCCAGCTGTCTTCTCTGTGCAGCTCCAGGGTCCTAGAACCTGCCTGCTCACAGACATGATGTAGCAGTGCTGAGATTGTTCTCAGTCTGCTCATTCCCTGTGCATGTAGCAGAGAGGACATCGCGTTTTGGACTACGTCGGACGGAAGAGGATTTTTTTAATTAAAGATGGAGTCCCTAATGGCTTTTTTTTTTATTTCAAATAAAAGATTTTCTCTGTGTTTTTTTAACCCTTTATTGGAGATTCTTAGTGGCTGGGTCAAACGTGGCCTGACATTAAGAATCTCGGGCTTAATACCAGCTTGTATAACAAAGCTGGTATTAACCCCTTTATTACCCAGCGTGCTACCGCCACCAGGGCCGCTGGAAGAGCGGGGTTCAGCGCCAGAGGATGGCGCTTCAATGAACGCGCCATCTTCTGGGGCGGCTGCGGGCTGCAATTTGCAGCGGGGGGTGCCCAGAAAGCTTGGGCATCCCTGCGCTGCGGATTCCAGCCCTCAGCTGCTTAGCTGTACCTGGCTAGACATAGAAATTGCGCGGAGCCCCACGCATTTTTTTAAAATTATTTAATGAATTTCAGAGTCAGAGTCTCAGAGTCAGAGTCAGAATCTCAGAATTTCATGAAATAATTTAAAAAAAATGCGTGGGGCTCCGCGCAATTTCTATGTCTAGCCAGGTACAGCTAAGCAGCTGGGGGCTGGAATCCGCAGCGCAGGGATGCCCAAGCTTTCTGGGCACCCTCCGCTGCAAATTGCAGCCCGCCGCCGCCCCAGAAGATGGCGCGTTCATTGAAGCGCCATCCTCTGACGCTGAACCCCGCTCTTCCAGCGGCCCTGGTAGCGGTGGCACGCTGGGTAATGAAGGGGTTAGGGCCAGCTTTGTATTATCAGCTGGCCCTAAGCCCGAAATTTATGGTGGTCACGCCAATATTAGACATGACCGCCATGAATTTCTATTAAATTGTTTTAAAAAAAACAAAACACAAAGAAAATTTTTTATTAGAAATAAAAAAAAAAGCCATTAGGGACTCCATCTTTAATTAAAAAAATCCTCTTCCGTCCGACGCAGTCCAAAACGCGATGTCCTCTCTGCTACATCCCCTGTGTATAGATATAGATCTCTATGCACAGGGAATGAGCAGACTGAGAACAATCTCAGCTCTGCTACATCATCTCTGTGCACAGACATTCATGTCTGTACACAGGGAATGAGCAGACTGAGAACAATCTCAGCACTACTACATCAGGCAGCAGGCAGGCTCTAGGACCCTGGAGCTAGCAGCCAGCACAGAGGAGACAGGACTCTTATCTGTGCGAGTCAGCGATTACTTACAAAGTAAACGAGCAATGCAAATAAATGACAAAACTAGGATTGCTTCAGGCTGAAGCTTCCGAGACACATCTGCGAGTTGTAAATCTCACACTACTCGCTATTACTCGCTTCCCCATTCATTAACATTGGACTCGCTAGACTCGCAACGAGTAGCGAGTCCTGGGCTCGGACTCGCTAGAGTCAAGCGATTCCGAGTAATTTAGGATTCGCCCATCACTAGTAGTAGGGCCTGTAACCCTCAAGTGGGTGTATTGTAGTATAGCCCTTTGGCCAGGGCAGCCAAAAATTGGGAGGCTCCTCATTGTCCCTGGATAGAGACGTGCAGGAGGGCCTGTAACCCTCAAGTGGGTGTATTGTAGTATAGCCCTTTGGCCAGGGCAGCCAAAAATTGGGAGGCTCCACATTGTCCCTGGATAGAGACGTGCAGGAGGGCCTGTAAAGAAGAACTGGGTGTATTGTAGTATAGCCCTTTGGCCAGGGCAGCCAAAAATTGGGAGGTTCAACAATGACCCATGCATACAGACATGTAGTAGGGCCTGTAACCCTCAAGTGGGTGTATTGTAGTATAGCCCTTTGGCCAGGGCAGCCAAAAATTGGGAGGTTCAACAATGACCCATGCATACAGACATGTAGTAGGGCATGTAACCCTCAAGTGGGTGTATTGTAGTATAGCCCTTAGGTCAGGGCAGCCAAAAATTGGGAGATTCAACAATGACCCATGCATACAGACATGTAGTAGGGCCTGTAACCCTCAAGTGGGTGTATTGTAGTATAGCCCTTTGGCCAGGGCAGCCAAAAATTGGGAGGCTCCTCATTGTCCCTGGATAGATACGTGCAGGAGGGCCTGTAACCCTCAAGTGGGTGTATTGTAGTATAGCCCTTTGGCCAGGGCAGCCAAAAATTGGGAGGTTCAACAATGACCCATGCATACAGACATGTAGTAGGGCATGTAACCCTCAAGTGGGTGTATTGTAGCATAGCCCTTTGGTCAGGGCAGCCAAAAATTGGGAGATTCAACAATGACCCATGCATACAGACATGTAGTAGGGCCTGTAACCCTCAAGTGGGTGTATTGTAGTATAGCCCTTTGGTCAGGGCAGCCAAAAATTGGGAGGCTCCTCATTGTCCCTGCATACATACATGTAGTATGGCCTGTAACCCTCAAGTGGGTGTATTGTAGTATAGCCCTTTGGCCAGGGCAGCCAAAAATTGGGAGGTTCAACAATGACCCATGCATACAGACATGTAGTAGGGCCTGTAACCCTCAAGTGGGTGTATTGTAGTATAGCCCTTTGGCCAGGGCAGCCAAAAATTGGGAGGTTCAACAATGACCCATGCATACAGACATGTAGTAGGGCCTGTAACCCTCAAGTGGGTGTATTGTAGTATAGCCCTTTGGTCAGGGCAGCCAAAAATTGGGAGGTTCAACAATGACCCATGCATACAGACATGTAGTAGGGCCTGTAACCCTCAAGTGGGTGTATTGTAGTATAGCCCTTTGGCCAGGGCAGCCAAAAATTGGGAGGCTCCTCATTGTCCCTGGATAGATACGTGCAGGAGGGCCTCAAAACATTTTTCCCATTGAAAAGGAGCGGGTATCCTGTCGTTGTAATGGCCATTCAAAAAGAATGGGCGTAAAAATTTACCACTGGGGGTATACCTGAAACAACAGCCTAAGTATTGTAACGGTCATCATGGTGGCACATGAGGAGAAGGAGGAGCAGTCCAGCGATTAGCCAAGGAAGATGAAGACGACGAGGTGGATGATCCAGTAGCTGACCCAACCTGGCAGGAGGATAGGCAGAGCGAGGGCAGCAGTGCACAGGGGGAGGGAGGCGTAGCTTCCCAACAGGCAGTACGAAGCAGGGTCGGGTCCGCAGGCAGAAGGCAGGGAACCGTTCCCCGGAACAACAACACGACACAAGGTGCCTGTGCAAATGTTCGGTCTTCCAGAGTCTGGGAGTTTTTTAAGTTGGCTCCAGAAGACTCTAAAAAGGCCATTTGCCACACCTGCCATGCCAGTATCAGCAGGGGTACGAAAACTAGCAGCCTGACCACCACCAGCATGATTAGGCACATGTCAGCCAAGCACCCGACTGTCATATATGATACAGTCTATATAGAGTCTAATGCATGGGTATAATGAGACACATGAGACATACGCTTCTTAAGCAGCTCTTGTATTGCTTCATACAAGTTAGTGCATCAACAGGATAACGTAAATGTAAGTTGCAGAGTGCAACGCAAACAACCAAGGACATCAGAGCATTAAAGCATAGTACAAGTCTCAAGGAAAGCATTCAGAGTTTATTACTTCCCTGTCAGATGTTGCTGGCAAACAGGAGGATTCTGTGTCCATAAATGATTCCAGGCAGAGTGAATCCAGGCTTCAGAGAGCAAGTCACAGACAGATTGCAGACCTGATTCAGGAGCACAGGTAAATCATCTGAAACTGATTAAAAGGGCAATTGGCAAGAAACAGGGCAGGGACATCAAAGCTGATGACTCCATATTGTTTGAGGGCAAAAGTCAATGCACAGGACAGGAAACAAGATGGCCGACAAAATACACTAAATGCAAACATAACAACTGATATAGCAAAAAAGACTGAAAACCTTACACCGACTTTGTGGGAAGTACAACAGAGTCGAGGAGCGGTGCTTGCTGATGTCACTGCTACATCTTCGCGTGTTGTGCGTGCGAGCCAATCCCCTGTACATGCTGGCCACGAACAAGCCTCCGTCCCTGCACCTGAAGTTGCCCACGCACAAATAACACCACCATCAAGCACGTCCTTGTCCCAGCGCAGCGTTCAATTATCCATTCAGCAAACCTTTGAACGCAGGCGAAAATACGCTGCCAACGCCCCACATGCCACAGTCCTGAATTCTCACATTTCGCGACTCTTAGCGCTAGAAATGTTGCCTTTCCGGCTGGTAGAGACGGAAGCATTCCGCGACCTGATGGCGGCTGCTGTCCCACGTTACTCGGTCCCCAGCCGCCACTATTTCTCCAGATGTGCCGTTCCCGCATTGCATAACCACGTGTCCAACAGCATCACATGTGCCCTGAACAACGCTGTTTCAGCCAAAGTCCACCTAACCAAAGACACGTGGACAAGTGCTTGTGGGCAAGGCCGCTACATTTCCTTGACAAAACACTGGGTTAATATTATGGAGGCTGGGACCCAGTCTGAGCGAGGGACGGAACACAGTCCTTCCCACATCAAGGATAGCAGGCCCTACCTCTGTCAGGGTTTCACCGACACTCTACAGCTCCGGAATGTCATGCTCCTCAGCCTCCTCCTCCTGCGCATCCTCATCCACTGTACCCTCCACACCAGTCCCAAGCTGGAAGCACTGCAGCACTGCCTCTGCGAAGCGGCAACAGGCTGTGCTGAAGCTAGTCTGCATAGGTGACAAACCCCACAATGCAGAAGAGGTGTGGACAGCTCTGAAACAGCAGGCAGATTACTGGCTCACACCTCAGAACCTAAAGCCAGGAAAGGTCGTGTGTGACAATGGCCGGAACCTGGTGGGACCTGGTGGGACCCAGTCTGAGCGAGGGACGGAACACAGTCCTTCCCACATCAAGGATAGCAGGCCCTACCTCTGTCAGGGTTTCACCGACACTCTACAGCTCCGGAATGTCATGCTCCTCAGCCTCCTCCTCCTGCGCATCCTCATCCACTGTACCCTCCACACCAGTCCCAAGCTGGAAGCACTGCAGCACTGCCTCTGCGAAGCGGCAACAGGCTGTGCTGAAGCTAGTCTGCATAGGTGACAAACCCCACAATGCAGAAGAGGTGTGGACAGCTCTGAAACAGCAGGCAGATTACTGGCTCACACCTCAGAACCTAAAGCCAGGAAAGGTCGTGTGTGACAATGGCCGGAACCTGGTGGCAGCTTTGAGGCGAGGCCAGCTGACGCATGTTCCATGGGTGGGACATGTGCTCAACCTGTTGGTTCAGAGGTTTCCAAAGTCATACCCAGAGCTGTCTGAACTGCTGGTAAAAGTTCGCCGTCTATCTGCACATTTTCGCAAGTCACCTGCTGCTTCAGCCGGCCTTGCCGGCTTTCAGCGCCGTTTGCGTCTTCCGGCCCACAGACTGGTGTGTGATGTCCCCACGCGTTGGAATTCAACTCTGCACATGTTGGTCAGGATATGTGAGCAGAAGAGGGCAGTTGTTGACTACCTGCATCACCTAAGCCGTCGGGAAATGGGTCAAACACCAGACATAACACCTGAGGAGTGGAGATGGATGTCCGACCTATGTACCGTCCTCCAAAACTTTGAGGAGTCCACCAAGATGGTGAGCGGCGATGACGCCATTATTAGTGTCACCATACCACTACTCTGCCATCTAAAACGGTCTCTGCTGAAAAACAAAGAGGATGCATTGCAGGCCGAGCGCGATGACTTGGAGCAAGAAACAGTAGTGGGTGTGGGTGAAAACACACAGCCCAGCCTCATCTCATCACAACGTGCAGTGGAGGACTATGACGAGGAGGAGGAGGAGGATGAAGACATGGAGCAACTCTCTGGCCAAATTGAGGATATGACATGCACACCAGTCATACCCTCGATTCAGCGTGGCTGGCCAGAGGACAGGGGAGATGAGGAGGAGGAGGAGGACAGCATGTTCAGTCATCATGTTGGTCTGGATACTGAAGTGATGGCTGTTAAGAGTCTGGCGCACATGGCTGACTTTATGGTAAGCTGCCTGGCTCGTGACCCTCGCGTTCACAACATCTTGGCCGACAATCAGTACTGGTTGGCAACAGTGTTAGACCCACGCTACAAGGAGATCTTTATGTCTCTCATTCCTGAGTAGGTGATGTCAGCCAAAATGCAGCAGTTCCAGAAGGCCATAGTCACGGAAGTAGGCAAATCATTCCCCTCACAAAACGCTAGCGGCATAGGTCAGGAATCAGTGGACAACCAAGGCGTACGGCCGAGAGGGGCACAACTCCAATCCGCCAGAGGTAGTGGAACAGTCTTTACGACGTGGGACAGTTTTCTCAGCCACTCACGTACCACAGCCCCTGAGGTGCGGGGTAGTGCCACAAGAAATGCTAAGTTTGGTCAGATGCTGAAGCAGTACCTTGCAGATCGAACAACTGTACTGCGAGATTCCTCTGTGCCTTACAATTATTGGGTCTCCAAGCTGGACACGTGGCATGAATTGGCTCTCTACACCTTGGAAGTCCTGGCCTGCCCTGCCGCTAGCGTTTTGTCTGAGCGTGTTTTCAGTGCCGCAGGTGGAATCATTACTGATAAACGCACCCGCCTGTCAACTGAAAATGCTGACAGGCTGACTCTGATCAAGATAAACAAGGGTTGGATTGGGCCAGACTTCACCACACCACCAACAAATGACAAATGAATTTAAATTTTGTTATGGGAATTTGCCATGTACCTCCACTCACCCATGGGTACACACTTCTGGACTTCCGAGTGTCCAAGTGTAGGATCAGTAATGTCCGTGGACGTGTACTCAGCCTGGTGGTAGGAAGGGGATCAGGTTGGGAAATGTGCGGTGCAGTATCATGGCTACTGACGCTTGACCGTGTGGAAGACAGGGTGTTGGTGGAGGTGCCAATCTAACTTGAAGCATTATCCGCAATCCAAGTAACAACCTGTTGACACAGGTGTTTTTTTCAAGAGCGGTGTACTGGAGCGGGCCCCAAGATTTTGGGACAGGACGTGTGAGCGAGTAGATGTGCCCCTTTGTTGTAGCGAAATTAGTGCTTGCACACGACCTCGGCCTCTGCCTGCACCACCATCACGTTCACTTCATTGTTCCTTGCCAACGCCCTTGTGCATTTTGCTTGTATACAGCGACACCAGTCTGGTGACTGTAATGGTGACAGTAGATTAGGATTTTAGTCCCTAACCTGTATCAAGGTATGACGTACACCAGTCTGGTGACTGTAATGGTGTCAGGAGAGGATTTTAGTCCCTAACCTGTATCAAGGTATGACGTACACCAGTCTGGTGACTGTTGAGATCACAAGAGATTAGGATTTTAGTTCCCTAACCTGTATCAAGGTATGACGTACACCAGTCTGGTGACTGTTGAGATCACAAGAGATTAGGATTTTAGTTCCCTAACCTGTATCAAGGTATGACGTACACCAGTCTGGTGACTGTAATGATGTCAGGAGAGGATTTTAGTCCCTAACCTGTATCAAGGTATGACGTACACCAGTCTGGTGACTGTAATGGTTTCAGGAGAGGATTTTAGTCCCTAACCTGTATCAAGGTATGACGTACACCAGTCTGGTGACTGTAATGGTTTCAGGAGAGGATTTTAGTCCCTAACATGTATCAAGGTATGACGTACACCAGTCTGGTGACTGTAATGGTTTCAGGAGAGGATTTAATTCCCTAACCTGTATCAAGGTATGACGTACACCAGTCTGGTGACTGTAATGGTTTCAGGAGAGGATTTTGGTCCCTAACCTGTATCAATGTATGACGTACACCAGTCTGGTGACTGTAATGGTTTCAAGAGAGGATTTTAGTCCCTAACCTGTATCAAGGTATGACGTACACCAGTCTGGTGACTGTTCAGATCACAAGAAATTAGGATTTTAATTCCCTAACCTGTATCAAGGTATGACGTACAACAGTCTGGTGACTGTAATGGTGTCAGGAGAGGATTGTAGTCCCTAACCTGTATTAAGGTAGTACGTACACCAGTCTGGTGACTGTAATGGTGTCAGGAGAGGATTTTAGTCCCTAACCTGTATTAAGGTAGTACGTACACCAGTCTGGTGACTGTAATGGTGTCAGGAGAGGATTTTAGTCCCTAACCTGTATTAAGGTAGTACGTACACCTGTCTGGTGACTGTAATGGTTTCAGGAGAGGATTTTAGTCCCTAACCTGTATTAAGGTAGTACGTACACCAGTCTGGTGACTGTAATGGTGTCAGTAGAGGATTTTAGTCCGTAACCTGTATAAAGGTAGTACGTACACCAGTCTGGTGACTGTAATGGTGTCAGGAGAGGATTTTAGTCCCTAACCTGTATCAAGGTATGACGTACACCAGTCTGGTGACTGTAATGGTTTCAGGAGAGGATTTTAGTCCCTAACCTGTATCAAGGTATGATGTACACCAGTCTGGTGACTGTTCAGATCACAAGAGATTAGGATTTTAGTTCCCTAACCTGTATCAAGGTATGACGTACACCAGTCTGGTGACTGTTGAGATCACAAGAGATTAGGATTTTAGTTACCTAACCTGTATCAAGGTATGACGTACACCAGTCTGGTGACTGTAATGGTTTCAGGAGAGGATTTTAGTCCCTAACCTGTATCAAGGTATGACGTACACCAGTCTGGTGACTGTAATGGTGTCAGGAGAGGATTTTAGTCCCTAACCTGTATTAAGGTATGACGTACACCAGTCTGGTGACTGTAATGGTTTCAGGAGAGGATTTTAGTTCCTAACCTGTATCAAGGTACGACGTACACCAGTCTGGTGACTGTAATGGTTTCAGGCGAGGATTTAATTCCCTAACCTGTATCAAGGTATGACGTACACCAGTCTGGTGACTGTAATGGTTTCAGGAGAGGATTTAATTCCCTAACCTGTATCAAGGTATGACGTACAGCAGTCTGGTGACTGTAATGGTTTCAGGAGAGGATTTTAGTCCCTAACCTGTATCAAGGTATGACGTACACCAGTCTGGTGACTGTTTAGATCACAAGAGATTAGGATTTTAGTTCCTAACCTGTATCAAGGTATGACGTACACCAGTCTGGTGACTGTAATGGTGTCAGGAGAGGATTCTAGTCCCTAACCTGTATTAAGGTAGTACGTACACCAGTCTGGTGACTGTAATGGTGTCAGGAGAGGATTTTAGTCCCTAACCTGTATTGAGGTAGTACGTACACCAGTCTGGTGACTGTAATGGTGTCAGGAGAGGATTTTAGTCCCTAACCTGTATTAAGGTAGTACGTACACCTGTCTGGTGACTGTAATGGTTTCAGGAGAGGATTTTAGTCCCTAACCTGTATCAAGGTATGACGTTCAACAGTCTGGTGACTGTAATGGTGTCAGGAGAGGATTTTAGTCCCTAACCTGTATTAAGGTAGTACGTACACCAGTCTGGTGACTGTAATGGTGTCAGGAGAGGATTTTATTCCCTAACCTGTATTAAGGTAGTACGTACACCAGTCTGGTGACTGTAATGGTTTCAGGAAAGGATTTTAGTCCCTAACCTGTATTAAGGTAGTAAGTTCAAGAGTGTGGTGACTCTAATGGTCACAGAAAAGCTTGGATTCCGATCTGTATCACCCTGCCTATATCCTCCTAGATTAGTCCTGAGAAGGACTGTTCTGGTCACTGGAAAGCTTGGACTCCAATCTGGATCACCCTGCCTATATCCTCCTAGATTAGTCCTGAGAAGGACTGTTGTGGTCAGCAGCAGTTTGCAGCCCTGCTCCGGATCTACCTGTAAGGGCCGCAAATCTGTCCCTAAGCAGCAGCAGACACTCTCCCTACACTGACTGTCTGGATGGCTGTGTGCCGAGCACAGCGCGCCGGGAGTTATAAAGGCTCGGTCACGCTGTGCAGGGCGGCCAATCACTGCTATGCCACAACTAACAGGGCTGTGGCATTGCAGTGGTCTGCCAGCCAATCCCTGCATGCGAGCTGGCTCTCAAAAGAGCGGCAACATGCAGAGATGACGACCACGAGCACAGCACGAGTATCGCGAGATTACTCGGTGCTCCCCGAGTAGCCCGAGTACAGTGATACTCGTGCGAGTACCGAGTAGGGCGAGCATGCTCGCTCATCACTAATCATTATTTCTAATCTTTAAAGATTTATTGGGCAGAGGAAATAAAATGTATAATTATGTGCCTAATTGTAAAACACTGGGCAAAACTACCACTGAGAAAGACCTGGGTGTATGGGTAGATGATAAACTCACATTTAGTGCCCAGTGTCAGGCAGCTGCTGCAAAGGCAAATAAAATAATGGGATGCATTAAAAGAGGCATAGATGCTCATGAGGAGAACATAATTTTACCTCTAAACAAGTCACTAGTGCGATCACACTTACAATACTGTGTACATTTCTGGTCTCTGGTGTATAAGAAAGACATAGCTGAACTAGAACGGGTGCAGAGAAGAGTGACCAAGGTTATTAAAGGACTGAGGGGTCTGAAATACTGACAGCTTATTAAACTTGGGGTTATTTAGTTTGGAAAAATGAAGGTTTAGGGGTGATCTTATAATAATGTTTAAATATATGAGGGTACAGTACAGAGACCTTTCAATGATCTTTTTACTCTTAGGCCTGAGACGGGGACAAGGGGGCATCCTCTACATTTGGAGGAAGGAAGGTTTAATCATAATCACAGACGTGGATTCTTTATTGTAAGAGCAGTGAGACTATGGAACTCTCTGCCACATGATGTTGTAATGAGTGAGTCACTACTAAAATTTAAGAATGACCTGGATGCCTTTCTTGAAAAATATAATATTACCGGTTATATATACCGTATTTTCCGCACTATAAGGCGCACCTAAAAGACTAAGATTTTCTTAGAAATCAAAAGTGCGCCTTATAGTGAGGTGCGCCTTATATACGTTTTTTTCCCCGAAAATACTGGATGCTAGGGGGTGCCATGTGCCTGCAACTATAATGCACCCCCCAGAAAATATGGCATACCTGATCAGCATGCCACCGTTCACACCGACCAGGGCATGCATGTGTGACTTATCCCGCCGTCCCCGCTGTCCGGTGCTTGCCGCTGTATTCAGCATCACTGTAGTCAGTATGCCAGCAGCTACCCCGCTCACAGCCCAGGAGCCCATCAGCCAATCACAGCTCTGAAGCTGTGTGCCGATCTCCGCCCAGGAGCCTTGCGCCAATCATAGCGCATGAACCGTGAGCCAATCTGAGGCCAGCTTACGTCAATCCATAGCCTCTGATTGGCTCACGGTTCCTGCACCGTGATTGGCTCAGAGCTCCTGCGCCGTGATTGGCTGCTGGGCTCCTGGGCTGTGAGCTGCGCAGCTGCTGGCCCGGTTTTGAAATAGGAAAATGCAGCATACAGGACACAGTGGCGGGCACCAGACAGCGGGGACGGCGGGTACAAACAAGGTGTGCCTTATTTTCGGGGAAACACGGTGTGGGTATGGGTGTGTGCGTGGGTGTGTGTCTGACTGTGTGTGTGGAGGATAATAGGGGGCTGCAGAGGGATAGTGGAGGATGATGGGGGCTACAGATGGACAGCGGAGGATGATGGGGGGCTACAGAGGGATACTGGAGGATGATGGGGCTACAGATGGATAGTGGAGGATGATGAGAGCTACAGATGGACAGCGGAGGATGATGGGGGCTACAGAGTGATACTGGAGGATGATCGGGGGCTACAGATGGATAGTGGAGGATGATGGGGGGCTACAGATGGATAGTGGAGGATGATGGGAGCTACAGATGGACAGCGGAGGATGATGGGGGCTACAGAGTGATGCTGGAGGATGATCGGGGGCTACAGAGGAATACTGGAGGATGATGGGGGCTACAGATGGATAGTGGAGGATGATGGGGGGGTCTGAGCTTTGTTTTATTTATGGTAATAAGGTGCGCCTTATAATCTGGTGCGCCTTATATGTGGACCAAGACGGCTTAGCAGCCCTTTTTTGATGGTGCGCCTTATAATCAGGTGCGCCTTATAGTGCTGAAAATACGGTACTAGATTCCTTGATAGGGCGTTGATCCAGGGAACTAGTCTGATTGCCGTATGTGGAGTCAGGAAGGAATTATATTCCCCAATGTGGAGTTTAGTGTTGCCACATGGGTCTTTTTTGCCTTCCTCTGGATCAACATGTTAGGCTATAGGTTGAACTAGATGGACTTATGGTCTTCCGTCAACTTTAAATACTATGTTGCTATGTTATGTTACTATGTTTTTTTTTCTTTTCCTTCACCAAATTTTGGGGTGCGTCTTATAATCAGGTGCGTCTTATAAAGCGAAAAATACAGTATTTTACAATACTCTGGAGGAATTTTGGCTCACTCATCTTTGCAAAATTGTTGTAATTTAGCCACATTGGAGGGTTTAGAGCATGAGCCACCTTTTCAAGTTCATGCCACAGCATCTGAACCAGATTAAGGTTAGGACTTTGACTAGGCCACTCTAAAGCCTTATTTTTTCTTAAGCCATTCATAGGTGGACTTACTGGTTTGTTTTGGATCATTGTCCGACTGCATAACCTTAAGTGTGCTTCAGTTTGAGGTCACGAACAGTTTGCCAGACATTCTCCATCAGGATTTTTTGCTAGACAGCAGAATTCATGGTTCCATTTACCACAGCAAGTCTTAAACGTCTTGAAGCAACAAAACAGCCCCAAACCATAACACTACCACCACCAAATTTTGCTGTCGGTATGATGTTTCTTTTATAACATGCTGTGTTACATCTACAAAATAATGTGGCATACATACAAATAGGGAACAGAAAGAGGGAAAATTGCTCACTATAAATTCCCCAGATCCACTAGTATCTGGAAGTTATGGCTGGTATCCAATTGTAAATAGTTTAAAAGGAAGAAATTCTGGCACCTGGAATTTCTATAAAATGTATAGTCCTTTAATTAAACATGCTCCACAGATGATAAAACCATCAATATCAGGGCACACAGCCCTATATGCCAGATGAGTTTTGGACAGAGTCCTTAGTCTTAGGCATAACAAAACACAGAATATATACATATTAAATCTCTTAAACACCCATGTGAATGGAATAAATTCTGATTTTCAATTAACCAATGAAATGCAAATTGGATATACCTCCTATTTATGTGTCTTACCAAAAAAAGCAGTTAGGCTAGGTTCACATTACCGCTAAACAGGGGGTAGCATTAAAAACATAGGATTTGGCAGCATAAACGTGATGCTATTGCCATGGTAGCGCCGCGTTAACGTTGCCAATGTTACCGTATAGAGAGGCGGCCCATAGTGCGGCTCCAACGCGGCCATCTGAGTGAAATCTCGCTTTAGGAAATAACGCAAGAAAAGATGCTTTAAACAACGTCTTTTCTAGCATTAGGAAAAAATGTGAAATTTCACTCAGATAGCTGCATTGGAGCCGCGCTACGGGCCCCGTCTCTATAGGGTAACATTGGCAGCGTGCTACCGTGGTGGTAGTACTGCGTTTATGCTGCCAAATTCTATGTTTTTAGCGCGACCCCCTGTTTAGCAGTAATGTTACCCTAGCCTTACTGAATCAAGAGTTCAGAATAGAACATAAAACAGATTTCACAAAATTAGCCATCAAATAGCATTAAGAAAAAAAGGAGAAATGCATCTAAAAACGTACATGAGCAAGTGCATTACATAATACTATTATTTTATACTAGCTGTGAGCCCGATGCAAATGCATCGGGATTCTAGAACGTGCATTAATTTGATTATAGTAGTTATAGCTGTTAGCCTGATGCAAATGCATCGGGTGTCTAGAATATGTTCATTGCTTTTTTAAACATTTTTAAATAATAATCCAATTATTCCAATGACATCTTTACACTAACTACATATATTTGTATTGTTGATATCATTTAAGGAAAATTGAATGTCCTTATAATGTACCCTACGACGTATTACAAAGATATAGACATGTTTGTTATTGATATCAATAATAGTAACAGCTCACTGAATAGTTAAGGACATCGAATGTGCATACATAATACCAATAGCATGAATACCAATACCATCATCAATACCATCATCAATACCATCATCAATACCATCATCCATACCATCATCCATACCATCATCAATAGCATCATCAATAGCAATAATATTAGCAATAGCATTATTATCAGCAGTAATAGCAGTATTAATAGCATTATTAGCAGTATTATGAGCATTAATAACAGTATTAATAGCATTAAGAGCAGTATTAATAGCATTAAGAGCAGTATTAATAGGAGTAATAGCATTATGAAAAGCATTAATAGCATTAGTACGTGCATTAATGGCATTAATAATAGCATTAATAGCATAATTAATAACATTAATAGCATAAATAATAGCATTAATAGCATTAGTATTAGCATTAATAGCATTAAAAATAGCATTAATAGCAATATTATTTGCATTAATAGCATTATTATTAGCATTAATAGCATTATTAATAGCATTACTAGCATGAATATTAGCCTTAATAGCATTATTAAGAGCATTAATATGATTATTATTAGCATTATTAGCATTAATAGCATAATTATTAGCATTAATAGCATTATTATTAGCAGTAATAGCATTATTATTAGCATTAATAGCATTATTAATAGCATTAATATCATTAATAATACAATTAATAGCATTAATAATACAATTAATAGCATTAATATTATCATTATTAGCATTAATAGCATTATTAATAGCATTAATAGCATGAATATTAGCCTTAATAGCATTAATAATAGCATTATTATTATCATTATTAGCATTAATATTACCATAAATAGCATAATTATTAGCATTAATAGCATTATTAGCACTAATAGCATTATTAATAGCAGTATTAGCATTAATAATAGCATTAATAGCATTATTAATAGCATTAAAAGCATGATTATTAACTTTAATAGTATTAATAATATGATTAATAGCATTATTATTGGCATTATTAGCATTAATAGCATAATTAGTAGCATTTATAGAATTTATATTAGCAGTAATAGCATTAATATTAGCATTAATAGCATTAATAGCATAATTAATAGCATTAATAGCATTATTAATAGCATTAATAGCATTATTAATTGCAAGAATAGCATTATTAATAGCATTAATAGCATAATTAATAGCATGAATAGCATAAATAATAGCATTAATAGCATAAATAATAGCATTAATAAAATTAATAGCAATATTATTAGCATTAAGAATAGCATTAATAGCATGATTATTAGCCTTAATAGCATTAATATTAGCATTAATAGCATTATTAGCATTATTATTAGCATTAATAGCATTAAGAATAGCATTAATAGCATGATTATTAGCCTTAATAGCCTTAATAGCATTAATATATTCATTAATATCATTATTATTAGCATTAACAGCATTATTATTAGCATGAATAGCATTATTAATAGCATTATTAGCATTAATAACATTATTAATGGCATTAATAACATTATTGGTAGCATTAATAGAAGTATTAATAGCATTATTAGCAGTATTATTAGCATTAATAGCATGAATATTAGCCTTAATAGCATTAATAATAGCATTATTATTATCATTATTAGCAATAATATTACCATAAATAGCATAATTATTAGCATTAATAGCATTATTATTAGCACTAATAGCATTATTAATAGCAGTATTCGCATTAATAATAGCATTAATAGCATTATTAATAGAATTAAAAGCATGATTATTAGCTTTAATAGTATTAATAATATGATTAATAGCATTATTATTAGCATTATTAGCATTAATAGCATAATTAGTAGCATTTATAGAATTTATATTAGCAGTAATAGCATTAATAGCATTAATAGCATTAATATTAGCATTAATAGCATTAATAGCATAATTAATAGCATTAATAGCATTATTAATAGGATTAATAGCATTAATAATTGCAAGAATAGCATAAATAATAGCATTAATAGCATAAATAATAGCATTAATAAAATAAATAGCAAAATTATTAGCATTAATAGCATTAAGAATAGCATTAAATAGCATGATTATTAGCCTTAATAGCATTAATATTATCATTAATATCATTATTATTAGCATTAACAGCATTATTATTAGCATTAATAGCTTTATTAATAGCATTATTAGCATTAATAACATTATTAATAGCATTAATAACATTATTGGTAGCATTAATAGAAGTATTAATAGCATTATTAGCAGTATTATTAGCATTAATAGCATTATTAATAGCATTAATAGCATGAATATTAGCCTTAATAGCATTAATAATAGCATTATTATTATCTTTATTAGCATTAATATTACCATAAATAGCATAATTATTAGCATTAATAGCATTATTATTAGCACTAATAGCATTATTAATAGCAGTATTAGCATTAATAATAGCATTATTAATAGCAGTATTAATATCATTAAAAGCATGATTATTAGCTTTAATAGTATTAATAATATTAAATGACACAGTTTCCATTCAGGTCCGCTAAAAGGGCTCATAGAGTTACATGGCGGATGATGGTGGACGCTGATTGGTCGCTTATTGCCATAGAGAAACATGGCCATGTTTCTCTATGGGAAGAACCGACCAATCAGCGTCCACCATCATCCGCCATGTAACTCTATGAGGCCTTTGTGCGGACCTGAAGGAGAACTGTGTCTTTAGAAATGACTCTGTTCTCCTTCAGGTCCGCTAAAAGGGCTCATACAGTTACATTGCGGATGATGCTGGACGCTGATTGGTCGCTTGTTCCCATAGAGAAACATGGCCATGTTTCTCTATGGGAAGAAGCGACCAATCAGCGTGCAGCATCATCCGCCATGTAACTCTATGAGCCCTTTCAGCGGACCTGAAGGAGTACTGTGTCTTTAGAAATGACTCAGTTCTCCTTCAGGTCCGCTCAAAGGGCTCATAGAGTTACATGGCGGATGAAGCTGTACGCTGATTGGTCGCTTCTTCCCATAGAGAAACATGGCCATGTTTCTCTATGGGAAGAAGCGACCAATCAGCGTCCAGCATCAACCGCCATGTAACTCTATGAGCCCTTTGAGCGGACCTGAAGGAGAACTGTGTCTTTAGAAATGACTCAGTTCTCCTTCAGGTCCGCTCAAAGGGCTCATAGAGTTACATGGCGGATGATGCTGTACGCTGATTGGTCGCTTCTTCCCATAGAGAAACATGGCCATGTTTCTCTATGGGAAGAAGCGACCAATCAGCGTGCAGCATCATCCGCCATGTAACTCTATGAGCCCTTTGAGCGGACTTGAAGGAGAACTGAGTCATTTCTAAAGACACAGTTCTCCTTCAGGTCCGCTTCTTTAATCGTCAGTCAGCGAATCGGACCGAAGAGAGAAGATCCAGGACCCGGAGCTCGCTTGAGGAAGAAAGAAGACCCCCGGGGCCGGAGGAAGAGGATGCCTGGGCCGGATAGAAGACTTGTGGCCCGGGCTGAAGGAAGAGGACGCCTGGGCCGGATGGAAGACTGGACCGGACGAATGAGATGTGATGAAGACAGGTAAGTGATCGCCGGCGTCGGGGCTGTGCGGACATTGTGGGGGGGGGCTGTGCGGACATTGTGGGGGTGAGCTGTGCGGACATTGTGGGGGGAGGCTGTTTGGAAATTGGGGGTGGGCTGTGCGGACATTGTGGGGGGGGGACTGTTTAGAAATTGTGGGGTGGGCTGTGTGGACATTGTGGGGGGGGGCTGTGCGGACATTGTGGGGGTGGGCTGTGCGGACATTGTGGGGGAGGGGGGCTTTTTGTAAATTGTGGGGGGGGCTGTTTGTAAATTGTGGGGGGGGCTGTTTGGAGATATTGTGGGGGGGCTGTTTGGAAATTGGGGGTGGGCTGTGCGGACATTGTGGGGGAGGGGGGCTGTTTGGAAATTGTGGGGGGGGAGCTGTTTGTAAATTGTGGGGGGGGCTGTTTGGAGATATTGTGGGGGTGGGGCTGTGTGGACATTGTGGGGGGGGGCTGTGCGGACATTGTGGGGGTGGGGCTGTGCGGACATTGTGGGGGTGGGGCTGTGCGGACATTGTGGGGGGGGCTGTGTGGACATTGTGGGGGGGGGCTGTGTGGACATTGTGGGGGGGGGGCTGTGTGGACATTGTGGGGGGGGCTGTGTGGACATTCTGGGGGGGGGCTGTTTGGACATTGTGGGGGGGGCTGTTTGGAAATTGGGGGTGGGCTGTGCGGACATTGTGGGGGAGGGGGGCTGTTTGTAAATTGTGGGGGGGGCTGTTTGGAGATATTGTGGGGGTGGGGCTGTGTGGACATTGTGGAGGGGGGGCTGTGTGGACATTGTGGGGGGGGACTGTGTGGATATTGTGGGGTGGGCTGTTTGTAAATTGTGGGGGGGGGGCTGTGTGGACATTGTGGGGGGGCTGTGTGGACATTGTGGGGGGGGCTGTGTGGACATTGTGGGGGGGCTGTTTGAACATTGTGGGGGGGGCTGTGCGGACATTGTGGGGGTGGGGCTGTGTGGACATTGTGGGGGTGGGGCTGTGTGGACATTGTGGGAGGGGGGCTGTGCGGACATTGTGGGGGGGGGCTGTTTGAACATTGTGGGGGGGGCTGTTTGGACATTGGGGGGGGTGTTTGGACATTGGGGGGGTGGCTGTATGGAAATTGTGGGGGGGGGAGCTGTGTGGACATTATGGGGTGGAGGGCTGCTTGGAAATTCTGGGGGGGGCTGTTTGTAAATTGTGGGGGGAGCTGTTTGGAGACATTGTGGGTGGGGGCTGTGTGGACATTGTGGGGGGGGCTGTGTGGACATTGTGGGGGGTGCTGTTTGGACATTGTGGGGGGGGCTGTGTGGACATTGTGGGGGGGGGTGTGTGTGGACATCGGGGAGTGTGGTTACAGGAGAGGCTCCGGAGCACTGTGTCAGCATGTGCTGACAGCAGCGGCTCCGGAGCGGGATCTGAGCGGGGGTGTGCGGACATATAGGGGGGGTGAGGACATATGGGGGGGTGTGGTGACAGGGGTTGGGGTGTGTGCTGACAGCGGTGACGTCACAGAGTGACAAAGCCACGGTCGTTTGCGGGGTCCGACACGGAAGTGCCTACGGCAATTATTATTTTACATATATCATCGTCACATGCACTAACAATGGAAATTATCACTGCAAGAACTCAATCATCCTATATTTATTGTTATTGTTAATTTAATATTGCAATATATGTAATATTATCATACCAGATATGGGCCAGATGCTATCGCACCGGAAGGATAGTGACATGACAATGGGGATGGCCTCTGTGATGATGGGGGTGGCAGTCGTCTCTTCCTCCATGCAGTCTCTGCTCTGTCTCCTGTCTCTCTCCCCCTCATGCTCTCTCCCAATATATGTAAATAAATGTATTTTTCCTTAAAAACCTGTCTCTGTTTTGTTTTTTTTAGCAATAATGTGTTTAATTCTCTAGTAAAAAATGTGTAGGTCTTCGCTGTATTTTCTATTGCCAGTGCAGGTAAACCAAGCAGCTACTGGCTGCCAACCCCCACTGCCTGGTGTTACTTTCACTGGCAATGCAAAATACAGTGGAGCCCTTATTTTTTCAATTATTTAGTTAAATAATTAAGAAAAAAATTGGTTTGGGCTTTGCCATATTTTCTATGCCAGCCAAGGTAACCCAGGCAGCTGGGGGCTGGAATTCTCAGCATAGTGAGGCCCAAGCATTCTGTACCCCCCCACGCTGAAAATTGTAGTAAGCAGCTGCCCTAGATCTGGAACCTCCATGAGAGACACCAAAACTGGCAGTTAACCTGTGCTTACAGTTGCCGTGTAGTGGTAGCAGACTGGGTAATAATGGGGTTGATGTCAGCCTTGTTTGACAGCTGGCATCAGGCCCTATTGCTAATGTCAACCGTCAGCATGTCAGCAAGCCATTACAGTACTTTAACTTAAGAGAAAAAAAACACACAAAGAAATCCTTTATTGCATACAAAATAGATAGAGGCACCTCATTGTCCACTTTATTAGCTCTCACCAAGTTCCCCTCTGACGTAATCCTGTAATTATGGTTATATTGTGGTGGGGCAGTGTGATGCATTATGCCGTCGCCATCTTTGTATACTTAAGTGTTCAAAGATAGCAGCTGCGTAAGTGCACCCTCTCTGCCCCTTTCTACCTGCTGTGCATTCTGTGTCTGGCCTCTTACCTCCCTGTGATCCCCCTGGCCTCCTTCTGCCTGTGGATGCTTGCCAGGTCTCCCTGTACCTGTCTGGGTCCCGCTCTCCTTGGCTTCTCTGTGCCCCCGCCTCCCTGTGCCTGTCTGTGACCACCCCCTGCCACCCTATGCCTCTCTGTGGCCCCCCTACCTCCCTGAGCCTGTTGGTGCTTTCCCCGCCTCCCTTTGGCCTCACTGTGCTCTCTGTTCTCCCTGCTTTCCTGTGGCAGCTCGCCTCCCAGTGCTGTCTGTGGCCCCCCCAACTCCCTGTGCTGTTTGTGGCAACCTGCCTCCCTCTGCTGTCTGTGGCCCCCCAGCCTCCCTAAGCCTGTCTGTGGCCCCCTCGACTCCCTGTACTGTCAGTACCCCCTGCTTACTTGTGCTGTCTGTGGCCTCCCACCTACATGTTTTGTCTGTGGCACCCAGCCTCCTTGAGCCTATCTGTAGCCCCCCACCACCCTGTGTTGTTTGTGGTCCCCCACATCCCTGTGCTGTCTGTGGGTCCCAACCTCCCTGTGTTGTCTGTGGCCTTTCAATTCCCTGTGCTTTCTGTGGCCCCCACCTCCCTGTGTTTTCTGTGGCCCTCTGCCTCCCTTTGTTGTCATGTGCCCCCTTCCTCCCTTTGCTGTCTGTGGCCCCCTACATCCCTGTGCTGCTGTGGTTCCCTACTTCCCTGTGCTGTTGTCCGGCCCAGGCCCGTGGGGTACTCGGTCACTCAGGCGCAGGTCTCTGGGGGAAGTCACGAGTAGCGGTGCCTGAGGCCGTGGGCCCGGGGGAGTGCAGATGAAAAGGGGATGATGGCAATAAAATAATAAAATATCTGTCGTAACGCCACCTGTAGGGGTCCGGTGATGGCACCGGCGCTGCTTTGGCCTCCGGGGTGATGTGCGGCAGCTAGATGGAACCGCTCCCTACCGGACGAGCGGGGTTCCCCGGGGTAGTTAATGGAGTTGAGTGGAATAGGGTAGCGCGGTTGGTGTAGCGCGACTGGAAGGAGGGACACGGACACATAAAGTCTTTTGGTACCTTTACTGATGTTGACGGGTACACTTGACCGGAGATGAGGTAAATATTTCAGGACTTTCCACAGCAAGCAGGGTTGTAGACTTCCTTGTGAAACCCGACCAAGCCGTTACTGCACTTTCTGTGTGACTCTTCACACCTGGATTTGCTGCACTGAGGGCACTCTATGGGATTCCTGTCTTGGCCTAGACTCCGGGCTCTCATTTGGTGGTGCTTCGCGTGTCTGGGGAGCTAAACCCCCTATTTGTAGTGCTGGTTTCTCTGCAAGGTCTATACTGTGTCTTTGTAGCTCGGACCCAGTGACCAGAACTCTGTTAGGGTGAGTCGGTATGACTCCTCTGCCTCTTTTTGTACTTGCTTCTCTAATTTTACTGTGACCTCTACTCTGAGGGTCTACCACTGTTTCAGGTGTCACTGATATGGGCCTAGCGTGGCTCCAGTACCAGGTCAGCTCACTCAGCTTTTCACAGTTCTGTAGTGTCTGCACACTCTGGTGTTTCTCCCTCCAGGACCCGTATTTATAGGGGGAACTGGCTTAAGGCAACCAGTGGAGCTCCCCTACAGGTCTGGGGTGAAAAGTGTTGTTTGTTAGTGGGGTCTGCTTGCTGTGTACCATCCTTCCATGTACCAAGGGATTCTGGTGTGACCTGGCACAGGGTGCCACATTTTCCCCTAGTTAACCTCAGTTCTCCCGGACTGAGCAAAAGTTTTTGTTTACAAGTTCAAACATTTTATATACATTTAGTAACCGGTATTTACAGAGTCTCAAAGTCAAAATTCACAAAAATCACTGAAAAAGAAAGAGAAAAATATGAAAAACCAGTCCTACGGCACTATTCCATTTGCCGCAGGCTGGGGAAAAGGGAAGGAAAAGCAGTTTTTGTCACACTAGTCCTGTGACCATAGTCCGGGTTCAAACTAACGGGAAAAGGTAAAGTCCAGCAGTAAAGTCTCTGATGGCTTAAACACATTTACGGATACACACTTTAAACTTTACACAAATTCCCTATGGATGTCTCTGCTTAGGAGGCCGGGTCTTACCTACTTTCTCTACCTCTGGCACTTTCTATTCCCAACTTGATATGCTTGGGGCTGTGCCCAGTTCCTCCACCCTTCTATACACTAGTATTTACACTTGCGGACTGGGGTCACTTATTTACATTGTAATAACAGGTACTATGATACTTTACATTTTAAACCCACTCTCTATATCTAGATGGGGCCTGTCCTTGTGTACTGCGACATGATCTACGTAGACTAAGTGTTGCATGTGTACTGACTTCTGTTAGAGGTGGTAATGCAGGTAGCTGTCTGCGAATTCTTGGTCTTACTGTGAGACTAGCAGATTCACCGATTATAGGAATCTCAGGTTCCGGTATAAGAGGCTGCAATTCTTGCAATTGAACGGGTTCTTCTTATCTTCTTGGTTCTGGTTCTTCTTGATTTTCTACAGGTTGATAGAATGAAATAACTGGTATGATAAATGCTCCATTGTATTGGGGCCAGTCCAATCTCCAATTTCAGTGTGGACTACATCTTCTTTGGGTTCTTCAACTGTTGGTAAGGGATAAGCTGTTTGTTGGGGTTTCAATTGATCAGGGCATTTCTTTAAGTGATCTCTTGATACAGTTGCAGTTGTTCTTCCTTGATCTCTGCTGATTACACAAGTCTTGGAATTGTCAAAATTGGATTGCATTACTGTGTATGGTTCTGCTTCCCGATGGTCATCTTTGTTGCTTTTTCTCTTTCTCTTGAGAACTAGTTCACCTGGTATTAAGGGTTCTGCTGAAGCGTGCTTATTGAAGTCATGTTCTTGCTTGCTTCTACTCTGGTTTAAGTTCTTTTCAACACTCTCTTGGACTTTTCTGTATTGTTCTTGACGACGATAATTCCAATCTTCATCTGGAGAATCTTGGGTTGGTTCTACTGTTCCCATCTCTAAGTCAATTGGAAGTTTTCCTGGTCTTGCTCGCATTAAGTAAGCTGGTGCGTAGCTGGTAGAACTGACAGGGATGTGGTTGTAGATATCCACAAGGTCAGGTAGCTTTTCTGGCCATTGATTTCTCTCATCGAGCGGTAAAGTCTTCAGCATGTCGATGACGATGTTGTTCATCTTTTCGCACAGACCATTTGTTTGCGGATGATACGGTGTGGTCCTTATCTTCTTACATCCATATAACCCTAAGAACACGTGGAATAGTTCTGACTCGAACGCTGGTAGTTGATCTGTTAATACTTGATCTGGATACCCATGCGGGCGACAAAAGTAACTCTGGAATGCTTTAGCTGCTACTTCTGTGGTTAAGTCCTTGACTGGTACTACTATGAGGAATCTTGAGTAGTGATCAACCATTGTGAGGGCATAAGTGTAACCTGTTCTGATTGGTGTTAGCTTCACATGGTCTAGAGCGACGATTTCAAGAGGTCTCTTGGTAATGATTTGCTGTAATGGGGCTTTTTGACTTTGCCGGTCTTTTCTTCTAAGGTGACACGGTCCACAGTTCCTGCACCATATTTCAATAGAACCTCTCATGCTGACCCAGTAGAAACAGTCTTTTAACAGCATCTCTAGTTTCTTCCAACCAAAGTGTCCTGCTTCATCGTGGTAGGCTTCTAGGATCATTTTGACATCTGTTTTTGGAACTACTATCTCCTAGATAAGTTCATGAGTTCTTGGGTTCAGGTAACGTCTGCATAGCTTTCCTTAGTAAACGAATATCTTTCCTTTCTCCTTCCACAGGTATTTGGCATCTTGCGAAGCATCTGAACTCAGACTGGAGTGTACTTGGGTTATCAGCTCTTTGACTAAGCTAACATCTGGATCATTGGCTTAAGTTTCCTTCCAGTCATGGTGGGGTAACGGGTTTACCGTTCTCTCTTTACGCCTTTGACTGGCCTGATGACATGAGGCTGTATTTGTACAGTGGAAAGCTGGCAATTCTATTTCTTCCAGTTCATCTATGTCTTCTCCTTCTTCTAGGAGGTTAGGCATTCTGGACAGGGCATCTGCGTTGCCATTCTTGTGACCTGCCCGGTACTTAACAGTGAAGTCATAGTTTGACAATCTTGCCATCCAACGCTGCTCCAGGGCTCCCAGCTTTGCAGTCTCTAAGTGGGTTAGAGGGTTGTTGTCAGTGAAAGCTGTGAACGGGGAGGACGCCAGGTAGTGCTTGAAGCGTTCTGTGATTGCACAGACCAGGGCTAGGAACTCTAACTTAAAGGGAACCAACCACCTCAGATGACGACTATAAGCTGTTAATACATGTCCCTGCACCCTACCTACACCATTCCACCTATGTTTTTCTTAAGAATATTGATAAATGTAAACCGAAATATACACTTTATAAAATTACATGCCTGCGTACTTCTGGGCGTCTCCTTCTGTGTCAGTTACTAGAGGGCTGTGTCTCCAGCAGCATGACTGGCTTCTCTAGCCCTCCCTCTTACTTTGCAGGATCACATGAAGGGACGGGAGCTGCCTTGCGTGCCCGCCCACTGATAGATAACATCACACCCTTCATGTGACGTCCTGCAAAGTAAGAGGGAGGGCTAGAGAAGCCAGTCATGCTGCTGGAGACACAGCCCTCTAGTAACTGACACAGAAGGAGACGCCCAGAAGTACACAGGCATGTCATTTTATAAAGTGTATATTTTGGTTTACATTTATCAATATTCTTAAGAAAAACATAGGTGGAATGGTGTAGGTACGGTGCAGGGACATGTATTAACAGCTTATAGTCATCATCTGAGGTGGTTGGTTCGCTTTAAAAGAACTGTAATTTTCAGGGCTCCTCTCTGTTTGACGAAGTTTTATGCTGGCGTAGGCTATCACTAGTGATGAGTGAGTACCAAAATGCTTGGGTGCTCGATGCTCGGGCCGAGCATCCCAAGATACTCGTGTACTCGGCCCGAGCACTGAGCCCAATGTTATCCTATGGGAGACCCGAGTATTTTTATGAAATGACTGCCGGCAGCATGTAGAAACCCTAAAAATGTGACAAAAGTCTCAGAAGAGTGCTCAAATGACATGGCAACACCATGGCAACACAAATGTAAGGATTTCTTACTCAAAAGTCACAGCTGTGAACAATGTTGTCCGAGTGTCACGCCAATTTTAAGGATTCACCAGAAAACCTTCCAAAATGACACCAAAATGAATATTTAGGGTGGAAATGTTAAGGGCACATACCCAATAGTGAGATACAGCTGGTGTATGTTACTTTTTATGATTACATGAAAGATTTTACGTGAAAACATTGTGCGGCACTCCGATGTCCCTGAGAAGAGACGTACATGAAGCCCTGTCTTGACATAATGTGCCCATTTTGAGGAAGTGGGTATATTGTAGTAGATTATCAGTCGATTGACTTGTTATATTAGGAGGTACCAATTATTATATTTTTCAAACTAGGAAATACCAACTTATAAATGTTAAAAAATCTCTTTATTTGTATCAAAGATTAAAATGTGATAGACAAACCAAGGGGAATTAGACAAACATACACATTTATATACATTTCTGGGGTTCAGCATATATAATTTCTCTAATAATAACATAGAAGGTCATAGACTTTTACCCAACAAGATAACAACTAAGTCGTCCTTAGGGTATAGTTTTATAAGTATAGACGTTTGTACTCTAGTGTCTCGTGCCCAATGTGGGAGAGGGACAACTTGTAAGAGAGAAATAATACAGATTTCAAACCCCTATATGGATTTCGAACAATGTTCTGAAACAGTTAATGAAGACCTTCCATTAGATTACTGAGCTCCCAGTATACATATGGATTAAACCTCCAACGCTTGACGCGTTTCGCCTTCTCAATGTCAGAAGGCTCATCAGAAGACTTTTGGGGTTACAGAAATAATGTTCCGTCTAAAAGCAAAAGGATTGGCAAAACATTAGTTTACAAACAGAAAAATCTTGAATAGCTGCACAAGTCTAGATGGTACATAGTCAAGTACAGAGAAATAGGCATATATATATGTGCAAGGCCACCTAAATATATTACATACAATAAGTATACAAGAAATATATAATTAATCTAGTTGGACATATATGCATGTTCCCAAAATTATGTGAATAATTTTTGATGGTAAGAAAGGAATGAGGAGACATACCTTATAACCGTACATGCCAAATAAACAAATTCTTCGATAAGGCAAGAATACCCAAAAAGGTCAATAAGCAATAGATAGAGAGACCACGAAATTTTTCTGATAGAATCAAAATAAACAGAGAAATATATATTTTACCACAGGAAGATGGTGCATATCGTATATGTAAACTAAATGAAGGACTGCAGTACACATGGCAGCGTGCTTACCTAAGGTATTTGTTGTATGGTCATGAATGGGGCATCCAAAGAATTGGACATACTAGGGCATAGATAAACTGTGTGGGGACAGAGGTATATCAAGATCAAGAAAGGTATTTGACAAAAGATAGAAATATCAAGAAAATCACTTTTGGTAAAGAAATCATATTAAACCAAAACACAACGTCACATCAGCCTCTAAAGGCTCTAAGATCAAAACTGGGGTCGTAGTAAGAATCCCTCCAGTTGACCAATGAGTATATCTAGCCGTGCCAGTATACCCATGTATACAAAAGAGTGTTTCTTGATTGTCAATAAAAGTGACAATACAAGTTAATATAGATCTAGCAGTGCCCAGTATGCCTATGTATACAAAGAGTGTTCATTAACCATACATGTAGAAATAGGTCTAACAGTGCACAGTATGCCCATGTGTGCAAAGGGTGTTCATTAGTTGTCAGTACCAGTAACAATACATATAGCTGTATCTTAAGAGAGGAAATAATACCTCATCTTAGTACAGCACATATGTTTAATTCATCCTTTATAACAAAAGAGTGGTCAAAAATGAAGAAATTAGCCCATAATTAGAATCAGAATGGAAAAAGGTTGACAGCATCTATAACTCACCCACTATGTAGTCATCCTGTGTCTCTGAATGCCTAGAGGAGAATGAATATACTTCTCTTTTATAGGGCAAAGCTTAGCTACTCATTGGTGATTAGTGGTAACAGGTGATGCAGGATCGCAATCACCTGTTCCTAATGCTGTCATTCTAAAGGGGCGTCCACCTTAGGTGTTTATTTGAGCTCCATGGTTACAATCACCACGGAGCTCTGTAAACTCACTTATGCTGAAAAAAAAAAAAAAAAAAAAAAAGGGGATGAAGCTGTACTGTTGTCTTTAAGATTGTGCACCATCTAGAGTGTGGAAAAAATAAGGGCATCCTGATTTAGCATGTATGTAAGAGTGATGTAGAGATGTATAACCTAAATTAAGGTTTTGGATGGAAGAGCATGCATATTAGCCATCAAGATTTACAAGTTGCAAACAAAGTTAAAAGAAAAAATACATAAAAGCCTATTTAGCTACAAAATCTAGATAACAGGAACTATATATATTTAATTGTTCCAATTTATGATGTACAACCCTTCTCGGGTAAATAACATCTTTAAGGGCCGGTATTTTAATCCATCAGAGCACCACTATTTCACCATACCCTGACAAAAAGCTGGTGAAAGCAAGTGTTGACTAGAGGAAGCAAGTATAACTCTGTTGTTCATTAAGGCCATTTGGTTGGACACTATTGAAGTTGTGGATCCACCTTGCTTCTTTTTGAAGAAGGGTTCTGTCAAAGTCTCCCTTTCTGGGTGAAGGTTTTGGTACTTCCAAAACTCTCACTTTTAGAGATTTGGAGTCCCCCTGGTGGAATTCACGGACATGTCGGGCAATCGGGGTGTCTCTATCATGTCTCACGTCACCAAGGTGTTCCCCAAATCTTTTACGCAGCTCTCTCTTAGTTTTGCCAATGTAGTCTTTAGGGCATGTGCAAGTAATCACATAAACCAGACCTTGTGTACTACAATTGGCAAAATCGCGTAAGGTGTAAACCATACCAGTTTTGGAACAGGTTACAGTTTTTGACGGTTGTACCCATGGGCAAAACTTGCAGTGTCCACATCTGTAAGTCCCTACCGTCTTCAAATTTTGCAGCCAATTATTCTGCAATTTAGGTTTTTGGTAGTGACTGCGGACCAACCTGTCACCAATTGATTGTCCACGTCTGTAGGTAACACTTGCGTATGGCATGATGTAATCTTTTAGATCAGGGTCCGCAAGTAAAATACGCCAATGTTTCCTCATGATAGCCATTATTTCCTCATTTTGGGCATCAAAAGTACCAATTAGTCTGGTGATGGATGAAATAGCCTCCTTTTTTTTGGGAACAAGTAATGTATCCCTCTTACATTGTTGTGCATTCTTATAGGCTGCGCTCAACGATGAACGAGGGTAACCTCTATCTAGGAATCTGTTCCTTAAAAGGTCTGCCTGTCTATGGAACTCATCATGAGTAGAACAATTCCGTCGTATGCGGATGTATTGTCCTTTAGGGATACCTCTTTTTTGTGGTTCCGGATGGTAACTTTCCCAATGCAGCAAATTATTCGTTGCAGTTGGCTTTCTATAAATACTAGAAACCACTCCACCTTTGTCATCCTTGGTAAGTAGGATGTCCAAAAAGGGCAGTCTATTATAACCAAACTCATAGGTGAAAAAAAGTCCCAAGTTGTTATTGTTGAGTTCCTGCACAAAGAGAACGAAGGTCTCCTTATCCCCTGCCCATAAGAGAAGGATATCATCCACGTAGCGACCCCAAAATGTAATATATTGGGTCCATTCACGCATGGCGTCGCTAAAAACGTGAACGTCTTCCCACCAGCCCAGGAGCAAATTAGCATATGAGGGCGCAGCCGAGCTCCCCATAGCTGTGCCCCTGAGCTGGTGGTAGAACTGGCCAGAGAAAGTAAAGTAATTATGTGTCAGCAGGAACTTCAAAAGACCTATAACGAACAAGTTATGTTGGGTGAATTGTCTGCCTCTAGCTTTAAGGAAATATTCTACAGCCTCCAACCCTAGATCATGTCGGATCGAACTGTATAATGACTCGACGTCAATGGACGCAAAATAAGTTGTTTCATCCATCGTAATACCATCGAGTTTGACCAGGAGGTCACTTGTGTCCCTTACATATGATGGTAGAGCAAGGACAAATGGTCTTAAGATCTTATCCAAATAGACCCCCACATTCTGTGTGACAGAGTTGATCCCTGAGACTATTGGTCTTCCCTTTAAAGGTGCTAGTCCCTTATGTATCTTGGGGAGTGCGTAGAACGTGGGTATCATTGGAGCAACTGGGGTCATAAATTTCATTTCGTTTTCTGAAATTAAATGAGCCTCTAGACCCTTGACTAGGATTTCATAGAGTTCATTTGAGAAATTGATAGTTGGATCTTTTATCAATTTACCATAAAACGTTTCATCCCCTAGAATGTTCAAACACATAGTCGTATAGTTGCTGTGATCCATTATAACCACATTACCCCCTTTATCTGAGGCCTTAATAATTAGATCATCTGAGGAACAGGTGATTGCGATCCTGCATCACCTGTTACCACTAATCACCAATGAGTAGCTAAGCTTTGCCCTATAAAAGAGAAGTATATTCATTCTCCTCTAGGCATTCAGAGACACAGGATGACTACATAGTGGGTGAGTTATAGATGCTGTCAACCTTTTTCCATTCTGATTCTAATTATGGGCTAATTTCTTCATTTTTGACCACTCTTTTGTTATAAAGGATGAATTAAACATATGTGCTGTACTAAGATGAGGTATTATTTCCTCTCTTAAGATACAGCTATATGTATTGTTACTGGTACTGACAACTAATGAACACCCTTTGCACACATGGGCATACTGTGCACTGTTAGACCTATTTCTACATGTATGGTTAATGAACACTCTTTGTATACATAGGCATACTGGGCACTGCTAGATCTATATTAACTTGTATTGTCACTTTTATTGACAATCAAGAAACACTCTTTTGTATACATGGGTATACTGGGCACGGCTAGATATACTCATTGGTCAACTGGAGGGATTCTTACTACGACCCCAGTTTTGATCTTAGAGCCTTTAGAGGCTGATGTGACGTTGTGTTTTGGTTTAATATGATTTCTTTACCAAAAGTGATTTTCTTGATATTTCTATCTTTTGTCAAATACCTTTCTTGATCTTGATATACCTCTGTCCCCACACAGTTTATCTATGCCCTAGTATGTCCAATTCTTTGGATGCCCCATTCATGACCATACAACAAATACCTTAGGTAAGCACGCTGCCATGTGTACTGCAGTCCTTCATTTAGTTTACATATACGATATGCACCATCTTCCTGTGGTAAAATATATATTTCTCTGTTTATTTTGATTCTATCAGAAAAATTTCGTGGTCTCTCTATCTATTGCTTATTGACCTTTTTGGGTATTCTTGCCTTATCGAAGAATTTGTTTATTTGGCATGTACGGTTATAAGGTATGTCTCCTCATTCCTTTCTTACCATCAAAAATTATTCACATAATTTTGGGAACATGCATATATGTCCAACTAGATTAATTATATATTTCTTGTATACTTATTGTATGTAATATATTTAGGTGGCCTTGCACATATATATATGCCTATTTCTCTGTACTTGACTATGTACCATCTAGACTTGTGCAGCTATTCAAGATTTTTCTGTTTGTAAACTAATGTTTTGCCAATCCTTTTGCTTTTAGACGGAACATTATTTCTGTAACCCCAAAAGTCTTCTGATGAGCCTTCTGACATTGAGAAGGCGAAACGCGTCAAGCGTTGGAGGTTTAATCCATATGTATACTGGGAGCTCAGTAATCTAATGGAAGGTCTTCATTAACTGTTTCAGAACATTGTTCGAAATCCATATAGGGGTTTGAAATCTGTATTATTTCTCTCTTACAAGTTGTCCCTCTCCCACATTGGGCACGAGACACTAGAGTACAAACGTCTATACTTATAAAACTATACCCTAAGGACGACTTAGTTGTTATCTTGTTGGGTAAAAGTCTATGACCTTCTATGTTATTATTAGAGAAATTATATATGCTGAACCCCAGAAATGTATATAAATGTGTATGTTTGTCTAATTCCCTTGGTTTGTCTATCACATTTTAATCTTTGATACAAATAAAGAGATTTTTTAACATTTATAAGTTGGTATATTGTAGTATTTTCCTTTACCAGGGCAGTCAAAAATTGTGAGGTTCAACAATGCCCCTGGATACAGACATGCAGGAGGGCCTGTAAACCTGAAGTGGGTGTATTGTAGTATAGCCCTTTGGCAGGGCAGCCAAAAATTGGGAGGTTCAACAATGCCCCTGGATACAGACGTGCAGGAGGGCCTGTAAACCTGAAGTGGGTGTATTGCAGTATAGCCCTTTGGCAGGGCAGCCAAAAATTGTGAGGTTCAACAATGCCCCTGGATACAGACATGCAGGAGGGCCTGTAAACCTGAAGTGGGTGTATTGTAGTATAGCCATTTGGCAGAGCAGCCAAAAATTGGGAGGCTCCACATTGTCCCTGGATAGAGACGTGCATGAGGGCCTCAAAACATTTTTCCCATTGAAACGGAGCGGGTCTCCTGTCGTTGTAATGCCCATTCTAAAAGAATGGGCGAAAAAATTTACCACTGGGGTTATACCTGAAACAACAGCCTAACTATTGTAATGGTCATCATGGTGGCACATGAGGAGAAGGAGGAGCAGTCCAGCGATTAGCCAAAGTCCAGAAGTGTGTACCCATGGGTGAGTGGAGGTACATGGCAAATTCCCATAACAAAATTTAAATTCCGGTGTCATTGGTTGGTAGTGTGGTGAAATCTGGCCCAATCCAACCCTTGTTCATCTTGATCAGAGTCAGCCTGTCAGCATTTTCAGTTGACAGGCGGGTGTGTTTATCAGTAATGATTCCACCTGCGGCAGTGAAAACACGCTCCGATAAAACGCTAGCGGCAGGGCAGGCCAGAACTTCCAAGGCGTAGAGAGCCAATTCATGCCACGTGTCCAGCTTGGAGACCCATTAATTGTAAGGCACAGAGGAATCTTGCAGTACAGTTGTTCGATCTGCAAGGTACTCCTTCAGCATCTGGCCAAACTTAGCATTTCTTGTGGCACTACCCAGCACCTCAGGGGCTGTGGTACGTGAGGGGCTGAGAAAACTGTCCTATATCGTAAAGACTGTTCCCCTACCTCTGGCGGATTGGACTTGTGCCCCTCTTGGCCGTACGCCTTGGTTGTCCACCGATTCCTGAGCTATGCCGCTAGCGTTTTGTGAGGGGAATGCTTTGCCTACTTCTGTGACTATGGCCTTCTGGAACTGCTGCATTTTGGCTGACCTCTCCGCCTCAGGAATGAGAGACATAAAGTTCTCCTTGCAGCGTGGGTCTAAGAGTGTTGCCAACCAGTAGTGATTGTCGGCCAAGATGTTCTGAACGCGAGGGTCACGAGCCAGGCAGCTTACCATAAAGTCAGCCATGTCTGCCAGGCTCTTAACAGCCATCACTTCAGTATCCTGACCAACACGATGACTGAACATGCTGTCCTCCTCCTCCTCCTCATCTCCCCTGTCCTCTGGCCAGCCACACTGAATCGAGGGTATGACTGGTGTGTATGTCATATCATCAATTTGGCCAGAGAGTTGCTCCATGTCTTCATCCTCCTCCTCCTCCTCGTCATAGTCCTCCACTGCACGTTGTGATGAGATGAGGCTGGGCTGCGTGTTATCACCCACACCCGCTACTGTTTCTTGCTCCAAGTCATCGCACTCCGCCTGCAATGCATCATCTTTGTTTTTCAGCAGAGACCGTTTTAGAAGGCAGAGTAACGGTATGGTGACGCTAATAATGGCGTCATCGCCGCTCACCATCTTGGTGGTGTCCTCAAAGTTTTGGGGGACGGTACATAGGTCGGACATCCATCTCCACTCCTCAGGTGTTATGTGTGGAGTTTGACCCATTTCCCGACGGCTTAGGTGATGCAGGTAGTCAACAACTGCCCTCTTCTGCTCACATATCCTGACCAACATGTGCAGAGTTGAATTCCAACGCGTCGGGACATCACACACCAGTCTGTGGGCCGGAAGACGCAAACAGCGCTGAAAGCCAGCAAGGCCGGCTGAAGCAGCAGGTGACTTGCGAAAATGTGCAGACAGGCGGCAAACGTTTACCAGCAGATCAGACAGCTCTGGTATGACTTTAGAAACCGCTGAACCACCAGGTTGAGCACATGGGCCACGCATGGAACATGCGTCAGCTGGCCTCACCTCAAAGCTGCCACCAGGTTCCGGCCATTGTCACACACGACCTTTCATGGCTTTAGGTTCAGAGGTGTGAGCCAGTGATCTGCCTGCTGTTTCAGAGCTGTCCACACCTCTTCTGCATTGTGGGGTTTGTCACCTATGCATTTTAGCTTCAGCACAGCCTGTTGCCGCTTTGCAGAGGCAGTGCTGCAGTGCTTCCAGCTTGGGACTGGTGTGGAGGGTAAAGTGGATGAGGATGCGCAGGAGGAGGAGGAAGCTGAGGAGCATGACATTCCGGATCTGTAGAGTGTGGGTGAAACCCTGACTGAGGTAGGGCCTGTAATCCTTGGTGTGGGAAGGACGTGTTCCATCCCTCGCTCAGACTGGGTCCCAGCTTCCACAATATTAACCCAGTGTGCCGTCAAGGAGATGTAGCGGTCTTGCCCACAAGCACTTGTCCACGTGTCTGTGGTGAGGTGGACTTTGGCTGAAACAGCGTTGTTCAGGGCACGTGTGATGCTTTGTGACACGTGGTTATGCAATGCGGGGACGGCACGTCTGGAGAAATAGTGGCGGCTGGGGACTGACTAACGTGGGACAGCAGCCGCCATCAGGTCGCGGAATGCTTCCGTCTCCACCAGCCGGAAAGATAACATTTCTAGCGCAAGCAGTCGCAAAATGTGAGCATTTAGGACTGTGGCATGTGGGGCGTTGGCAGCGTATTTGCGCCTGCGTTCAAAGGTTTGCTGAATGGATAATTGAATGCTGCGCTGGGACAAGGACGTGCTTGATGGTGGTGTTATTTGTGCGTGGGCAACTTCAGGTGCAGGGCCGGAGGCTTGTTCACAGCCAGCATGGACAGGGGATTTGCTCGCACGCACAACACACGAAGACGTAGCAGTGATATCAGCAAGCACCGCTCCTCGACTCTGTTGTACTTCCCACAAAGTCGGGTGCTTGGCTGACATGTGCCTGATCATGCTGGTGGTGGTCAGGCTGCTAGTTTTCGTACCCCTGCTGATGCTGCAAATAGCCTTTTTAGAGTACTTTGGAGCCAACTTAAAAAACTGCCAGACTCGGGAAGACCTAACATTTGCACAGGCACCTTGTGTCGTGTTGTTGTTCCGGGGAACGGTTGCCTGCCTTCTGCCTGCGGACCCGACCCTGCTTCTTACTGCCTGTTGGGATGCTACGCCTCCCTCCCCCTGTGCACTGCTGTCCTCGCTCTGCATATCCTCCTGCCAGGTTGGGTCAGCTACTGGATCATCCTCCACGTCGTCTTCCTCTTCCGCACCCTGATCCTCCTCCTGACTTCCTGGCAATTGTGTCTCATCATCGTCCACCCCTTGTTGAGACACGTTGCCAACGTTCTGTTCGTGAGAACGTGGCTGCTCAAATATTTGGGCATCTGTACATACCATCTTCTCATCACCCACTTCAACAGGAGCTGGCGAGAGGCCAGATTGTGCGAATGGATACGTGAAAAGCTCTTCCGAGTGTCCAAGTGTGGGATCAGTAATGTCCGTGGACATGTACTCGGCCTGGTGGTAGGACGGAGGATCAGCTTGGGAAATGTGCGGTGCAGTATCACGGCTACTGACACTTGACCGTGTGGAAGACAGGGTGTTTGTGGAGGTGCCAATCTGACTTGAAGCATTATCCGCTATCCAAGTAACAAGCTGTTGACACTAGTCTTGGTTCAAGAGCGGTGTACTGCTGCGGGCCCTAAGAATTTGGGACAGGACGTGAGAGCGAGTAGATGTGGCACTTTGTTGTTGCGCAATTAGTGCTTGCACACGACCACTGCCTCTGCCTGCGCCACCATCACGTCCACTTCCTTGTTCCTTGCCAACGCCCTTGCGCATTTTGCCTGTATACAGCTACAACAGTCTGGTGACTGTTCTGGTCACAAGAAAGCTGGATATTAGACCCTGCCTGTATAGAGCTAGTCAAGTACAACAGTCTGGTGACTGTTCTGGTCACAGGAAAGCTGGATATTAGACCCTGCCTGTATAGAGCTAGTCAAGTACAACAGTCTGGTGACTGTTCTGGTCACAGGAAAGCTGGATATTAGACCCTGCCTGTATAGAGCTAGTCAAGTACTACAATCTGGTGACTGTTCTGGTCACAGGAAAGCTGGATATTAGACCCTGCCTGTATAGAGCTAGTCAAGTACAACAGTCTGGTGACTGTTCTGGTCACAGGAAAGCTGGATATTAGACCCTGCCTGTATAGAGCTGGTCAAGTACTACAGTCTGGTGACTGTTCTGGTCACAGGAAAGCTGGATATTAGACCCTGCCTGTATAGAGCTAGTCAAGTACAACAGTCTGGTGACTGTTCTGGTCACAGGAAAGCTGAATATTAGACCCTGCCTGTATAGAGCTAGTCAAGTACAACAGTCTGGTGATTGTTCTGGTCACAGGAAAGCTGGATATTAGACCCTGCCTGTATAGAGCTAGTCAAGTACAACAGTCTGGTGACTGTTCTGGTAACAGGAAAGCTGGATATTAGACCCTGTCTGTATAGAGCTAGTCAAGTACTACAGTCTGGTGACTGTTCTGGTCACAGGAAAGCTGGATATTAGACCCTGCCTGTATAGAGCTAGTCACGTATAACAGTCTGGTGACTGTTCTGGTCACAGGAAAGCTGGATATTAGACCCTGCCTGTATAGAGCTAGTCAATTACAACAGTCTGGTGACTGTTCTGGTCACAGGAAAGCTGGATATTAGACCCTGCCTGTATAGAGCTAGTCAAGTACTACAGTCTGGTGACTGTTCTGGTCACAGGAAAGCTGGATATTAGACCCTGCCTGTATAGAGCTAGTCAAGTACAACAGTCTGGTGACTGTTCTGGTCACAGGAAATCTGGATATTAGACCCTGCCTGTATAGAGCTAGTCAAGTACAACAGTCTGGTGACTGTTCTGGTCACAGGAAAGCTGGATATTAGACCCTGCCTGTATAGAGCTAGTCAAGTACTACAGTCTGGTGACTGTTCTGGTCACAGGAAAGCTGGATATTAGACCCTGTCTGTATAGAGCTAGTCAAGTACTACAGTCTGGTGACTGTTCTGGTCACAGGAAAGCTGGATATTAGACCCTGCCTGTATAGAGCTAGTCAAGTACTACATTCTGGTGACTGTTCTGGTCACAGGAAAGCAGGATATGGATATTACACCCTGCCTGTATACAGCTGGTCAGCTACAACAGTCTCCTGACTGTTCTGGTCACAGGAAAGCTGGATATTAGACCCTGCCTGTATAGAGCTAGTCAAGTACAACAGTCTGGTGACTGTTCTGGTCACAGGAAAGCTGGATATTAGACCCTGCCTGTATAGAGCTAGTCAAGTACAACAGTCTGGTGATTGTTCTGGTCACAGGAAAGCTGGATATTAGACCCTGCCTGTATAGAGCTAGTCAAGTACTACAGTCTGGTGACTGTTCTGGTAACAGGAAATCTGGATATTAGACCCTGCCTGTATAGAGCTAGTCAAGTACTACAGTCTGGTGACTGTTCTGGTCACAGGAAAGCTGGATATTAGACCCTGCCTGTATAGAGCTAGTCAAGTATAACAGTCTGGTGACTGTTCTGGTCACAGGAAAGCTGGATATTAGACCCTGCCTGTATAGAGCTAGTCAATTACAACAGTCTGGTGACTGTTCTGGTCACAGGAAAGCTGGATATTAGACCCTGCCTGTATAGAGCTAGTCAAGTACTACAGTCTGGTGACTTTTCTGGTCACAGGAAAGCTGGATATTAGACCCTGCCTGTATAGAGCTAGTCAAGTACTACAGTCTGGTGACTGTTCTGGTCACAGGAAAGCTGGATATTAGACCCTGCCTGTATAGAGCTAGTCAAGTACTACAGTCTGGTGACTGTTCTGGTCACATGAAAGCTGGATATTAGACCCTGCCTGTATAGAGCTAGTCAAGTACTACAGTCTGGTGACTGTTCTGGTCACAGGAAAGCAGGATATTAGACCCTGCCTGTATAGAGCTAGTCAAGTACTACAGTCTGGTGACTTTTCTGGTCACAGGAAAGCTGGATATTAGACCCTGCCTGTATAGAGCTAGTCAAGTACTACAGTCTGGTGACTGTTCTGGTCACAGGAAAGCTGGATATTAGACCCTGCCTGTATAGAGCTAGTCAATTACAACAGTCTGGTGACTGTTCTGGTCACAGGAAAGCTGGATATTAGACCCTGCCTGTATAGAGCTAGTCAAGTACTACAGTCTGGTGACTGTTCTGGTCACAGGAAAGCTGGATATTAGACCCTGCCTGTATAGAGCTAGTCAAGTACAACAGTCTGGTGACTGTTCTGGTCACAGGAAAGCTGGATATTAGACCCTGCCTGTATAGAGCTAGTCAAGTACTACAGTCTGGTGACTGTTCTGGTCACAGGAAAGCTGAATATTAGACCCTGCCTGTATAGAGCTAGTCAAGTACTACAGTCTGGTGACTGTTCTGGTCACAGGAAAGCAGGATATGAATATTACACCCTGCCTGTATACAGCTAGTCAGCTACAACAGTCTCCTGAGGACTGTTCTGGTCACTGGAAAGCTTGGACTCCGATATGGATCACCCTGCCTATATCCTCCTAGATTAGTCCTGAGAAGGACTGTTCCGGTCAGCAGCAGTTTGCAGCCCTGCTCTGGATCTACCTATGAGGGTCGCAAATCTGTCCCTAAGCAGCAGCAGACACTCTCCCTACACTGACTGTCTGGATGGCTGTGTGCAGAGCACATCGTGGCCGGGTCTTATAAAGGCTCGGTCACGCTGTGCAGGCCGGCCAATCACTACAATGCCACAACTAACATGGCTGTGGCATTGCAGTGACTGCCAGCCAATCCCTGCATGTGGGCTGGCTCTCTAAAGAGCGCCAACATGCAGGGATGAGGACCCCGAGTACAGCACGAGTATCGCGAGATTACTCGGTACTCGCCGAGTAGCCCGAGTACAGTGATACTCGTGCGAGTACCGAGTAATCACAAGCACACTCGCTTATCACTAGCTATGACCTTCTCTTTGCCTTGCTGTCTCTGTGCTAAGACTGCTCCTAAGCCTTCGTTACTTGCATCTGTGTATAACAGGAACGGTAGATTATAATCGGGGTAGGTCAGGATCTCTTCTCCAGTTAAGGCATCTTTCAGCTTCTGGAAAGACTGTTCTTGCTCTGGTCCCCACTGGAATGAAGGACATTTGATCTTGCCTTTCTTGGATTGACCTACCAGGAGATCTTGCATGGGCACTGCTATCTTCATATAGCCCTTGATAAACCTTATTTAGTACCCGACCAGTCGTAAGAATTGACGTACCTCTTTGAAGGTGGTTGGCGCTGGCCAGTTCTTGATGACTGTGACCTTGTCCGGGTCGGGTGCTACGCTTTCTGCACTGACCACATCTCCCAGGTACTGGACTTTGGGTTTTAACAAGTGACATTTTGAAGGTTTCAGCTTCATACCATACTTGGACAACTACTCAAACACTTCACTCAGATGTTGCAGGTGATCTTCATAGGTCTGAGAGTACACTATGACATCATCCAAGTACAGCAGTAGAGTCTCGAAGTTTCTGTGGCTGAGGCAACACACCATCAGCCTCTGGAATGTTCCTGGTGCGTTGCATAACCCGAATGGCATACTGTTGAACTCGCATAATCCCATTGGCGTCATGAAGGCTGTTTTCTCACGATCTTCTTCTGCAACGGAGACCTGCCAGTACCCACTAGTAAGATCCAAGGTTGAGAAGTAATTGGCAGACTTTAATGCAGCTAGTGACTCTTCTATGCGGGGTAACGGGTATGCATCTTTGTGTGTTACTCGATTGATCTGCCTATAATCTACGCACATTCTCATACTACCATCTTTCTTTTTAACCAGGACCAGTGGTGCTGCCCAGGGACTACAACTGTCTCTAATGACCCCTGCATTTTTCATGTCCTGCAGCATCTCTTTTGCTTTTTGGTAGTGTGTGGGTGGTATAGGCCTGTATTAGTGATGGGCGAATCCTAAATTACTCGGAATCGCTTGACTCTAGCGAGTCCGAGCACAGGACTCGCTACTCGTTGCGAGTCTAGCGAGTCCAATGTTAATGAATGGGGAAGCGAGTAATAGCGAGTAGTGTGAGATTTACAAATCGCAGATGTGTCTCGGAAGCTTCAGCCTGAAGCAATCCTAGTTTTGTCATTTATTTGCATTGGACTCGTTTACTTTGCAACTGTAATCGCTGGGAAACTCGCACAGATAAGAGTCCTGTCTCCTCTGTGCTGGCTGCCAGCTCCAGGGTCCTAGAGCCCGCCTGCTGCCTGATGTAGCAGTGCTGAGATTGTTCTCAGTCTGCTCATTCCCTGTGTACAGACATGAATGTCTGTGCACAGAGATGATGTAGCAGAGCTGAGATTGTTCTCAGTCTGCTCATTCCCTGTGCATACACATCTATATCTATGCACAGGGATGAGCAGAGAGGACATCGCGTTTTGGACTGCGTCGGACGGAAGAGGATTTTTTTAATGACACATGGAGTCTCTAATGGCTTTTTTTTTTATTTCTAATCAAAAAATTTCTCTGTGTTGTGTTTTTTTTAAAACAATTTAATAGAAATTCATGGCGGTCATGTCTAATATTGGCGTGACCGCCATAAATTTCGGGCTTAGGGCCAGCTGATAATACAAAGCTGGCCCTAACCTCTATTACCCAGCGTGCCACCGCCACCAGGGCCGCTGGAAGAGCGGGGTTCAGCGCCAGAGGATGGCGCTTCAATGAACGCGCCATCTTCTGGGGCGGCTGCGGGCTGCAATTTGCAGCGGGGGGTGCCCAGAAAGCTTGGGCATCCCTGCGCTGCGGATTCCAGCCCCCAGCTGCTTAGCTGTACCTGGCTAGACATAGAAATTGCGCGGAGCCCCACGCATTTTTTGACTCCAACTCCGAGACGACTCCGACTCCGAGACGACTCCGACTCCGACTCCGACTCGACTCCGAGACGACTCCGAGACGACTCCGACTCCGAGACGACTCCGACTCCGAGACGACTCCGACTCCGAGACGACTCCGACTCCGAGACGACTCCGACTCCGACTCGACTCCGAGACGACTCCGACTCCGAGACGACTCCGACTCCGAGACGACTCCGACTCCGACTCGACTCCGAGACGACTCCGAGACGACTCCGACTCCGAGACGACTCCGACTCTGAGACGACTCCGACTCCGACTCGACTCCGACACGACTCCGACACGACTCCGACACGACTCCGACTCCGAGACGACTCCGACTCCGAGACGACTCCGACTCCGACTCGACTCCGAGACGACTCCGACTCCGAGACGACTCCGACTCCGAGACGACTCCGACTCCGAGGCGACTACGACTCCGAGGCGACTCCGACTCTGAGGCGACTCCGACTCTGAGGCGACTCCGACTCGGAGACTCCGACTCTGAGGAGACTCCGACTCCGAGACGACTCCGACTCCGAGGCGACTCCGACTCTGAGGCGACTCCGACTCTGAGGCGACTCCGGCTCTGAGACTCCGACTCCGAGACGACTCCGAGACGACTCCGACTCCGAGACGACTCCGACTCTGAGACGACTCCGACTCCGACTCGACTCCGACACGACTCCGACACGACTCCGACACGACTCCGACTCCGAGACGACTCCGACTCCGAGACGACTCCGACTCCGACTCGACTCCGAGACGACTCCGACTCCGAGACGACTCCGACTCCGAGACGACTCCGACTCCGAGGCGACTACGACTCCGAGGCGACTCCGACTCTGAGGCGACTCCGACTCTGAGGCGACTCCGACTCGGAGACTCCGACTCTGAGGAGACTCCGACTCCGAGACGACTCCGACTCCGAGGCGACTCCGACTCTGAGGCGACTCCGACTCTGAGGCGACTCCGGCTCTGAGACTCCGACTCTGAGACTCTGACTCTGAGACTCTGACTCTGAGACTCTGACTCTGAAATTCATTAAATAATAAAAAAAATGCGTGGGGCTCCGCGCAATTTCTATGTCTAGCCAGGTACAGCTAAGCAGCTGGGGGCTGGAATCTGCAGCGCAGGGATGCCCAAGCTTTCTGGGCACCCCCGCTGCAAATTGCAGCCCGCAGCCGCCCCAGAAGATGGCGCGTTCATTGAAGCGCCATCCTCTGGCGCTGAACCCAGCTCTTCCAGCGGCCCTGGTGGCAGTGGCACGCTGGGTAATAAAGGGGTTAATACCAGCTTTGTTATACAAGCTGGTATTAAGCCCGAGATTCTTAATGTCAGGCCACGTTTGACCCAGTCACTAAGAATCTCCAATAAAGGGTTAAAAAAACACAACACAGAGAAAATTTTTTATTTGAAATAAAAAAAAAGCCATTAGGGACTCCATCTTTAATTAAAAAAATCCTCTTCTGTCCGACGTAGTCCAAAACGCGATGTCCTCTCTGCTACATCCCCTGTGCATAAATATAGATGTCTATGCACAGGGAATGAGCAGACTGGGAACAATCTCAGCACTGCTACATCATCTCTGTGAGCAGGCGGGCTCTAGGACCCTGGAGCTGCACAGAGAAGACAGCTGGACTCGGCTCGCAAAGAAACAGCAGTTACTTTGCGAGTTTCCCTGCTATCACTGGCACAGTAGCCGAGTCTAATGCAAACAATGGCAATCCTAGTTTTGTCAGCGTTTCTGACAAAACTAGGATTGATATTGATTTACATTGGACTCGTGCGAGTAATCACTGGGAAACTCGCAGAGTACCGAGTCCTGCGAGTCCCTTACTACTCGCCAAGTAACGAGTCCTAGCGAGTAGATTCGCCCATCCCTAGCCTGTATCTTTCTTTGATGGGTGCATGGTCACCTGTGGGTATATGATGTTGTACCCCTTTAATCCTCCCAAAATCAAGTGGATGTTTGCTAAATACTTGTTCGTACTCTCGAACTACCCGATAGACCCCATTTTTCTGGTGAGAAGAAGTGTTGTCAGTTCCTACGCTGAGCTCCTGACACCATTTCTCTAGCTGATCTTTGGAGTGGTGGTGTTCGTCTGACACTGTCTGAGAAAATGACTTAGCTTCATGTATTGCATTGTTATCAACATGGTACAGTTTTGCAACAGTGGAGTATCTTGGCAGTTTTACTTCATCATCACCATAATTTAGTACAAGTACAGGGACCCTTCCTTTTCCTACATCAACCACCCCCCTGGCTGTCAGGAGTGTAGGACTACTGTCAGACATCACGAGTCCACTACTGCCTGGTAGTCATGCCCTCTGAGGCCTACTGCTGCCCGACACCAGATCATCATTTCACTTCTTGGTGGCACTACAATAGGAATTGGATCGGTCACACGTACACTGCCAATTTCACCATTTGACATTGTTACCTGCTGTTGATACACCAGAGCTCGGATCTCCCTCTGAAGAGCTCTCCTCTCACTGGGCTTAGCGGTATCTGTTGGAGCAAAAACAGCACTTAATCTAGGCATTTAACCATCACATTAGTACCCAGTATCACATGTGGATCCCGCTTGTAGGGTTTGTCCTGGACCACTATAATTCCCTGGTTCTTTAACTGTACCCTCCCCACCTTTACTGTTGCTCCCCACTGCCCCTCTATTGTAACTAGCATCCCATTGGTTGCTTCAATGTTCAAGTCAGGGTTTGGGGGTTCTAGTTTGATGTTGGACTGGAACCATTTGTAAAGGATACTCAAGATGGTAGTCACTTGGGATCCGGTGTCTATCAATGCAGTGGTAGTGGTGCCGTCAATGATGATGGACAAGTACGGACGATCTCCCACGTACTTGCGCTCCCAGTTGGTCGGGCCTGGACTGTTTACTCCTGGGGTTGGCCCTCCTCTCCCAGGGGCTGCTCATTTAAAGGAAAGGAACGGTAGACGTGTCCTTCTTTGTCGCACTTGCGACAGATGGGCTGTCCATCGGCGCTGTAGCGATATGTGGGTCTCCCTCGAAGCGGTGGTGTCCTCTTCTTCATCCATGGAACGTCGTCGGGGTTGTCAGCGAGCTGGATCTTGTCTGATGGCTTTGCTTCTGTCTTGGGTCACCTTGCACCTCGGAGCCTCGCCACCTCTTTGGTCAGCTGCTGCACATCGGAGCACAGTTTGTCAAACCGGTCGGGTGTCACAGTCTACGTGCTGGATTGTGCTGCTGGGGATGAAGAAGGTGATTTCGGCACGGAAGAGGTTTTAGTCCACTGCGGCTGTGGGGTTAAGTCTGGCACTGCAGGGAGCTGCTGTCCCCGAACCGTTAAGTCTTTAAATGTAGCAAACTCTGCATCAGGATTCTGCAGAGCCCACCAGCGTGCTTGTTTTCTATCATCAGGTAATCTGAGGCCGATAACGAATTGTTCAATTAGCGTTTTGTTTTCATCACGAACGCCACCGGGATCGGCCTGTTTTAACAGTCTCAGTGCCTCTTGCAGACGTAGTAAATAGTCCAGGACACTCTCCTGTGCCCCTTGTTTGCAATGATGAAACAACAGTCTTAACTCAGATTCAGTATGATGCTCAAAAACTCTCTTTAGCTTTATAAAGATTTCTTCAATGGACTCCTGATCTTCCACAGACCAGTTTCGGGTTTCCAGCTCTGCTGCATCTGTTAACTGTCCCATTACTACTGACGCTCTCTGCTTACCGGTCATCGCGTACATATCCAGCACGTTGCATATCTTCCTCTGGAACGCATTGAGGGTGCCGGGCTTGCCGCTGTATTTGGGTAACCAGGCTGCATTCATACGGCAGAGATATTGGCATTATCGGGGCCGCCGGTGCAGGCGGCGGTAGCAGCATGACGCTGCCGGGTGGGTTGACAACTGGGGGCTGTATGTTCCGGGCCCCTGGTGGGGCAACCGGCGGGATCACCGGCGGTGTTACTGCGTTACTGGGGTCCGGGTTACTCAACCTCGCTCCCCCCTAGTTAATCGCGGCCAGTCTCTTTCAAATTCAACGGAAGTTGTCGGCTCGGCGGTGGGGAGTGAGGAGTTTCCAGATTCTGCTGCGTCCGGCGGATCTCGTCAGAGCGTGGGGCGGGGCCTATCTTCGCGCCCTTGCACAGTAACGCCCCTTTTTTTGCAATGGCAATTCAAATTTTACAGTTCACAAATCACAGTCAATAAATGGCGCATAGTACCCGGTTCGAATCCTGTTCGTGATGCCAGAATCTGTCCAGCCCAGGCCCGTGGGGTACTCGGTCACTCAGGCGTCGGTCTCTGGGGAGGAAGTCACGGGTAGCGGTGCCTGAGGCCGTGGGCCCGGGGGAATGCAGATAAAAAGAGGGAAGGTGGCAATAAAATAATAAAATGTCTGTCGTGACGCCACCTGTAGGGGTCCGGTGATGGCATCGGCGCTGCTTTGGCATCCGGGGTGATGTGCGGCAGCTAGATGGAACCGCTCCCTACAGGACGAGCGGGGTTCCCCGGAGCAGTTGATGGAGTTGAGAGGAATAGGGTAGCGGGGTTGGTGTAGCGCGACTGGAAGGAGGGACACGGACACATAAAGTCTTTTGGTACCTTTACTGATGTTGACGGGTACACTCGACCGGATATGAGGTAAACACTTCAGGACTTTCCACAGCAAGCAGGGTTGTAGGCTTCCTTGTGTCTGTTACTCTGCTGGAGTCTGGCAGGCATGAAACCCGACCAAACTATTACTGCACTTTCTGTGTGACTCTTCACACCTGGATTTGCTGCACTGAGGGCATTCTATGGGATTCCTGCCTTGGCCTAGACTCCGGGCTCTCATTTGGTGGTGCTTCGGGTGTCCGGGGAGCTAAACCCCCTATTTGTAGTGCTGGTTTCTCTGCAAGGTCTATACTGTGTCCTTGTAGCTCGGACCCAGTGACCAGAACTCTGTTAGGGTGAGTCGGTATGACTCCTCTGCCTCTTTTTGTACTTGCTTCTCTCCTTTTCCTGTGACCCCTACTCTGAGGGTCTACCACTGTTTCAGGTGTCTCTGATATGGGCCTAGCGTGGCTCCCGTACAAGGTCAGCTCACTCAGCTCTTCACAGTTCTGTAGTGATAGCACACTCTGGTGTTTCTCCCTCCAGGACCTGTATTTATAGGGGGAACTGGCTTAAGGCAACCAGTGGAGCTCCCCCTACAGGTCTGGGGTGAAAGGTGTTGTTTGTTAGTGGGGTCTGCTTGCTGTGTACCATCCTTCCATGTTGCAAGGGATTCTGTGGTGACCTGGCACAGGGTGCCACACTGTCTGTGCCCCCCCACCTCCCTGTGCTGTCTGTGCTTTCTCCCCTGCCTCACTCTGGCCCCCCATGCCTCACTGTGGCACCTTGTGCCTCACTGTGCTGTCTGTGCTTTTCCCCTGCTTCACTTACCCTACCACACTTCACTGTGCTGTATGTGCTTCACCTCCACCTCACTGTAGCCCCACATGCTTCACTGTGACCCCCCATACTTCTGTTCTATCTGTGGTCCCCCACCTCACTGTGCTGTTTGTATCCCCCCTTCCTACCTGTGCTGTCTGTGCTTTCCCTCTCACCTCACTGTGCCCCCCCATGCCTCACTGTGCCCCCTGCATCTCACTGTTTTGTCTGTGCTTTCCCTTTTACCTCATTGTGGCACCCCTTCCTCTCTGTGGTGTTTGTGCTTACCCCACCCCTCTATGGCCACCTATGAATCATTGTGGCCTCCCATGCCTCACTGCTGTATGTGCTTTTCCCTTGACTTTCTGTGGTCCCCTCACTGTGCCCCCCCACACATCACTGTAGCCCATCTTTGCTTCACTGTGCTCCCCATGCCTCACTGTGCTGTTTGTATATTCCTCCACCTCACTGTAGCCCCCGCACTTCACTATTGCCCTCACCTCTATGAACTTTCTGTGCTTTCCCCCTCTACCTCAATTTGGTCCCATCGTACCTCACTGTTCCCCCCCCATATCTCGCTGTATTGTTTGTGCTTTCCCCCACCTCACAGTGGCCCACCCATGCCTCACTGTGCTGTCTGTAGCCGCTTCACTGAGCCTACCCTTGACCTCCCGGAGCCTGAGTGTGGCTCACAAAGACCCTGTGGTGATGACATGGTAATGTGATCAGTCACTTGCACGTGACTGATCAAATGACCATGACATCACCAAAGGTCCAGTAGCGGCATATGAGTTTCAGCCGTATTTGTGATTGCACGCCAAGGTATCTCATGAAGATGGAATTCTCAGCGTGGTGAGGCCCCAGTGTTCTGGGCACTCCCACACTAAAAATTGCAGCCCGCAGCCTCCTCAGAATTAGCGCCATTTTTTACACCACTGTATATGCAAATATAATACTTTACATGTGAAAAGGGGGCATACATAGACAAATACAATAATCATGAACAATACAAGGCACACACAGGTACGAGACGAGAGAGGACCCTGCCTCCAAGGGCTCACAGTTAACAATGGATGGGTGAGAATACAGTAGGTGAGGGTACAGTTGGTCGTGTGGCGGTGGGTGAACTGAGGCTCACTGCAGGTTGTAGGCTTGTCAGAAGAGGGGGGTATTCTTCTTTTTGAAGGTTTCCAGGGTAGTCAAAAGTCTGATGTGTTGCAGCAAAGAGTTCCAGAGTAAAGGGGATGCATGGGAGAAAGCTTGTATGCAATTGTGGGAAGAAGAGATAAGAAGGGTATAGAGAAGAAATCTTGAGAGGATCGCAGGTTGCATGTAGGTAAGTACCAGGAGACCATTTCACAAATGTATGGAGGGGACAAGTTGTCGATGGCTTTGTATGTCATAGTAAGGGTTTTGAACTGGAGTCTCAGGGCAATGGGGAGCCAGTGGAGGGCTTGGCAGAGAGGAGAGATTGGGGAATAACATGGAGAGAAGTCCAAAAGCATAGTTTAGGGTAGATTGAAGGGGTGCAAAGAGTGCTAGAGGGAATGCCAGAGAGTAAGTAGGAGGTTGCTGTAGTCGAGGAAGGAGATGATGATGGTATACACAAGTGTTTTTCAAGTTTCATGATCAATGAATGTACAGATCCAGGAAATATTTTGGAGTTAAAGTCAGGAGGAGGTGGCAAGGGCTTGGTTATGCAGTTTGAAATAGAGTGAGGGGTCAAGGATTACGCTGAGGCAGCGAGCATGCGGGGCTGGGGCGAATGAGTAGCCATTGATTTTGATGGATAGGTCTGGTGGTGTGGTAGAATGAGATGGGGGAAGGATTAACTATGGCGCCTGACTAATCCACCTCTCTGCTCGCTGCTCTTCCACTTCTACCCTCTTCAAATCCCTCCACTGGCTCCCTATTTCCCAGCTTATCCAATTCAAACTACTAATATTTACTTACAAAGCCATCTACAATCTGTCTCCCCATTTATTTCTGAACTAATCTCCTGATATCACCCAACTCATAATCTTTGATCCTCCCAAGACCTCCATCTTTGCTCCACACTTGTACGATTCTCATCTAACCAGCTGCAAGACTTCGCCCAAGCATCCCCCATCCTGTGGAATTCTGCACCCCAAAACATCTGACTATCCCCTACACTCGGAACCTTCAAGCGGAACCTGAAAACCCTACAGGCCTACAGCCTGCAATAACTATGGTGCCACCTCATCACCACTGGACCCGGCGCTCCACCACCACCACCAGAGCAGACCCAACCTACTGTCTTCCTCCCATTGCCCTGTAGAATGTAAGCCTGCAAGGGTATTGTCTTCTATCCCCTCTGTACCAGTCAGTCACTGTTAGTTTGTTCATTTTTGTAACAGATCGGCCACTGAACCTGGCAGCTCTATAGCGCCTCTTCTAAATTCAGGCAAGTCAGGGAACTACCTGAGGATAAAAGAAGGATCGCAGCTGCCCTGTCAGCGCTGGCTTATTAAGACACCTCTCACTGAGGGTGATATACGCCTTCTGGTCTGCGACTATCACTGATAGAGGCCCTGAATAACCCCAAGCACTATTGCTGCCACCCGTTTCTTGTTTGATTAATATTTACAGGAAATAAAAGATATTACAGATATTACAATCAGTTATGCAAATAAAAGATAAATGAGATACACACAGAATTACAGACACATGTGATTAGTTACCTTAATGCTGGTGGCACCACCAGGGCAGCATGGGGCCAACCTGGTTCCTGGGTATACCCTAGCTTCATGTAATTATGCCTCTACAGAAGAATACCAAGATGGAGAAGAGGTAGGACATTTTTAAACTGTAAGAGGCCTTCCCATCTCACACCCATCATCTGCCTCCGGGCTGTCTAACATAGTAACATAGTAACATAGTATTTAAGGATGAAAGAAGACCTTAAGGTACCTTTACACGCTGCCACAGTGCCTAGCAACAGGTATCAACCGCATGTACACGCCACCATTGCGTTGTCAACTGAAGGCATTGTGGTTCCCCGGAAGTTCCCACAGATCCTGCGGATAACTGCCTGTTGAATACCCTCGCCGCTTCAACCACTAAGGGAATGTGGGCGTACATCTTTCGCGCCTCAAGTACATAGGCGTGACAGAGTTGTGTATTCCGTGATGCAAAAATATTGATTGGACAACGCAATAGCGTCATAATTGGCCAGCCTGCGCAGGAAGACTGGCTAATACATGACGCCATTGCAATTGTGTAGTGTGAATGGTTAGCTCTTTAAATATGGTGCCCTATGAAGGGAAAGCCAATGGAAACACAGTAGCCCCCACCAATCATCGTTAGGTAAGGTAACCTTTACACGCCGCCACTGCGTGGTAGCAACTGCCTGGGAATGGGGATTTTTGTGCCTGTTGCCTTGAAATTGCTATGAAATGGCGGCGTGTAAATTGGGGAAGTTATCGGGTTTCCTCAGTTGACTCGGATACCTGTTTCTGAGCTGTGTTCAAAAACCCAAGGCAACATAAAGGCACAATTGCCATGGTAGTGGCGTCTAAACGGGGCACAGGGATTGAACCAGCGTCGCCTAGTGAATTCCCAGGGGCGTGACACAGCCTCATGGATACTGCACCCCATCAGCGATGACTGGTGGGGGATGCTGTGTTTCCATTGGCTGTCCCTTCACAGGGCGCCATATTTAAAGAGCTATCCATTTACACACAACAATTGCAATGGCGTCATGTATTAGCCAGCCTTCCTGCGCAGGCTGGCCAATCATGACGCTATTGCGTTGTCCAATCAACGTTTTTGTGACACGGAATACACAACTCTGTCACGCCTATGTACATGCGGCACAAAAGATGCACGCCCACATTCCCTCAGTGATTGCGGCGTGTGAAGCGGTGAGGGTATTCAACAGGCAGTTATCCGTAGGATCTGTGGGAACTTCCGGGGAACCACAATACTTTCAGTTGACAACGCAATTGCAGCGTGTAAATGCGGCATCGTCGATCAGTATCAACCGTCAAAAATGTGCGCGTGCACGTATGGTTGATACCTGTTGCTAGGCACTGTGGCGGCGTGTAAATGTACCTTAAGCTCCACATTGGGGAAAAAATTCCTTCCTGACTCCACATATGGCAATCAGACTAGTTGCCAGGATCAACGCCCTATCAAAGAATCTAGTATATATAACTGCTAATATTATATTTTTCAAGAAAGGCATCCAGGCCATTCTTAAATTTTAGTAGTGACTCACTAATTACAACATCATGTGGCAGAGAGTTCCATAGTCTCACTCCTCTTACAGTAAAGAATCCACGTCTGTGATTATGATTAAACCTTCTTTCCTCCAGAGGTAGAGGATGCCCCCTTGTCCCCGTCAGCCGGTCATTTCCTGGTTGGTGAGCCGCTGACCTCTGTGGTGCAGTAGCCGGCTGCTCGCAGCGGTGGTGCCCCGCTTGGGATTCAAACCGAGCGCCAAGCTGCAGTATTTTTCTGATTGGTCGGCGCTGAATGCGGCAACCAATCAGAATAGCGGCGCGCGCCATGGCGCCATATTTCAAATACGCTGTACTCAGTGTATTTGAAATATGGCGCCATAGCGAACGCCACTATTCTGATTGGTCAGCGCTGAACGCGACAACCAATGAGAAAAGCGGTGCGCAGTTTGAATGCCGCGTGCCATGGCACGATATTTCAAATACACTGAGTATAGTGTATTTGAAATATGGCGCCATGGCGCGCGCCGCTATCCTGATTGGCCGGCGCTGATCGCGGCAACAAATCAGAGGAGCGGCATTCAAACTGCGCGCCACTTTTCTCATTGGTCGCCGCGTTCAGCGCTGAACGCGGGCGGCCAATCAGCATAGCGGCGCACACCATGTGTAAAATCCACCGATGACTTCAGATTTTAAATATGGTGTCATGTCGAGTGCCGCTATCCTGATTGATCGCCGCCAGCTGGCAGCGACCAATCAGAGGATCGGCATTTAAGCTGCGCGACAAATCTTTCATTGGTCATCGCTAGCCGCGGCAACCAATGAGCGTCGCGGTATGCAAATTGCGGTATTGGCGCGTAATTTGAACTGCCGCTCTTAGTGTGACGTAGTTGAATCCTGTCAGGAAGGTCTGTCAGTCATTGTGACGCAGTTTCTTCCTCTCTGTCAGCCAGTGTGACATAGTTTATTTCTGTCAGGTGTGTCAGTCATTTTGATACAATTTAGTCCTAATAGGTTTGTCAGTCAGTGTGACACAGTTTAATGCTGTCTGTCTGTCTGTCTGTCAGTGTGACTCAGTTTAGTCCTATTAGATCTGTCAGTCATTTTGATATAATTTAGTCCTATTAGGTCTGTCAGTGACTGTGACACAGTTTAGTCCTATCAGGTCTGTACGTCAGTGTGACACAGTTTAATGCTGTCTGTCTGTCAGTGTGACGCAGTTTAGTCCTATTAGGTCTGTCAGTCATTTTGATAAAATATTGTCCTATTAGGTCTGTCAGTGACTGTGATACAGTTTATTCCTATCAGGTCTGTCCGTCAGTGTGACACAGTTTAATGCTGTCTGTCTGTCAGTGTGACGCAGTTTAGTCCTATTAGGTCTGTCAGTCAATTTGATAAAATTTAGTCCTGTTAGGTGTGTCAGTCACTGTGACACAGTTTAGTCCTATCAGTTCTGTCCGTCAGTGTGACACAGTTTAATGCTGTCTGTCTGTCAGTGTGACGCAGTTTAGTCCTATCAGGTCTGTCAGTCATTTTGATACAATTTAGTCGTGTTAGGTCTGTCAGTCACTGTGACACAGTTTAGTCCTATCAGGTCTGTCCATCAATGAGACGCAGTTTACTCCTTTCAGGTCTGTCAGTCAGTGTGATAGTGTTCTCCTGTCTATCAGCCAGTTTGACAGAGTTTACTCCGGTCTATAAGGTCTGTCAGTCATTGTGAAGTCCTTTACTCCTGTCTACAAGGTTGTCAGTCAGTGAGACGTACTTCAGTCCTGTCTACAATTCTGTCAGTTAGTGTTACATCATTAACTCCTGTCTACAAGGCTGTCATTCACTGTGACGTCCTTCAGTCCTGTTTAGAAGTCTGTCAGTTAGTGTGACGTCCTTTACTCCTATCTACAAGGCTGTCAGTCAATGTGACAAACGTCACTCCTGTCTACAAGGCCATCAGTCAGTGTGACGTTGTTCATTCCTGTGTACAAGGCTGTCAGTCCGTGTAACGTCCTTCACTCCTGTCTACAAGGGTTTCATTTACTGTGACGAACTTCACTTCTTTCTACAAGGCTGTCAGTCTGTGTGACATCCTTCAGTCCTGTCTTCAAGGTAAGTCAGTTATTGTGTCGTCCTTCACTCCTGTCTACAAGGCTGTCAGTCATAGTGTGATGAAGTTTACTCCTGTCGACTAGGTCTGTCAGTCAGCGTGAGTTCTTTCACTGCTTTCTACAAGGCTGTCAGTCAGTGAGACGAACTTCATTTCCATCTACAAGGCTGTCAGTGTGATAACCTGTACTCGTGTCTACAAGACTGTCAGTCAGTGTGATAAACTTCACTACTGTCTACAAGGCTGTCAGTCAGTGTGTCAAACTTCCATCCTGTCTTCAAGGCCATCAGTCAGTGGGACATGCTTCACTCCTCTTTACAAGGGTGTCAGTTTGAGTGATGTCCTTCACTCCTGTCCTCAAGGTATGTCAGTCAGTATGTCATCTCTCATGTCTATAAGGCTGTTAGTCTTAGTGTGATGAAGTTTACTCCTGTCTACTAGATCTGTCAGTCAGCGTGACGTTTTTCACTCCTCTCTACAAGGATCTCAGTCAGTGTGACGTTCTTCACTGTGGTCTGCAAGGCTGTCAGTGAGACAAACTTCATTCCTATCTACAAGGCAGTCAGTGTGATATCCTGTACTCCTGTCTACAAGGCTGTCAGTCAGTGTGACAAACTTCCATCCTGTCTACAAATGTCAGTCAGTGTGACGTCCTTCATTCCTGTCTACAAGGCATGTCAGTCAGTGTGTTGTCCTTCACTCCTGTCTACAAGGCTGTCAGTCAAAGTGTGATGAAGTTTATTTCTGTCTACTAGGTCTGTCAGTCAGTGTGACGTCCTTCACTCCTGTGTACAAGGCTGTCAGTGTGACGTTTTTAACTCCTGTCTACAAGGCTGTCAGTAAGTGTGACGAACTTTGTTCCTGTCTACAAGGCTGTCAGTGTGATATCCTACACTCCCATCTACAAGGCTGTCAGTTATAGTCTCATGAACTATACTCCTGTTTAGAAGTCAGTCAGCCATAGTGTCACGTACTTCAGTTAGTCTGTTTTTCACACTTTGAATTAATTTATTCACGCTTACTAAATGGGTTTAGTCGGTCGTAAGCGCAAATATGTGAATAATGATGACAGAAAAGCTGCAAAAGCAGCAATGCGATGACAACGTAGAGACCAAGAGACATGAGAAGAAACTGCTGTGAGACAAGGTCTGGATGCGGAATATCACAGACTTTATCGACAACAGGAAACAGTAGAAGAAACTGCTGGCAGAAAAGCACAAAATGCCGTATGTCAATCACAATATCGGCTAAGTGCATCTTTATTAGCTATGGGAGACAAAGGATATGTTCGTGCCATTCATATTAACTGAAAAGCAAGGCAAGCTCAGCAGAGTATTCATAAACTTGCTAAGTATGTCACAAATGATGAAACTATGATTCTTCAACATTACTGTGGTAAAAATGGATGCTGTTTGCTGTAAATGCAACTCTTTGAATTTTATGGATGAGAAACCTTATGATAATCAGTTTAGTCAATGCTGTCAAAAAGGGAAAGTAATGTTACCGAGATCTCAATACTCAGATCTGTTTGAGGAATTGATGAGAGGACAGCATAAATATAGTCGAAATTTCATGGATAATATCAGAAGCATCAACAGTTCACATGCATTTGCTTCATTTGGTGCCAACATTGCACCACCACCACCTGGATTTGGACCATATTGTTTCAAAATTCATGGCCAGATCTATCATCGTACTGGAACACTGTATCCAGACGTAGGAGAACCACCAAAATTTGCTCAATTATACATCCTTGATGCAAATGAGGCTACAGAAGAAAGGATGAATGTGAAAGAAAATGAAAAGTGTAATGCGGAACTCATGAATCTGATTGCTATACATTTACAAGACATCAATCCATTTGCTGCTGCATATCGCATGCTTAAGGATGTTGAAGCTGAGGAGCAACAGAGGGCTATACAAAATGGGACTGAAATGCCTTCCATTGTTAGGGCAATTAAACAAGAACGTACCTAAGATCCTCGACATTATAATAAACCACGTCTAAGTGAGGTTGCCGTTGTTTTCCAAAATGATGACGGAGAGCCGCCTTTTCAAAGGGATATATTAGTCCATCTAAAGTCAGATCTGAACAACCCTCTGCTTCCTAACACACAGCGCATCAGTATTTTGCATAGCAACCTTGATGCTCTTCTGTATTCATTATTTTTTCCAAGAGGTGATCAAGGGTGGCATGAAAATCTACAGCAGCAAGGCACTCTAAGACGAATTACTCAAATGCAGTATTACAGTTTCCTTTTTCTGTGTGACCTGAGTTTAACCCTATTCTAAACGGTGGCAAGCTTACTCAGCAGTACTTTGTTGATGCATATGTTAAAATTTAAGGTAATCGCCTCAATTTTATACGTATGAACCAAAAAACCTGAAAGTGGACGATTACTGTGTTCTTCAAGAACATTTAGTAAAGAAATCCATTGAAAAAGGAATTCCTATTGGGAAAACAGTTATTTTGCCATCGCCATTTGAAGGTAGTCCCCGGAACATGTAGCAACGTTATCAAGATGCAATGGCGATAGTGACAAAGTATGGAACACCTGACATTTTTGTTACAATGACGTGTAATCCAAAATGGCCAGAAATTACAGAAAATCTCGAATCCTGGCAGCAAGTGGAACATAGACCAGACTCAGTGGCCCGCATATTTCGATTGAAGCTCATCAGCCTTTTGAAAGATCTAAAAAATTGCCTTTTTGGGACAGTGGTAGCAATGGTACATGTCATTGAGTTTCAGAAATGAAGTCTCCCACATGCACATATATTTATCATCTTAGATGCAGAGTCTAAGTTTCGGACAGAGGAAGATATTGACAATCAATTTCAGTGTGGGCTGAAATTCCAGACCAAGAAAAATTCCCTGAACTATATGATATTGTCATCAATCATATGGTTCATGGTCCATGTGGTGAGACCAATCCAAAAAGTCCATGTATGGAAACTGGGAAGTGTACGAAAGGATTTCGAAAACAGTTAGAAGAGAATACTGTGAAAGATTTGGATGGGTATCCTTCATATCGGCGAACACACATTGAAAACATTGTGCACAAGAAAAAAATTATAAACAACTCATGGATAGTGCCATATAATCCTTATTTATCTAAACGCTACAATTGTCACATCAATGTTGAAATTTGTGCGTCAATAAAAAGTGTGAAATATCTCTTTAAGAGCTAATGTGGAAATACAGCAAGCAACAGTGAGTCATGATAAATCAACAAGTTTTCTTGACTCAAGATATGTCAGTGCTCCAGAAGCTGCTTGGAGAATATTTGCATTTCCTATGCATGCTCAGTCACATGCTATTATACGTTTAGCTGTCCATTTACCAAATCAACATCAGGTTTATTTCCATGAAAATTCTGCAGTTGAAGATGTGTCAAAAAGTTTAGGTTCGATGTCAACATTATTGGAATGGTTTTTGCTGAACCAACATGACAACAATGCAAGGCAGTATTTCTATCGTGAGATTCCAGAGCATTATGTTTGGAATAAAGGTTGGAAGCCAAGACAATGAGGAGTTAGTAAAATTATTGGACGTATGTATACTGTAAGTGTCAAAGATCTACAAAGATATTGCCTTCGTCTGTTACTGCTGCATGTGAAAGGTGCTACGAGTTATGAGTTTTTGAAAACAGTTAATGGAGTAGTGCACGATACCTTTAAAGCTGCAGCTTTGGCTTTAGGACTTTTATTAGATGATAGTGTTTAGACTTCAACCTTAAAAGATGCAGTTTCCTTAAATATGCCTTATCAACTTCGGCAATTGTTTACATACAAATCCCGCAGAACTTTGGACAAATTTTGAGGAACATCTAATTGAGGATTATTGCTTACGTCTTCATAATAAAAGTGGAGATTGTCAACATTGTCAGTCTTATGCTATGCGTGATGTCCAAAATGTGTTATTACTGCATGGAAAAACATTTTCAGACTTTAATTTGCCAAAGCCTTCTACTCATGTTCTACAACTTCAAGAGTATGATGAAGTAAATTAACTATTGTTGGAAGCACAGAAAGTCAATTCTTTAAATGTAGAACAACGTGTTGGGTATGATACAATTGTAACTGCCATAGAAAATCAAGCCGATAGAAGGGCAAAATGTTTCTTCATTGATGGTCCAGGAGGGAGTGGTAAAACCTACTTATATGAAGTTTTGATGCATCATGTTAGAGGGTTGGGAAAAGTTGTATTGCCTTCAGCTACAACAGGTATTGCAGCAGATCTGTTACAAGGAGGTCGTACTATGCATTCCCTGTTTGGAATGCCAGTTCCTGTGAATGAAATATCCGTTTCCAGAATCAAACAAGATACTTTTGCTGGGAAACAAGTTACAAAATGCACATCTGTTGATACTTGATGAGGGTACTATGGCACCCAAATATGCTTTGACTGTAATTGACAGACTTCTGTGTGAAGTTATGACTACAAATGTCGCAGAAAAGAATGACATTCCATTTGGAGGTAAAGTTTTTGTTATTGGTGGAGATTTTAGGCAATGTCTTCCAGTTATAACAAATGGAACAAGAACAGATGTGATTGAGTCCAGCTTAAAAATGGCTGATCTTTGGCAACAGTTTACTAAACTACAACTCACTAACAGCATGCGATCCTCAGACCCAAAGTATAGCAATTGGCTTCTCAAGCTTGATAATGGTGATCTTACCAATGAATACAATCTTGGAAAAGATATTATTGAAATACCGGAAGACATGTTGTGTACTGCCTACATTGTAACTGATGTTTTTGGACAACGTATTGAAATTGATGTAAATGACCAAAGTAGTGTTGACAGAGCCTCTACCCTTGCAATTCTGTGTCCCAAAAATGATGATGTGGCTTTGCTAAATGCCCGTGTGATGAATAGAGTGTCTGGAGAGTATAATGTGTACACCAGTGATGATTCAGTGGATGTAGATAATGAAGAAGAACAAGACCATTATCCGGTTGAATTTTTAAGTAGTGTTACACCAGCAGGAATGCCATCCCACAGACTTCAACTTAAAGTTGCGACAATTGTGATGTTGCTGCAGAATCTTGATACAAAGAGTGGTCTATGTAATGGAACTAGGCTTCTTGTAACTGGACTCCTTTCCCATGTTATTCAAAACTAGAAGAAAAGTACAAAAAGAGCACATAGGGTCTTATCCGAGTGTAACCGGGGTGTTGTATTGTGTGCTGTTGCACTAAACTTATGTTGTTGTGAGAGTCACAACAACTATTGAAGCATAAGCCGGCTTGCAGCACTCCGCCCAAGGGAAACCGATTAAAGCATTAGATGAAAGGTAGTAATACGTGAGCTGCAGTCTATCCGTTGGTTCCAAGAAATCCAAGGAATCACAAAATGTTCAAAGTAACACCTTTAATGTCTAATTCTTACGCGTTTCGTGGTACTTCAGACCACTTCATCAGAGATCTACAAGGTTTGTGCGCCGTGCCCAATCAGAACACTATTGTGTTGGACAATGGTTGTCGTTTTTGCGCGGCGTAAGGGACTGTGACACGCCTATGTGTTGTCCCTGCTGCCCCTGGTCCGACCATATTCCCTTGTGGTAGCGGCGTCTAAATCAGGGAAGGTGCTCCACAGATGGTAACCTGCGGCACCCGTCGGTACTGTCGGGGTAGGAAAAGACCTTCTGTGGAGCACCTTGAGGCGGCCTGTATATTTATAGCGATTGTGGAAGATCCGGAATCGGCTCGCCATTATGCCAAAAGCATTCTCCACCACTCGGCATGCCCAGGAAAGCCTATAGTTAAAGATTCTTTGTGGTGGAGTAAGATGCCTCTGGGGGTATGGTTTGAGCAAATTCCGATGGAGTGGGAACGCATCATCCGCCAGAAATACAAAGTTTAGGTTTCCGCAGGTCACATTATTTGTTGGCAAATTTAGGCGGCCAGTTTTTAACTTCTGGCCAAAAGAAAATTGGTAAAAAACACCGCCATCTGACACTCGGCCATTTGTACCCACTGACGCATACATAAACTCATAGTTGGCATTGACCACTGCCAACAAAACAATGCTAAAATAGCCTTTGTAATTGAAGAAGTATGACCCACTGTTGTGTGGTTGGCTGATTCGAATGTGTTTGCCATCTATGGCACCCCCACAGTGTGGATATTGCCACTTCTGGCTAAATTCTGTGGCAGTGGCCAGCCATTCCTCTGGGTTTTGGGGCAAACGCATATATGTGGGAGCCAGACAGCAGACTATAGCCTCACAGGTCTCAGGGATCAGTTGGCTAAGGAGTGGACGGGACACAGCTGATGTGTACTCAATGTCCTGCATGGTGCGCCCTGTTGCAAGAAAGCGCAGCGTAGCTGTCAAACTCTCCTCCGCAGGGACTGCTGGACGCATGACAGTGTCATTGCGGGCAATAAGCAGTGTCACTGCATCTAGCAAGATTTTTTAAATGACTCCTCAGACATCCTCAGGTAGTTCTGGTAGTCCCATGGAAAGTCTCTTTGGAGTTGGCGCACAAGACGCATGTGTGAATGCTCATTGCGCTCTTGAAGCCACTCTCTGGTCCAGAGGCGTCGTGGTCTCCTCCTGCAGCTCTCCTGCCTCTCCTCCTCCTGCCGAGCAGCCTTCACAAGAAACGCAGCCCCCACCACGGCACGTTCGCCAGGATTCATGCTGTTAGACGCCAAATAAAAAAAAGCATGGTGACAAAGCTGAAAGGTGGTTTGCCTAAAATTTGATATGTCAAAGTGTCCAATACTGAACATGACTTTGCAGAAATATGTACTGTGGCAAAACACATATGTGGAAATGATGTCCCCCAACAACCAAACACATCTATAGTAATGTAGACGTCGAGTACTTCAAGATGTTTTACATGCCAAAATGCTCCTGACAATAAATTGCCATTCCAAAACAAGGTAGTGACACATCTAGCTCCAAACCCACATCACACTTTCTACAGCATTAAAGCTACTCCCAAATACATCACACACATGGAGGACTATATGTATGGTGTAAAGCAAAGAACACTACAAAAACATAAAAACTCACATGCACTGGTCGCTGAGATGGGTGCCACTCAAATGTCAATGCAACAAATAGGAAGATTTTCGTGATGGTAATAATCCAATTGTGCAATGCTATAGTTAGCAAAGTGACCTACACAAATACCACAAAAAAACACTGTTTTAAAGATAGCATCTACGTCATATGGGTGGACTCGAGTGATTACATCCTAATGCAAGAGTGATTTGGCAACGCAACAGTGTCCCCGTTGCAAATGTATCACATGTGGAATCAATACATACTGTTGACGACTCTGCAGCAATCACGTGTCTGTGTAGACGTCCCATCGCTATATACTTACCACACCAACCACAATGCAGCAACGTTCTCCAACAGGCGTGGCTCCAGCGTTGTACCACACCCGACCACGATGTAACATCTTCCGACAGGCGTGGCACTTGCGATGCATTTGCACATCGCACCTGTGATGATCACATGGCTTGTGCGTCATTTAGGATAAATAGTGTATGCAAACATATTTGTACTCCCTGCTCTTGTGTGCTTCCCTACCGACTTGTGGATTTGGCAACACAGCTGCTGCAGCAAGCTCCCATAAGACACTGTGTCTTCTGAAGCCAAGGTATGTTCATATCAGATAAGGCATCCACATATTGGGGGGCTACTGCTATGGACAGTAAGAGAAGCGTTGCCACTTTAAGAAGTCCCTGCCTGTGTGGGACCGTAAGAAACACGCTGCCACTTTAAGAGACAGAAACCCCCCCAGCTGTGGGATGATGGTATGTCCTGTTTCCCCCCCTTCGGAGAGTGTGTTTTTTGGAACAGCCCGTTTATGTGTAGAGAGGAACAGACTTTCTGTGTAGTTTGGAAAGCACTGCAGTGTTCGTGTGAAATGAAAGTGGGACACAGACAAGCCCGGGATCCAGTGAGAATCTGAAGCAAGGAGAAGATTTGCAGCCCATCGACTCGAGACAGGAGCCGTGTGCACCTTCGGATCGGACTGCTGTTGTTGGGGGCCCCCGGGACTGCATCCAAATCCCTGCATCACTGTGAGTTAAATATTGTGCACCTTTCAGGGTTTAGAATAGGCTTCAGTAGATAGAACACGGCAGCCTGTGTGGCCTGTGTAGCACGGCCAGAAAGGTTATACGTAGAGTAGTATTGTACTTTGCTTTTGTGAATTTACCTGTGTGCTCTCAACTTGTGATAGTTGGAGAACCGTGCTATTGAGCGGACCAACTAGAGAAAACGAACAGTTTGTTAAATCTCGTTTTTGCCACTGTTTACCCCTGCTTGAACCTGCCTTCTTCACTCCTTTCCCCGCCTGTTAATAAATTCACCCTTGTGGTTTGCACTCCCATCTTGTGTATCGTACCTTATTCTGCACCGCGGTGGTCCTCCCAGCCATCGCTTCAAGTGGCGCTGCGAGCAGGGTACGGTCACCAAGATGGAGGCAGCAGACAGCAACGGCGGGAATGCTAATATTAATGGGGGTAATGTGGGCAATGGTGGAACCCCTGTAAGGACACTCCCAATGGGCACTATATTTAGTGTACTCCCAAAGTTTGACGGCAATAACATGGCACTGTGTGACTGGGTGTCCCGACTGCAGAGCACCCTGAAGGTTTATAACATCGGCCCAGAGCTTGAAGTGGACATCGCTTTGACTGCCCTAGAAGGAGAAGCCCGTAGAAACGTCTGTCTACAACCAGAACCCACGCGTAGTACCCTGAAAGAGTTAGTTGGATTCCTGGAAGAAATCTATGGCGAGACTGCTAGTGCGGGGCATCTTCGCGTCAAATTTTTTTCGAGGCTGCAGCGGGAAGAAGAAGGGATCTCTCAGTATGCCACCGCACTACAAGAAGTGCTAGCAGAGGTGCAGAAAAAGGAGGCAGCTGGACTCGGCGGCATAGGGTCCACAGACCAGATACTCCGGGAGCAGTTTATTCTAGGTTTACACAGCATATCCTTGAGGCGAGCCCTGTCAGAACGGGTCCGAGCGAACCCGGCTCTTACATTTCGTCAAATCCTGGCAGAAACAGTAGCCCGAAGTAAAGAAGAAAGCTACGCTTCTGGGGTGGTGCGCATCCAAGCCACCAAGTCCAGCGTGGACCCAAACCGCCAAGAGGTGCTGGTCCAGGTGGTGCAGGATTTACAGAAATCCGTTCTCAATGTACAGGAGAAGCTGACCCAGATGGAGCAAAGAATGAGGGATCTGTCTGTTGCACCTCCCTACCCAGCTGCACCATCCTCCTTTCAACCTGGCCCATCGTACGCACGCAATAATTCCCCGGCGCGACCAATAGGAAACTGGAGGATGCAGGCTTCCTCTCAGCAGCCACCAGAGGCACAAGGTATTCCTCAGCGAAGAGAAGACATCCGATGCTGGGGATGTGGAGGTCAGGGGCATATTGCCAGAGGGTGCCGGAATAGCACTCAAGGCCAACAGAAGCCTCCGTTAAACTACCAACCCCCGCAGTAGTGCGGCACTCTGCGGGGGAGGCAAGAAGGGAGGCCGCTCCGTATCATGACGAACATCTGATCGCTGGGTGTCCCATCATACGTGCTGAATTCGAGGGTGTCCTAGTGGATTGCTTGATAGATACCGGGTCACAAGTGACGACGATGCCAGAAGCATACTTCAATCAACATTTCCAGGCACTGGCCAGGCCAGAGAAAGAGACATTGATCCGGGTGATTGCCGCTAATCAGCAACCGATCCCGGTCACAGGGGTTGTGTGGATGAATGTTCGTATCTGTGGGCAAGAAGTGGGGAGAAAAGGGATCCTACTAGTCCCCGGGCCCATCAAAGAAGATGTACCTGTAATACTGGGGATGAATGTCCTACGTGAATTAGATCAGATTATGTTCGTCAAACGGGGACCCGGATACTGGAAGCAGGCTACTACACATAAGCCTACGCAAGAAGCACTTCAGCGACTGATCCGTGTCTGTGGGACGCAGAAGAGTGTGCCATCTCATCAGACGGTAGGGGTCATCAGGGCTCCTGGGAAGGTGCCCATAATCCTGCCTCCCGGACGAGAAAGTATATTACACCTTCCAGTGGGAACCTATCGCAATCTCGATGGGGTAGAAGTGATTGTGCAGCCTGTAGCAACCGGAAGAGTGGACCAAGAAGTTATGATAGCTCGTACGGTAGCTGTGGTCCAACAAGGACGCGTCCCTATCAGAGCCTTGAATGTGGGCCCCAGTGAGGTCACCTTGCCCCGAGGGACAGATCTGGCCCTGGTATACTTGCATAAAGGTGAAGTGGTGAGCCAAAAAGATATATCCCTATCGCCGATAGAAGGTACGGGGTGGACCCTAGCAGTCTCTGCGAGGGCTGAAGAGATGCCCTCCCCAGAGTGGAGTGGAAAGGTCATCCTTGATCAGATGGAAGTGGATGTGAAATCGCTGGGCCCCGAGCGTGTGCAAGCAGTAGAAGCTATGTTGTGGAAGAACCAGGCTGCATTCGCTCGTTACGCTGAAGATTTCGGCTGCACTGAAGCTATCATGCATGAGATACCGACCGGGGAAGCTCGTCCGATTCGAGAACGGTACCGACAGATCCCTCCCAAGATGTACCAAGAGGTGAAGACTTTACTGAAGCAAATGCTGGATGCGGGAGTAGTACAGGGCAGTCAGAGCCCTTGGGCGGCTCCGGTGGTACTCGTCAAGAAAAAGGATGGGACCATCCGGTTCTGTGTAGACTACAGAAAACTCAACGCCTGTACCGTTCGCGACTCGTACCCATTACCACGAATCGAAGAATCCTTGACGGCATTGGGGAAGGCCAAGTACTTCTCCACCTTGGATTTAGCAAGCGGGTACTAGCAAGTACCTGTGGCGGAAAAGGACAAAGCAAAGACCACGTTCATTCTCCCGATGGGATTGTTTGAATTTAACCGGATGCCTTTCGGACTCTCCAATGCTCCGGCCACGTTCCAACGACTGATGGAAAAGTGCTTGGGGGACTTAAATTTCGAAGCTACTCTGATCTATCTGGATGATATCATCGTGTTTTCGGCCTCGTTCAAAGAACACCTTGACCGGCTTGGACAGGTACTCGGAAGACTACAGGCTCATAACCTGAAGGTGAAACCAAAAAAGTGCCACCTCTTCAAGAAAGAGATCGAGTATCTGGGCCACACAGTTTCACAAGATGGAGTCCTGCCCTCTGCAGAAAAGGTGGCGGCCATCCAGAAGTGGCCAGTCCCTCAAACGGTGAGAGAACTCAAGGCATTTCTTGGACTCGCCGGGTATTACCGCCGGTTCGTCAAAGACTTTGCAAAGGTGGTGGGTCCTTTGAATTAGCTGCTGAGGGGGACCGCCGGAGTGTCAAAGAACCAGGGCATCCTCTGGGCTCAGAGACAAGATGAGGCTTTTCAGGCTATGAAGAATGCCCTTACTTCAGCCCCGATCCTAGCCTACGCGGACTTCGACCGACCATTCCTGCTGTACACGGATGGTAGCCTTCATGGACTCGGTGCAGTATTGTCTCAGATACAGAATGGACATGAGAGAGTCATCGGCTACGCCAGTAGGTCCCTGCGGGACAACGAAAGAAACCCCCACAATTATAGCTCCTTTCGACTAGAGCTCCTGGCCCTAGTGTGGGCCATGACAGAGAAATTTGCTGGCTTCCTGACAGGGACCAAGATCCAGGTCCGAACAGACAATAATCCTCTGGCCCACCTTGAGAATACTAAATTGGGAGCCTTGGAACAACGGTGGGTGGCTCGCCTTGCAAAGTTCGACTTCACCATCTGTTATCGTCCCGCCACCAAAAACGCAAATGCGAATGGACTGTCAAGAGTGACGGTGGAGATCCCAGTGGGGGATCTCGATGAACAACTAGAGGAGGAAGAGACGCCAGACTTTAGCAAGTTTGGGCCCCCAGTGGTTGCGTCACAATTAAGTAGGGAGGCTTGCACACTGCCCCGGTCCCTGGGAAGAACCAATGAAGAATGGGGACGTGCTCAATCTGCAGACGAAGGGCTACAACAGATGAAACACTGGGTAGCTGAGAAGCAGAAGCCCGACAAGCAAGAAAGGGCTAACCTGGACGCCGAGATGAAGAGCGTCTTACACCAGTGGGATAGACTAGAAGTTCGAGAATCAGTGTTATATCGTAAGAGACAACAGCCAAAAGAAATAGAAACAAGATGGCAGGTGGTCATCCCCGGAAAAATGGCTCAAGAGGTAGCTAAGGAAGCACACGAGTTTGGCGCTCACTTCGGACCTGCAAAGACCTACCAATGGTTACAGCGGTACGTGTACTGCCCTCGATTGGAGTCTGTGGTAGAAGAGGTTTGCCGGCGATGTCGAGTATGCGACCTCATTAAAAGCACCGAACAGAGGGCACCCGTTCAGACCATACAGACCAAAGAACCGCTAGAAATCTTGATGATTGATTACCTCCTCGTGGGACACTCAGCTCGGGGGCTACAATACTGTTTGGTTATGACTGACCATTTCTCCAAGTTCGCTGTAGTCACCCCGACTAGAGATCAGACTGCAGAGTCGGCGGCACGGGCTGTATGCCAAGACTTTATCCGGGTGTATGGATGCCCAAAGCGAATCCACTCCAATCAAGGGGCATGTTTCCAAGGCAAGGTGATGGAGGAACTCTATCGTATGTATGGCATCGAGCGATCTCGGACTACACCTTACCACCCCCAAGGCAATGGAGCATGTGAACGCTTCAACCGAACCCTACTTCAGATGCTGCGGACATTGGAGGAAGATAAGAAAGCATGTTGGCCGGATTACCTAGCAGAATTGGTCTGGGCCTACAATAACCGAGTTCACTCCACTACGGGTTACACCCCATATCTGTTGCTCTTTGGAAGAGCTGGGCGAGACATCATCGAGCTGAATTTGGAGCAGCCAGAGGATTTCATGGAACGAACTGTCACTTCGTGGGTGAAAGAACATCGACAACGATTACAAACGATCCGTCGGTTGGCCGGTCAACAGCTACAGAAGAAAGAACATACGAGCCCTAAACCAATTCAGGAAATACCGCTGCAACCTGGAGATCGAGTGCTAGTCAGAGAGAAGCGCCCCAAGGGCAAACTGAGTGAGAGATGGGAAGTACAACCCTACAGAGTAATTGGACGGGTATATGCTGATGGCCCAGTCTACAAGGTGCAGGTTGAGAATGGGGCGTCCGGCCCTAGAGTACTACACAGAAATATGCTGCGGCCATGTCGGTCCGAAGCTTCTCCTACGCCAATATCTCCTACATTCTCTACCCCGCTCCCTGAACTCACGTCACCTGTGTGTGAAGTCGACGATGACTGGTGGACAGTCCCCAACACAGTGGGGGACCCTCAGCCTTCCAGAAGCAGGGAGCCCATGGATGAGCCCCTACCGCCACGTGAAGAAGAGCCCAGCCAAGATTCCACTGTGGCTCCTGCAGCAGGTGTTCCTCCGGGAGCTAGCCAGGCCTGGCCTGATAGTCAAGATCTTAGAAGGTCTCAGAGGTCTACTGCAGGGGTTCCACCAATCCGATATGTTGAACAATGTACTCAGTCTGCTGTATTGCCATTATTGTCTCCTCCACAGGTGCTGTGTTCACATTGAACGGCCCGTCATTACACTGTGGACCTGATGTTGTGATGGCCGAGGACGACCATCATTAAGTAGGGAGGCATATTGGGGGGCTACTGCTATGGACAGTAAGAGAAGCGTTGCCACTTTAAGAAGTCCCTGCCTGTGTGGGACCGTAAGAAACACGCTGCCACTTTAAGAGACAGAAACCCCCCCAGCTGTGGGATGATGGTATGTCCTGTTTTCCCCCCCTTCGGAGAGTGTGTTTTTTGGAACAGCCCGTTTATGTGTAGAGAGGAACAGACTTTCTGTGTAGTTTGGAAAGCACTGCAGTGTTCGTGTGAAATGAAAGTGGGACACAGACAAGCCCGGGATCCAGTGAGAATCTGAAGCAAGGAGAAGATTTGCAGCCCATCGACTCGAGACAGGAGCCGTGTGCACCTTCGGATCGGACTGCTGTTGTTGGGGGCCCCCGGGACTGCATCCAAATCCCTGCATCACTGTGAGTTAAATATTGTGCACCTTTCAGGGTTTAGAATAGGCTTCAGTAGATAGAACACGGCAGCCTGTGTGGCCTGTGTAGCACGGCCAGAAAGGTTATACGTAGAGTAGTATTGTACTTTGCTTTTGTGAATTTACCTGTGTGCTCTCAACTTGTGATAGTTGGAGAACCGTGCTATTGAGCGGACCAACTAGAGAAAACGAACAGTTTGTTAAATCTCGTTTTTGCCACTGTTTACCCCTGCTTGAACCTGCCTTCTTCACTCCTTTCCCCGCCTGTTAATAAATTCACCCTTGTGGTTTGCACTCCCATCTTGTGTATCGTACCTTATTCTGCACCGCGGTGGTCCTCCCAGCCATCGCTTCACACATCTAAATCTTGTTTCTATTGGAGTCATGACACACATTCTGATTGTCACTTTCACACAAGCACACACGCATGGCTGGGACACATAAGTATCGGTAACCAATGCTGCTGAAGTGAATTTGCACATCATAATAGGTCGTGGCTCATTTTGGCTGACTTGCCATCATCTGGATCTGACAATGTTTTTTTCCATGGTCCCCTCTGAGGTAGTGAATTGTACTGTTTTTTTTTTGCAGATGCCGAGAACGGATCGTGAATTTGAGCGTTCTTTCATTGAGGTGTACAGGTCCAACCCCTGCTTATGGCAAACGCGATGTGCAGCCTACACGAACAGGGCCCTGAAACAAGTAGCTTATCAGCAACTTGTCACCATCTGTGAGCAGTATATGCCTGGGCACAACTGTGATGCGGAATATGTCAGGCGCAAGATCCAATCATTGAGGACGGTGTTTAAAATTGAGTTTGACAAGGTCAACAATTCACGGCGGTCGGGAATGTGGACAGATGACCTATATGTGCCCACACTATGTTATTATGACCTGCTAATGTTCACAATGGAACAACAAGAACCAAGACCCATTTTAGAGAGTGACATGTTCAGCCAACCACCACAGTCCAATGCTGAAGACGCCGGTGACCACCACCATGAAAGTCTTTGACGTATGCCAATCCTAACAGTTCAATTAAAGGTTATTCTATAGCGAGCGCAGGGGCACAGATAAGGCAGGTAGTTATGGATCAAGAATCCTCTTTATTCACCACAACATGTTTCCACGAAGGCTTATTGTCTTCCTCAGGTGGATGGATAAATCCACCTGAGGAAGACGATAAGCCTTCATGGAAACATGTTGTGGTGAATAAAGAGGATTCTTGATCCATAACTACCTTCCTTATCTGCAGGGGCTGGCTGGCAAATTTCAGTCTGGGAGGCAAGCACCCAGCATGGCCCATGAGCAGTGGGCTTCCCAGTTGACAGATGGCCAGGAGGCCAAAAAACTGCTGCTTGACCACTGGCCTGGGGGGCGTGTGCCCCCCTGCCCCCTGGGCCAGCCAGCCCCTGCTTATCTGTGCCCCTGCGCTCGCTATAGAATAACCTTTAATTGAACTGTTGGATCTCACCTCTGTGTGAGTTATTCAGAAGCTGTGGGGCACATTGCTAAAAATCCTTCACTACCTGTGGAGCACAGGACCTGTGGGAACGTCGACACCTGTGAATGGTGATAATCGTTTATGTGACCACAGACACCACGTGACTGACAGGCAGCTGGCACTTGGACAGCTCTTCCAGCCCAGGTGGCATTAAGAATACACTGGGGTTGTGCGGAGGTGGCACAACCAGAAAAGGTGAGAGCCCCCCTGTCACAACCTTCCCTTCCCCTTCAAAGTGCATGTGGGTTCTCCCTATGGGAGCGCTTTTCTCTCTTTTTTGTATTCTATGCCAATCCTAAGGCACACTTATCACACAAGACACATATTGTCCGGATTTAATATCCTTGTTTGTTATTTTGGTTCACTACATTACCCACAGAATGGCGTAAAAAATGTCTTTAGTCTTGTTGGAGCAAGTTAGATTATATCAATCAATCATTACATACACAACGAGTGTGTGTTGTCTTATTGTCCCAAACCTTAAGGCCCTGTCAGGACATGATGTCATGACATCTGTTACAGTGTGGTGTAGTGACATACATGTACCTTTCAAAACACTTTTTATAATGTATTCTCAGCTTAAATGTGCAGGTTGCCTGACCTGTTATGCGTTACCGCATGTAGGATCCGCTTGAAGGCACCTCTACTGGGTCCCCTATTAACACACAGGACTAGAGATGAGCGATGTTCGACTCGAATAGTTCGCCAATCTCAAATTCGAGTCGATTTTGGCGCTATTCGAGTCATTCGCCGAATTCGAACAATTTGGTTCCAATTCGGCGAATTTCGAACATGTTCGATTTTGGTTCGAAAATGAGGCAGATGCGGTCAGAAAACCGCATCTGCCGCATTTTGAGCCAAAATAAACATTCCCTAAAAGAAAGAAAGTGTTAAAAATAAAAAAATAATCAATGCTCACCTGTCCGCGGTCCACCGAAGCCTCCGGCAAGGTCCTGCGGCTTCTAGGACCTGTGGTGACGTCATGTTCTCGCACGAACTCCGGTCACATGACCGGAGTTCCGCGAGAACATGACGTCACCACAGGTCCTGGAAGCACAGGACCTTGCCGGAAAGCTTAAAATAGATATTTTTATGATTCGGACCCTTTCTTTAACTAAAAGTTACTTAAAGAAAGGGTCCGAAACATAAAATATCTATTTTAAGCTTTCCGGCAAGGTCCTGTGCTTATAGGACCTGTGGTGACGTCACGTTCTCGCGGGAACTCCGGTCACGTGACCGGAGTTCCCGCGAGAACGTGACGTCACCACAGGTCCTATTAGCAATAGGACCTTGCCGGAAAGCTTAAAATAGATATTTTTATGTTTCGGACCCTTTCTTTAAGTAAAATGTTGGCTGGTAACGTCTATTAATACATCAAAGAGGTCTACAAAACTGGGACACACAGTTTTAGGGAGTTCAGATGATTGTTAGGACAACATTACCCAATATCAACATGGTTTTACGAGGGACCGTTCCTGTCAAACTAATCTGATAAGCTTCTATGAAGAAGTAAGTTGTGGACTGGACCAAAGAAATGCAGTGGATGTGGTGTATATGGACTTTTCAAAAGCTTTTGATACGGTGCCACACAAAAGGTTGATACACAAAATTAGAGCAATGGGGATAGGGGGAAATATGTGTACGTGGTTTAAAAACTGGCTTACCAATAGGAAACAAAGGGTGGTGGTCATTAATGGAACACACTCAGAATGGGTCACAGTTAACAGTGGGGTAACACAGGGGTTAGTATTGGGCCCGTTTCTTTATAATATATTTTGGTTAATGACCTTGTTGGGGGCATACTGAGTAGAATCTCAATATTTGCAGATGACAATAAACTCTGCAGGGTAATCAATACAGAGGAGGACAATTTTATATTACAGGAGAATTTATGAAAAATAGAAGCTTGGGCTGATAAATGGCAAATGAGCTTTAATGGGGAAACTTGTAAGGTCATGCACTTGGGCCGAGGAAACAAAAGGTATAATTATGTGCTTATTTGTACATCACTGGGCACAACTGTCAATTAAAAAAACCTGGATTTATGGGTAGATGACAAACTCACAATTAGTGGCCAGTGTCAGGCAGCTGCTGCAAAGGCAAATAAAATAATGTGATGGATTAAAAGAGGCATAGATGGTCATGAGGAGAACATAATTTTACCTCTATACAAGTCATTAGTGCAACCACACTTAGAATACTGTGTACAATTCTGGTCTCCGGTGTATACGAAAGACATAGCTGAACTAGAGCGGGTCCAGAGAAGACCGACCAAGGTTACTAGAGGGCTGAGGGGTCTGCAATACCAAGACAGGTTATTAAACGTGGGAATATTTAGCTTGGAAAAACGAAGGCTTGGGGGTGATCTTATAATAATGTATAAATATATGAGGGGACAGTACAGGGAAATTTCTAATGATCTCTTTACTCTTAGGCCTGAGACTGTGACAAGGGGGCATCCTCTACGTCTGGAGGAAAGAAGGTTTAATCATAATCACTGACGTAGATTCTTTACTGTAAGAGCAGTGAGACTATGGAACTCTCTGCCACATGATGTTGTAATGAGTGAGTCACTACTAACATTTAAGAAGGGCCTGGATGCCTTTCTTTAAAACTATATTACCGGTTATATATTGTTGATTCTTTGATAGGTCGTTGATCCAGGGAAATAGTCTGACTGGAGTCAGGAAGGAATTTGTTCCCACAATGTGGAGCTAGTGTTGGAACATGGGTTTTTGTTCCCTTCCTCTGGATCAACATGTTAGGCTATGTGTTGAACTAAATGGACTTAAAGTCTTCCTTCAACCTTAAAAAATATGTTACTATGTGTGTGGTTACATCAAGGAACACACAGAAAGATTCCTTTCAAAATTTATTTTCCAAACAATCTGTGACACACCGTGCCCACAAAGTACACATTGCTGTTTGTGTGTAGGAGTAGCCCCAACACACTCCCTACGGTCCCAATGTGGGACACTATAAGAAAAGAGGCCAACGTGGTAGCCCCAACACACTCCCTACGGTCCCAATGTGGGACACTATAAGAAAAGAGGCCAATGTGGTAGCCCCAACACACTGTCTACGGTCCCAATGTGGGACATTATAAGAAAAGAGGCCAACGTGGTAGCCCCAACACACTCCCTACGGTCCCAATGTGGAACACTATAAGAAAAGACCCCAACGGGGGCAAAAAAAAGAAAAAAAGCAATGCCAACATGGCAAAACACAAGCTTTTGGGTCCAACATGGACAATAGTCCTTCAGGGCAGGTTGGCCCATTTCTGTCTCTCAGTTCAGCCAGATCATGGGAGCCCACCATGTCCTCGCTGGAGGGCAGCCAGCATCTCCCCCAACCGGGCCAGCTCTTGGAGCCCGCGTTGGTGTGCCCAGTGGAGGCGTCTTGAGACCTCATTGTGGGCACGTATCACGTCCTCCAGAGTAGGGACACCTGTATTGGGATGAAAAACACATTTCAAATCAAACAGTCTATGGGGAGGTTTTGTAAGTTCAAAAAGAACTATGCTCCTTACCCTCTGGCTCGCCATCATCAGCACTATCAGGGGGTGATGGGGAGGCACTCAGACTCCACCCGGCAGCCCCAGCACGTTCGCCATGTGCACAAACAGTAGAAAAAAAGAACAAACTAACTCAGACACAATAATGAGGGATGATAAACACAACACTAATTCCAGTATGCAGGGCGTATGCCCCACAAATACACACTTACCACCATAGTCATCAAAATCTGGGTTAATATCAGTGTCAGGCATCTCCTCCTCCTCCTCAGGCCCTGGTGTTGAGGGCACCTCCTCCTCCTCAGGCCCTGTTGTTGAGGGCACCTCCTCCTCCTCCGGCTCTGGGGACATGGACACCTCTGGGCTCGCCACTGAGCTGGACACAGTGAGAGGTGGGGTAACTCCTTGGCCGGGACTCTGTGGCCACATGACGTGGCTTGTTGGCAAAATGGGGCCTGGGCTTGAGGGCGTAACATCATCCAGCCCAGCAGGTGCTGGCAGCTCCTCGGCCTCCTGTGGCCATGGTGGGAATGGGAGGTCGTCATCCTCCTCCATCCATGCACGGGATGACACGTCATGAGAGTCCTCCATCTCTGCCTGTGATGACCAGTCCTCTGGGTCCTCCGGCCCTGCAGCTGATGGGAGCTCCTCATCGTCAGGCCCTGGATTCCTAGGGGGCGATGGTGTCCCTGCAGCCTGATGTGGCGTTGGGGTCGCTGGCCCACCTGCGGGTGGGGCATGGTGGCCATCTTCGGAGGATGAATCCTCCCCATCTGTATTTGGAAGCACAATCACAGAGCTTTTAGGAGAAAGGTCAAACACATTGTTGTCAAACATTTTGATTGTGTGCCTATTGTAGTTCCAGCATTAACAAATATGGTACAAGATCATGTTGGATGCATATACTCATGTAGGATGCATGTACTGTGGGTAGGACACTACACTGGCAAGATATGTTTGCTTGTGGGCAAACACACCGACACATGGTATGTGTATATGTGTTGTATTTTATGAAGAGCCAGAAGCCACTGGTGTTTTTGCCCCATGGCTGCGTACACCTCTTGTTCACGTACTATTGTTTGCTCAGTTCGAACATCATGGTGTGTCTATATTGTCCCCTGTGTAGGGGGCAACATCTGTGGGGCAGTGTGTCATGTGTGTGTTTAAGATGGTCAATATTTTGCAAAATCACATTGACAATGTGGAGTCAGGTTAGGCACAAATATAGTGAGGTTACGGCTGAGTCCGGCCTCACCATTTGTGCTGCATATGACTGGTTTGGCCATATTCCTGTTTGGGTGTTAACAACCTGCCAATACACATTGTTGTCACATCCACATGGTGGGTCAATACACATTTTACAAATGTAGGGTGATTAACATTCATTTGTTATAAGTCCTTAGAAAAATTAGCGTCAATCCTCAGTCTGCAAATGTTATTTTATTTGAGGCAGGTTTCATGCAGCATGGCAAGGGGAGGGAGTGTACAGTCACCTGTACTATATGTCACCTGTACTCCACAGTCCGTTCCCTTGCCATGCTGCCTGTGACCTGCATTGAATCGAACTCAAGATGCAGACTGAAGATTGTCACTCAGTTTAGGTAAAGATTAAACTTATAATAATGTTTTTTTGGAGGTTGGATGACCAGGCCGAAGTGTAGGCACTGCCTCCAAATTATGCTGAATATATGTTAGCACATTGGCGGGGACAGGCCGGGGACCACACTCTCCTTCTAATATGTTTTTAGACATTGCTGTGTAGTCTGGTACATGTACATGTGCAGGTGTGTGTTTGGGGCCAACAATTACTCACCACGCAGCCTGGCAATCCTGGCACGGATCTCCACAATGCGGCCCGGGCACTTGAACTTCTGACCAGCAATTTTTTTCTGGAGAAGTCATTATTATGGGGGACTTCAACTACCCTGAAATACATTGGGGATCAGAAACCTGCAGTTCCAGCAAAGGTAATAAGTTTTTGAAAACTATGAGAGACAATTACCTTTCACAACTGGTTCAGGACCCAACAAGAAGGGGGGCACTGCTGGACCTAATATTAACCAACAGGCCGGACCGCATATCAAATATACGGGTTGGAGGTCACTTGGGTAATAGTGATCATAACTTAATAAGCTTTCAAGTATCCTTTACTAAGACGTGTAGTAGAGGGGCTACAAGGACACTAAACTTCAGGAAGGCAAATTTCCAACGGTTGAGAGATGATCTTAGTGCAATAAATTGGGACGATGTCCTGAGACATAAAAGTACACAACACAAATGAGAGATGTTTATTAGCATCCTGAATAGGACCTGTGCACAATATATACCCTATGGGAATAAGCATGCTAGAAATAGGAGGAAACCACTATGGCTAAATAAAGCGGTAAGAAGTGCAATATGTGACAAAAAGAAAGCATTTAGGGAATTAAAGCAAGTAGGTAGTGATGAAGCATTATTAAATAAATACAGAAAATTAAATAATCTACTACCACTAATCTGATAAGCTTCTATGAAGAAGTAAGTTCTGGACTGGACCAAGGAAATGCAGTGGATGTGGTGTATATTGACTTTTCAAAAGCTTTTGATACGGTGCCACACAAAAGGTTGATACATAAAATGAGGGCAATGAGGATAGGGGAAAATATGTGTAAGTGGGTTAAGAACTGGCTTAGTGATAGGAAACAAAGGGTGGTTATTAATGGAACACACTCAGAATGGGTCACAGTTAACAGTGGGGTACCACAGGGGTCAGTGTTGGGCCCGCTTCTATTTAATATATTTATTAATGACCTTGTAGGGGGCATACGGAGTAGAATCTCAATATTTGCAGATGACAATAAACTCTGCAGGGTAATCAATATAGAGGAGGACAATTATATATTACAGGAGGATTTATGTAAACTAGAAGCTTTGGCTGCTAAATGGCAAATGCGCTTTAATGGGGAAAAATGTAAAGTCATGCACTTGGGCAGAGGAAACAAAAGGTATAATTATGTGCTTAATTGTAAAACACTGGGCAAAACTGTCACTGAAAAAGACCTGGGTGTATGGGTAGATGACAAACTCACATTTAGTGGCCAGGGTCAGGCAGCTGCTGCAAAGGCAAATAAAATAATGGGATGCATTAAAAGAGGCATAGATGCTCATGAGGAGAACATAATTTTACCTCTATACAAGTCACTAGTGCGACCACACTTAGAATACTGTGCACAATTCTGGTCTCCGGTGTATACGAAAGACATAGCTGAACTAGAGCGGGTCCAGAGAAGAGCGACAAATGTCATTAGAGGACTAAGGGGTCTGCAATACCAAGACAGGTTATTAAACTTGGGGTTATTTAGCTTGGAAAAACGAAGGCTTAGGGGTGATCTTATAATAATGTATAAATATATGAGGGGACAGTACAGAGACCTTTCTAATGATCTCTTTACTCTTAGGCCTGAGACTGGGACAAGGGGGCATCCTCTACGTCTGGAGGAAAAAAGGTTTAATCATAATCACAGACGCGGATTCTTTACTGTAAGAGCAGTGAGACTATGGAACTCTCTACCACATGCTGTTGTAATGAGTGAGTCACTACTAACATTTAAGAAGGGCCTGGATGCCTTTCTTGAAAACTATAATATTACCAGTTATACATACTAGATTCTTTGATAGGGCGTTGATCCGGGGAATTAGTCTGATTGCCGTATGTGGAGTCAGGAAGGAATTTTTTCCCCAATGTGGAGCTTAGTGTTGCCACATGGGTTTTTTTGCCTTCCTCTGGATCAAAATGTTAGGCTATGGGTTGAACTAGATGGACTTAAAGTCTTCCTTCAACCTTAAAAACTATGTTACTATGTTACTATGTATCTGTTGGATGCTTCTCTCCACCCCCAGTTTATGGAGCAGGGACCGCTGGATCTTCATCACAGTGCTGCGGTTGCGCAGCCTGGGGTGCCGGTGGTGATGGTGGCCCCAATAGTCATAGCGGTCACACATATCAATGAGAATCAAAAGCTACGCCATCCCCCACGTTGCAGCGCGGTGTGTGGTGGCCATGACTATGCTGCTATGTGCAGAGGAGGGGATAGCACTTTGCAGGCAGAATGAAACTGAAACCAACGTCATGACGTCCGCTTGCGTGGCGTAACAACATTCAAAGTCGCCATACGCGCAGACACGGGATAAACACTTCTGCGGCACCTACGGGACAATAACCCAGGGGCGTTGCGTAACGCAACCTTGTGGGCTGTGTACAGCAATATTCCTTTGTGTGGTGTATGAGAATGTGCACACTATATGGGACCATACCACACTATACTTTTTTAGCTTTGCACACTTGTGTGGGCCCATAATTGTAAATAATAATGAATGATCGTGCAGACGGCGCGTATTTGTAGTGCTGAAGTGACAGCTCATCCATATAGGTGCCCTGTGAAGAGACAACCAATCGTAACGCAGGAGCTCTGTTTAATAGACAGAGAACAGTTTGCTCATCCCTGCAGCAGCAGGGATGAACAAACTATGCAGTAGCCGGATTGCTCAGGATTACACATCCTGAGCAATCCGGTTACTGGAGTGCGGTATTCTGCACACATTTTTCCAAAAAAATGTGTGTAAAGGCAATTGCGTTCACTACATCCAGATCTGGATGCAGTGAACGCAATTACCTGCCCAAATGTGACCCTAGCCTTTATCTTGTATACTTATACAGCAAGGAGGAGAGGAGCTGTGACTGCTGAGCACCAAGGGGAGCTGTGCTGCACCAATATACTAATCTAGATAGATAGATAGATAGATAGATAGATAGATAGACAGATAGATAGATAAAGATCTATTGTATAATCTCTTTATTATATAGATATAAAATAAATAATAGATAATTAATAGTGAGATAAGAGATAGTATATAGGTATATATATATATATATAGATAAATATATTAGTGTGATAAAAGATTAGATATTTTATATAGTAAGGTGATCACACATTTAAGTATAAGATGGGAGATGTGTATAATCAAAATGTTAAATTTGGTGATATGAATCCAGATGTCATGTAATGTTACAGTATTGTAGATACTGAGAACTTTAATTTTTCCCTAATAGGGCTGGGTTTTTTGAACAGCTAGAGAGACGGGTGGGACGGCTGTTCACAACATCTCCATCGCAAGGTGTGGTCTGTATAGATAGATAAATACATACATACATACAAAGATACATAGATAGATAGCTTGATAGATAGATAGATAGATAGATACCTTCAGATAATCTGTCAGATCCTGTTTGTAGATCTCTGGTTGCAGTGAAATCATGGACACATTGTTACATTTTGTGGCTGTGTACAAATAGAACAATGTATCCATGATTTCACTGCAACCAGAGATCTGTGAATAAGATCTGACAGATTATCTGAAGGTGTAACAGGGCCTTTAGATAGATACATAGATAGATAGTTTGATAGATAGATACATGATAGGCGGCCGTCACACGCTACGATATATATATATATATATATATATATATATATATATATATATATACACATATTGCTGGAAAGTACCTGATTTGGCATCGCTCCTATGACATTGTTGTGCGTGACAGCATGATGTGACTACCGATAAGTGGTCAGATCTAGTGCTGGGTGAGTCCTAAATTACTCGGAATCGCTTGACTCTAGCGAGTCCGAGCCCGGGACTCGCTACTCGTTGCGAGTCTAGCGAGTCCAATGTTAATGAATGGGGAAGCGAGTAATAGCGAGTAGTGTGCGATTTACAAATCGCAGATGTGTCTCGGAAGCTTCAGCCTGAAGCAATCCTAGTTTTGTCAGAGACTCTGACAAAACTAGGATTGGCATTGACTTGCATTGGACTCGTTTACTGTGCAAGTAATCGCTGGGAAACTCGCACAGTAAGGAGTCAGGCTGTCTGTTCTGTACAGGCTGCCGCAGCTCCAGGGTCCTAGAGCCCGCCTGCTTTTCCTGTGTGTAGCAGAGCTGAAATTGTTCTCAGTCTGCTCATCCCTGTGCATAGACATCTATATCTATGCACAGGGATGAGCAGAGAGGACATCGCGTTTTGGACTACGTCGGACGGAAGAGGATTTTTTTAATTAAAGATGGAGTCCCTAATGGCTTTTTTTTTTATTTCTCTGTGTTGTGTTTTTTTTAAAACAATTTAATAGAAATTCATTGCGGTCATGTCTAATATTGGCGTGACCGCCATAAATTTTGGGCTTAGGGCCAGCTGATAATACAAAGCTGGCCCTAACCTCTTTATTACCTAGCGTGCCACCGCCACCAGGGCCGCTGGAAGAGCGGGGTTCAGCGCCAGAGGATGGCGCTTCAATGCTGGTGGATCCGGCTGGTTCCAGAAATACGGTGAAGCCCATATAATTTTTTTTCCGAAAAATCAATAAAACAATCCTAAAAGAGGGACTGCATCTTTATTAACCCCTCGCCCATGGTCCAGGGGTTAATAAAGATGCAGTTCCTTTTATTTACATTGTTTTATGGATTTGTCAGAAAAAATTTCACGTGGGCTTCGCCGTATTTGTGGAACCAGCCAGATCCAGCAGGCAGCGACGGGCTGCCCCCAACCCCCAGGTGCCTATTTGTACCTGGCCGGACACAAGAATATAGGGGAGCCCTTTTTTTTAATTATTTCATGAATTTCATGAAATAAAAAAAAAATGCGTAGGGCTCCGCGCAATTTCTATGTCTAGCCAGGTACAGCTAAGCAGCTGGGGGCTGGAATCCGCAGCGCAGGGATGCCCAAGCTTTCTGGGCACACCCAGCTGCAAATTGCAGCCCGCAGCCGCCCCAGAAGATGGCGCGTTCATTGAAGCGCCATCCTCTGGCGCTGAACCCCGCTCTTCCAGCAGCCCTGGTGGCGGTGGCATGCTGGGTAATAAAGGGGTTAATACCAGCTTTGTTATACAAGCTGGTATTAAGCCTGAGATTCTTAATGTCAGGCCACGTTTGACCCGGCCACTAAGAATCTCCAATAAAAGGTTAAAAAAACACAACATAGAGAAAATTTTTTATTAGAAATAAAAAAAAAAGCCATTAGGGACTCCATCTTTAATTAAAAAAATCCTCTTCCGTCCGACGTAGTCCAAAACGCGATGTCCTCTCTGCTACATCCCTGTGCATAGATATAGATGTCTATGCACAGGGAATGAGCAGTCTGAGAACAATCTCAGCTCTGCTACATCATTTCTGTGGGCAGGTGGGCTCTAGGACCCTGGAGCTGCAGCAGCCTGCACAGAGCAGACAGCTGGACTCGGCTCGCAAAGTAACAGCAGTTACTTTGCGAGTTTCCCTGCGATTACTTGCACAGTAATCAGACCAATGCAAGTCAATGGCAATCCTAGTTTTGTCAGAGACTCTGACAAAACTAGGATTGCAATTGATTTGCATTGGACTCTTTGCTGTGCGAGTAATCGCTGGGAAACTCGCAGAGTACCGAGTCCTGCGAGTCCCTTACTACTCACGGAGTAACGAGTCCTAGCGAGTAGACTCGCCCATCCCTAGTCAGATCGTTATTCACAGATATCGGAACCGGACCCCATATCAGACGATGTCGATCATCCAATCTGCTGCATCGTTCTGTGTGATACCACGATAACTGATCTTCTTACCTATTTCGCATATTCACAACATTGACAGGCATCAGTGGCTGGTTGTGCCAACGATTCCTGCACGTAACGTCGTTGCTGCGTCCTGAACGATATCTAAACATGTGACACCTCACCAACGATGTGTCTACAAGCCGCACCCCTGAGATAGTTATTGAGTTCCCTCACAATATCGTAGTGTGTGATGGCCGCCATAGGTAAATAGATAGATAGATAGATAGATAGATACTAAAAATGGAGGCTTAGCTAAGTGTAAGTAAATAGTGATAGGTTAGAATAGGGACCCATCAGATCTAAGGTCACCTTGATGCTGGTTGATGGGCTTACAGATATTGGTCAATATGTGTACTATGAACTTTCTTTGTGTAATGATAAGATTTTTCCAAAAAATCCAAAAATTGATTTTTTTTGAGAAAAGGTCTTTGATTTAAGTGAGTCCTCTCTCTGAGAATTAGTAAAAATGGAGGCTTAGCTCACTTCATTCACTATACATTTACACTGAGAATTTACAACTCTGCCCTTCACCTTGTCAAATAATCCTACTTCACCACCCTGGTCTCCTCACTATCCAATAACCCAAAAAATCTCTTTGAAACCTTTCACTCTCTCCTCAGTGCTAAAGTGCACTATCACCGACCTCTGTGCTGATGATCTGGCTTCCTACTTCACAGAGAAAATAGAAAACATCCATCAGGAAATCTACTCCTAATCTCAAATCGCTATTACCCCTACCTCTCCCTACATTTCTTCCGGCTCACTCTCCACTTTTGACCCAGTCACAGAAGAAGAAGTCTCCAGGCTCCCCTCTTCCTCTTGTCCCACCATATGCACTGCTGACTCCATCCCCTCTCACCTACTCCAGACCCTCTCTCCAGTGGTCACCACTCACATAACCAAAATCTTCAATCTCTCCCTCTCTTATGGCATCTTTCCTCTTTCAAACATTGTATCATTACTATTCTATCATTCCATATATAACTTTACATGTATGCCCCACAGCTGATAGGTGCATTTTATAATATGTATGAAAATAGCAACAAGCAGCTCAGTAAGTAAGTAATGAATCACTGTAATTAAGGTCTTTGTCCCTACATCATTCTGCACTAAGATGGAGTAGCAAAAACCTCGTGTTTGTTTCCCTTATTATTTTTGAACATTGTTTCCATCTAGGTTAGTCTTGCCAACTTAACTTTTTATTTTTTTCTGTAGAGCTTATCTTTTCTTTTCAATGTTCTTTTTATTAAGATGTTGCATATATTGTAAAACAGTAAGTTAACAACTCATTTAGATTGAACATCACAGTAAATAAATCAACTTATTCCAAATTAAACTCACCTTGAGTGACAAATATCAATAAGTAGATATTAGTAGTCAGGTGTATTTGGTCATACGGCCAAGAGAATAATACATATAGGTCATCTTTGTCTAATTATGATAATCTGGGATATATCCAGCTATTCGTTAATGTCCACTCCCATCTCACCAATATATTAGAGGAAAAGATCAGGGTTTGGTGGCATCAATAAAGTTCCTTTGGAGTCGGAGTGCTCTCGAAGAAATTAAGTTCCCATCGACGTCTGAGCACTGTCTGAGTATACTTCTTGGTCGCATTTGACTCCCAATTTAAATCAATATATAACTATTCAATGAAATTTTTAAACTTAAAGAGTTAAAATAGAGAGCAAGAAAGACAGAGAAGGGGTCAAGAAGTTAGGGTGGAAAGAATAATGTTGGAATAGGAAGGGGAGGGAAGGGGTGGAGGTGGGGGGACGTGTTTTAACTGGTTACTCGTCAGATCGGGTTTCTTGAGGTCTGGCCTGGTTGTCAAAGGGTTTGGGCATCATCCTGAGATTGTTTCACTTTCTCTAAAGCTAATCCAAGAGGACCACGTTTCTCTGAAAGATTTTTGGGGATGAGATACCGTTGCCACTGTCAATGCTACTCTGTATAAGGAATCCAGCTTTTCAAATAGCTGTTGGAGGGTGGGTATGTCTGGTGTGCCCCAGTGTAGCGGAATCAGTAGTTTTGCAGCCGTCACGCAATTAAGTGCCAGTCTCGATGTATTTTTATCACCTGGCCAGAGAGGGAAATTCAACATAGCAGTTTCCACCGTGAGTCGATGAGACCTTTTCGTTACTTGTTTTATAAAGTCGCTCACTTGCCTCCAAAAGGCTTCGATCTTAGGACATGTCCACCAGATGTGCATATAGTCTCCTCTGGTGTCTCCACATCTCCAGCAATTGGTGGAGCCCCATCTCTGCCAATGATAAGTTCTTTGTGGCATGTGGTACCAGCGTGTAACCACTTTGTACGAGTTCTCCTGGGCCTTCACACACTGCGAGGGGCCATGGGAACAACTATAAATATGTTGCAATTGAGCTGGGGACAGCTTGTAACCCAAGTCTGTCTCCCAGTGTGCTATGTAGCTCCTTTTTAAGGAGCATTCGCTTTGCAACAGTACTTGGTAGAGGGTAGAGAGAATCTTCTTAGGTCTGGCGGTGGTGGCACATAATTTCTCGAATGGAGTCATCGGGCGTGTGAGGTCAGCTGTTCTCAAGAGGGGGGTCAAATTGTCGCGGAGACAATGAAATTGGAGGAAGGTTAAACTTTGAGATTCCATTATCTCATGAAGTTCTTTCAAGCTTGGTAAGGATACATCTATCAAAAGTTTGTCAATGGTCATTTTTGACCAATTGTGAGGCATCATCACTGCGCCGGGTAGTATCACCGAGGAAGAAGCCACCAAATCCGCAAGTGTTATCAAGGGTGACAACGGAGGGAGTAATGTGTGTTTTAGTTTCAACCATATATGTAATGTAAAGCTTTAGTGTGGATATTGTGAATTATATGTGGTTTGGATCTGCGGTCGTAGGTGAGGAAGAGGGACCTGAGTGGCAGCGGGGACAGTGCTTCTTCCGCTATAATCCATTGCTTATCACTTGATTTCCTAAGTATGTCGACCACTCTTGAAATCATCGAGGCATAGTAATACCTCCGTATGTCAGGTGCTCCCATTCCTCCCTGCCTTTAGGTAACGATAAAGTTCTATACGAGATTCTAGGAGTTTTTTGGTGCCATATATATTTGCTGAACATAGAATTGACTTTAATGAGATATGTCATTGGGATCGCTATAGGAAGCATATTAAACATGTACGTGAATCTAGGTAGTATTAAACTCTTTAACAAGTTCTTTCTCCCCATCCAGGAGAGGCAATTGTCCCTCCAGGAATGCATAGTTTTCTTAACGTCCTCTAGCAACGGCAAAATGTTCCAACGGAAAAGATCGCTGTTGTTTCTTCCCAATTTTATGCCTAGATAGCGGATGTATTGTGCTGGCCACGCAAAGGGGTAAAGCGTTTTAAGTCTAGTTTGCGTCGTATGGGGCACGTTAATCGCTAGCGCTTCTGTTTTAAGGCATTAACCTTGAAATTTGACATACTACCGAAGTGCTCTAGTAGTTCTATGCAGGCTTGGAAGCCACGAAGTGGGTCTGTCATTATAATTAGTAGGTCGTCCGCAAAAGCCGCAGTCTTAAAGTATGTGCTTTGCAGGGTTATGCCCTTTATGTCATCCCTTAACTGTATAGCAGCCAAGAGAGGTTCCATAGTGAGGACAAAGAGGAGCGGCGAGAGCGGGCAAACTTGACTAGTACCGTTCTTTATCTCAAATGCATCAGTGAGAGTGTTATTTATCTTAATGTGCGCAGTGGGTCTATGGTACATTGCCAATATGGCTCCAATCAGCGCAGAAGGGATGCCAAAGGCAACTAAAGTTTCCTCAAGATAAGTCCAGTCCACTCTGTCGAAAGCCTTCTCTGCGCCAGTTCCCAACAAGACTAGAGGTAGTTTACGATGTTTGGCAACTTGTAACACCTGTAATATTTTGTGTACATTATCCTTCCCCTCCCGCCCTCCTACAAATCCTGTTTGGTTTGGAGAAACCAACTGGAGCAATAAAGCCGCTAGTCTCTTTGCGATCATGCTAGCGAGCAGCTTTAGATCAACATTTAATAAAGAGATCGGTCTATAACTGCTGCACTGCAGTGGATCTTTACCCTCTTTGTAAATTAAAGAGATACTAGCTTTTAACATGTGGTGAGGGAGTAATTGGCTCTGCAGCACACAGATCTAGGAGGTGAGGGATAGGGCATAGGAGAAGGTTTTGTAGTAATGTGCCGTGAATCCGTCAGGTCCTGGGTATTTCCCAGCTGGGCACCCCGACAGAGTGGACTGGAGTTCAGAGAGTTGAAATGGTTTTGTCAATGTAGACTTCTGGGAATCTGAGAGGCTGGGCAGTCGTAAGCTACTCAAGAAATTCCTGATCTCGCCTTTTCTTAGTTCATTTTGATCCCTGTTTTCATTTGGCCTCAGGTCGTAGAGGTGCTTATAATACTCCAAAAAGGCGTCTTCCACGTGAGTGGGATTATCCGAGCATACACCTCGATTATTCTTAATCGAGCCAATCAGGGTGCGTGCCTGTTTTTTTCGAATCAGCGAAATCATGAACCTTGAGGCTTTGTCCCCATGAGTGTACATTTTGTGTTTCCATGAGCTATAGTATTTTAGTGTCTGTAGGATAAGAAGATCTTTAAGTTGTTGTCTCTTCCTTGACAACAGATTCAATGTCTGCTGGTCAAGTTTTCTTTTATGATTTAATTCTAAAACCGCAATTTCGTCATACAGGTCAACTAAGGTTTTTTGCCGTTTAGTGTTGATATAGGAGGAGATCGAGATCAGCTCGCCTCTTACTACCGTCTTATGAGCCTCCCAGAGCATCTGTACCGACATGTCCTGTGTTGCATTTAAAGTGAAATATTTCTGTATCGCTTCAGTTATACGTTCTTTAAAGGGAACCAACCACCCCAAATGACCCCCCCGGACTGTTAATATGTGTCCCTACACCCAGCACACACATTTGGGGCAATCGTTTTTGCTAAAAAAACTGTTTAGTAGAAGCTAAGATATAGCTTTATGAAGTTTAATAAATTGAGACGACTGGGTGTTACCTAGCTTTGTCCTCGTGCATTTCTTCATGCCTGTCAGCCTCCTCTCCCCTCCTCCCTTCAGTGAAGCCCTTCTGTGCAAGCCGAAAATGCTCCACCTGTCTGCTGCTGCCTGATAAATTATGCACGCCCATCTCTGCTTGTAAGAGCCTGGCCGCGTCATGAAGGGGGCGGGGCTAGATCGCGTCATGTCGGAGCCCCGCCCCCTTTCATGACGCGGCCAGGCTCTTACAAGCAGAGATGGGCATGCATAATTTATCAGGCAGCAGCAGAGAGGAGGGGCATTTTCAGCTTGCACAGAAGGGCTTCACTGAAGGGAGGAGGGGAGAGGAGGCTGACAGGCACAAAGAAATGCACGAGGACAAAGCTAGGTAACACCCATTCGTCTCAATTTATTAAACTTCATAAAGCTATATTTTAGCTTCTACTAATCAGTTTTTTTTAGCAAAAACGATTGCCCCAAATGTGTGTGCTGGGTGTAGGGACACATATTAACAGTCCGGGGGGGTCATTTGGGGTGGTTGGTTCCCTTCAACACCTTCCTCAGCTAGTACCGTCTCATTGAGACGCCATGATCTACATTTCAACGATTGTTTCCGTAGAGACATTTCCAGTATTACTGTAGAGTGGTCAGAGTAAATGGTAGGTGTTATTGTGGATTTTTTAATGCTTGGTAGGTAAGCTTTAGGAACAAAGCTGTAATCTAATCGGTGATAAGATTTATGGGGGAACGAGTAGTAGATGTAATCGCGTTCAGAAGGGTTCAGGCATCTCCACGTGTCTATTAACTGCTGGGCATTAAGACTTCGCTGTATTCTGGCCAAGTATCCAGCCGAGAGCACACTTTTTTGTTTGGATGTGTCTATCAATGGGTTTAGTGCTACATTAATGTCACCGCCCACCACCAGAACACCCTCTCTAAATCTCTCTATCTTAGCCAAAACTATTTTAAGCCATTTTGCTTTTTTTTTGTTTGGGGCGTACAGGCTACATAACGTCACCAGCATTCCATTCAACAGGCCTTTGACCAGGGCATAGCGTCCCTGAGGGTCAATCAAAGTATCTCTCATTTGAAACGACACACCCGTGGCTATGGCCACTGAGGTGCCCCTGGATTTCGTCTGTGTCGAGGTAGCATGGTACCATTTATCGTAGCCTGTGCGATCTAGGTTAGGTAATTTGTCGGCCTTAAAGTGTGTTTCCTGTAAAAGGAGAACTTGTATTTTTTGTTGTTTTAAACGGTGCAATGTGTGTCGTCTGGTGTGAGATGAGTTTAAACCATGTGCGTTTAAGGAAGCAAATTTCATTACCTCAGGTGCACCTTCCATGATGTTTTTGGTGTAGGTCGTGCAGTACGAGTCGTCACCGTCGGTTCCACGTCCCCCGGGGTAGGAAGGTGGTAAAGGAGAGGGTAGAAGAGATAGTAAGAAAAAGAAGAGAAAGGAAGAAACAATAAAACTTTCAAAGATATATATGTAAATAGCAACATATTCGTAAAACTTCGTCTCAACTATGTGAGGCTTCAACGAGCTATCCTAGCCAGCTCGGAGGAGGAGTTATAAAAAAGTACGATTAATGCAAAAGCCTAACCACATTTTCATGCCTCAAACTAAGAATGAAGCAGATAAGTATGGGAGGGAGAGAGGGAGAGGGGGGAATGTGAGGGGTCTAGGGAATCAGGAAAGGGGTTTGTAAGAGAGGAGATGGTGAGAGGGGTGGGGGGCACAAGCATATTAGCATAAAATCAAAAGCTCCATCAGGGCGGGCCTTCCATAAAAATTGAATGTTTATCAAGTAACCGTGTTGGAGTTGTGGGCCCAGAGCAGGTAATACTTCTCTGGGACATGCCTCCTGTGTAGTCTTCTCTCAATATCTCAAAAGGCTGATGCAGGGTGGGCGGTGTCCATAAATCGAGTTTAGTTGGTAAGGCATTTCTATTCAGACGCCTTAAAGGGGCATAAAGGGTAGAAACTAAGGCAGGCAATCGGGCTGAAGTAAGTTAGTGAATCACTGCTAATGCGCTGGATGGGGTCTACATAGTTCAGGTGGAGTCACCCAGGCCTTTCATGGGCGGTGTCTTTGCCGCCTTCCTTTTTGGTCTTTGGGCCTTTGGTGTTGTGACCACTTGCCACGACGGAAGAGTTGGTAGTGGTTTGATCAGGGAAGCGGAGTGGAATGATTCCAGGTCAGGATAGTTATCCAAGACGATCCCTAGTTCCTCGCAGGTTGATTTTATGTCTGCCGATGTCCTGGCCTGGAATTTCTTGTCTCCCGCAGTTATAAAAACACCAAAGGGGAACAGCCAGCGGAAGCGGTGCCCCCTCTGCAAGAGGATGTCAGTTACCGGCTTCAGCATTCTTCTTTTGCGCAGTGTGATAGCTGATAGGTCTTGGAACAATTTAAGTGTGGAGCCCTCGTACATGGCAGTCTGTTGGTCATGGGCCCTGCGCAGTATTAGGTCTTTAACTCTGTAGTCTAAGAAGTGGCATATAACATCTCGCGGCTGTTCCCCCTGAGCAGGTCTTGGCTTTAAAGCTCTATGGACTCTTATCAGATCTATTTCCCTTCTATCTTCTTCTGGTAGGGTGCTTTTGAAAATTTCAGAGGCTACTTTCTCAAGGGCTTCCGTTGCCACTGATTCAGGGAGGCCTTTTATTCTTATATTATTTCGCCTCTCCCGATTTTCATGGTCTTCTAGGGTTGAATTGACCGTGTGGATTATTTTTTCGTGTAGTTGTAAGCCCTCCAGAATGGTATTTGTTTGGTGAATAAGGGAAGATTGAGAGTTTTCAATTATCTCTATCCTGTGTCCTTGTTGAGTTAGATCACGCTTAATGTCAGCTAGTTCTTTTCCAATTGGCTCTAATGATTTAGCTAATGATTTAGCCAGAATACGTGTGATGAAATGAGAGGTGGCTATGGTATCTTTGTCTATTGGACCTGCTTCAGAGGCACTCTCTGGATCAGTCTCTGATTCCTCTGCCAGGGCTGAGTCTGGGAATTTGGAGGCGATGTCCATATCGTTCAACGTGGCTTGTTTTTTCCACAATTTGTCGACATCTGCTTGTGTGACAGATTTAGTGGTTTTGGACGACCCTTTTGGGGTTTTGGTACCCGTTTTCCCCTTGATGGGAGGCAATTGGGATGGTTAGGTATAGTTCAGTGTAGTTACGGAGCTCCTCCAGCTGGCCACGAGGGGCTATTACAGCATGATCAAGTTATTGAGGAGTTCGAGAGAAGTAATAATTATGTCACAGTCAAGTAGTAGATGAGATCCTTTGGCATATATATGAGATACATCAGATTTACACTCGAGATGGCTTAAGTGTGGTTATTGTGGAGGGATAGATCCGGGTTAATACTTGTGAGGCAGCAATAGGGTCTAAGTCCCTAGAGAACTGTTCCCATCCAGATTCCCCCTGGTCCCAGGCACACAAGTGTCGGAATGGCTGTGGACACTTATATTGCTCAAAAGTCCAGGGTTGTGGAGACCTCAGTCACTCCCAAGGACCAAAGGGTCGAAGGTTGTGGATCTGTGACTCTGAAGCCGGTCCCAGGTCTAGGGGTGTCAGGGCACAGGGGTCACACAGTCAGTAGCAGTCAGTCTGGATTTTGGCTTCTGGAGAGATGTCTAATCTGGTATTAGTGTGTGGCCTGAGTCGTAGGGAACCCCCTTTCAAGATGGGTGAGGTCCTCTCTCTCAATCCCCAGTCTCCGCTCCCGTTATTAGTCAGGCAATCTTCTGCCTCTTCCCCTCTTTGCCTTCGACCCACACTCACCCAGCCCCGCGGGCAGCAGTCCTCTTATGCAATCTCCGTTCACCTGGGGGATGCGGTGCTCCCAGGTGGTTCGCTCCCGCACTCTCTCCCTGGTCCGTACACTACAGTGCACCTGGCTGGGAGCTCTGTAGAGCTTATCAACAAAACAATACATCAAAAATATTTTTTATGGACACACTGGAAAACCATAAGAACACATCATGGTTAGTGATGAGTGAATACTAAAATGTTCCGTTTTAGGTTATTCGTGCTGAAAATGTAGCAATATTTGTGTATTCATTACAAATAACGAATCTAATGCAAGTCTATGGGAAACTTGAATAACTTTCCCAGAAAGTCTAAAATGGCTTTCAAAGCGCTGAAATGGATGGAAAAGTGCTGAAACTGAATGTTAAAGCATGGATAAGATTCCTGGTTGCATTTTTGACTCACAGCTGTGTGCTTTGATTGGCAGGTTCAGTGAAACAAAAAAAAACCACACTCCAACAGTCTGGCATTGAGTTCACCTGAGGTTACAGCTGACCGCTCACACAGCTGGTACTGTGAGAATTGCCAGAAGTGACCTCAGGTGAACTAGATGTGGATCTGTCAGAGTTCGCTGTCACCTTGACACGCACTCAGTCTGGCACTGAGTTTACCTGTGGTCACGTCTGGGAGCTCCCACAGTGGTCTCAGTGTGTCCCAGAGGGCCGCAGTGAGCGGTCACGTTTTCTAATGTCAAGGCTGACCATCGCCTCTAAATGTAGCAGAGTTGGGATCCATAGGGGAGCCCCTATTTCTGATAACCAGCCAAAGGAAAGCACACAGCTGGGGACTGCAGCCCACAGCTGTCTACATTACCTGCACTGGTTATCACAAATAGGCAGGGGACTGCACATTCATTTTTTGTTTCACTGCACCTGCTACTCACAGTAATGCCAGTAGCAAAGATGTCTATGACATTATCATGATTGCCAAGCAAACTCCACATGTTTGGTGTCTGAATTACCCCATGTTTAGTGTCTGAAAATCAGGTGCCAAGCATATGGGGAGTGGGCTTGAAACTCACGAGGGGAGGACCAAAATACTAATGAGTAACGAATATCACAAATGCCTTAATATACATGCAAGTAATGAATAGTGCTGAATATATCCGCTCATCACTAATCATAATTATAAGTGATAAATGTCTACAGCCGATAATTCTGATATGAAGATAGTAGCTGCCTTCACTGTAAACTGTAATATAATAATCAACATATAATCTGTATACTGTGTTTTTTTCAGCTTGAAGAACATTGTGGACACCTTAATTATTTTTTTACGGGCAGGACAGAAAATTGCCCTATTTTATTAACTGTCCTTGAATTTTTGAACGGACGGCAACCATGATCCAGGTTTCTTGTGGCATTTTTTGATAATTTCTGGTGACAAGTTTGTTCTTGGTATGTGTGTGACTATTTTCTTTGACAGTTTTACTGGCACTGAGATTAATCGGAAAGGTGTTAATCTGTGGTAATTCAAATTTGCCTGAAGGGTCAGTAGTTTCCACCACACTTTGCTATTTTACCTTGAATATTTTTTTTCTGAAACACTTTTAGGATCAAATGTGTTGTATGAAAAAAATTTTGTCTAATTTTCTCTTAATAAACAGTTTGGGAATGATGTCCTGCAGTTCCCTAACATATTGAATTGTGTTGGTGTCAGCAAAGATAGATTTCATTTTTTGAGAAAATCTCATGTAATTTGAGACTCAAGTTGATTCTTGAAGTTTAGAATAATTTAATTTGATTGCTGCCTCTACTCTTCTTTTGTTTTCTATGAGTCTCATGAGTCTGATAAAGCATTCAGAAAGGATAGAGTTCCTTTGTTGAGCGGTTTAGAACATGGTAGGCAATTTTTTTCAATATGCAATGCTTTAGGAGTCATATTTTTACCCATGAAATTATTTTGTGTAATTAAAGATCCACCAAATTTAAGTCTGTAATAAAAGTTTAGGAGCACTTAGCATCAGTCGTGTTAATTTCTGATACTGATCTGCATTTGTAAATATACCTATAAAGTTCTAGTTTTCTGTGTAATATTTCATATTTCATCAGTTAAGCCATGTACACTTAATCATCTGGTATTAATTACAAGTCATTTCCAACATTTGGGTGCAGTTTGTAATGAACTTTTTCCAGTTATATCCATGTAAAGAACCAACCTTACCCAATTTCAACTAAAAACAATATTTATCTATACAGATACATCCAGATAGTAATTACTCAATTTCTAAAGAGTCAAATAGTGTCTTCAAAGACTGTGAGGTCAGCGAGACTGGAGATAGAGGAGAAAAGAGGAGGCGCAGATCTAGGTGCAGTATATTAGTAGCAACAATTGCTCTTAGGTATTGTTCTCACCTTTCTGGTGTCTTGTGCAGTTCGCATATAATGTTGCAGAGGGATATTTCCTGGATCTCCTGGCCTGCTGCTCATTCCCAGAGAAGAGAGCCGCCCAAGGGGATGCTGCCAGAGAAGAGAGCCGCCCAAGGGGAGGCTGCCAGAGAAGCGAGCCGCCCAAGGGGAGGCTGCCAGAGAAGCGAGCCGCCCAAGAGGTTTTTATCTGATGAAGGCTTGTTATATGCTAAGCCGAAACGCGTAATAAAACAAGAGATTATTTTGGAATAATTTGCCATCCCTGTGATCCCTCTGGTAGCGCTTCAATTCAGACTAGACAAAAAATTTTTCCCTCAATTTCTAAAGAACATTATACTATTAGAATGCATTCACACGTTGGGTATTTGCTGCATATTTTTACCCGAGTGCTCTTGCAGTTTTTGTAGCCAAAACCAGGAGTGACTGATTAAAACCAGCAGTGGGTGATTAAATACAGAAGTGGAGCACTTGTATCAATGAGGCCAGCTTCACACCATGGTTTTTCTGATCCGGGTCTGTCCGGTGTGATTTTGCCCCCCATGTATCCCTATGGTGTCACATGGCTGTTTGCCATATGGTTTGTGGTTTTCCAGGAGGATTTTTTTCATTTTTCTTTTCATTTTTGGCACCAGACACAAAATCAGAGTCTGCATCATTTTTTTTGTCTGGTGCCAAAAACAAACAGAACCGGATTCTCATGGATCCAGGGCAATCCAGCACCCATAACATGGGAGTCTAAGGGCGCCGGATTGCTCCAGATCTGGCAAAAAATTGTACTGGTTCCCGGACGCCTGGTGCTGACAGAGCGGCGGCTATGAAATGCAGCTGCACTCATTCAAAACCATGGAGAGCGAAGCATTTCACAGCTGCCGCTGAAGTTCAGCACCTGGAGAGCTCCATTGCTGAAATTTCAGCACCACAGGCAGCTTCCCTGCAACCGTGCTGCTGAAATTTCAGCACAGACGCACACAAAATGATTCCTGTTTAAAACAGGATCGGACGGCATATTTGCCCTCAGTTTCTCCTCGTCTGGGGCTGTCAGGTTGTGTCCACTGCATCCTGAAAAACACCAGACACAAGACACAACCTGACAGCTCCAAACTGTGCTGTGAAGCCGGCCTTAGACTTTCCCTCTGATTGTTCCACGCCGGGTTTTGGCTACAAAAACTGCAACAGCATTCGCATAAAAATATGCAGCAAATACGCAGCGTTTGCCAGCACCCTAAGGTGTTTAACATGTGTAAAAATACAAATAGCCAAAAACATATTTTTTTCAGTATTTAAAAGAAATGGCATCACAGTGGCCAGTAGTTAGCATTTCAATCTTGTAGTGCTGGGGTCCTAGATTCAAATCCCATCAAGTACAACATCTTCAAGGAATTTGAATGTTTTACCCATATTTGTGTGAGTTTTCTCTGGGTACTCACCCACTGCCAGGAGCAGTGCCCACAGTGTTCCGGGCACCTTTACCCCCTAAATGCTGGGATCAATAGAAATCACAGCAATAAAGAGACAGGGAGACCTGATCTCTGCCATGGCAACCTTGGGTAGACGTGATGATGATCCCCAAGTCACATGATTACGGAAAGCATAATACACCATAACAGATTAAGGTAGGCTGCTGCATACATCTTTGGGGGGCTAGGATCCATGCATAACACTTTGAAAGGTGGTTGGGCCTCCTGTAGTCCAAAGAGCATCCGGGTGTACTGAAACGCCTCTCCTGATGACATAGTCCAAGTATTTGGCCTCCTCTTTTTCAACAGCACATTTCCTGGGATTTATAGTAAATCCCACCTTCCAAAGATCATCCAAAATGGCTTGAAGTTTAGGAAGATGACTAGCCCAGTCCGACTTAAAGACTACGATGATGTCAAACTATGTAGATGTATTGTGTGCGAGGCAAAGTGTCAAAGATGCAAATTCAGCTCTGGCATATAATCCATTGCTGATGCATTGCAATGGAATATATGAGTAATCATAATATAAAAGGTGATGCCCCATAAAGGGACTAAGTAAATACATCAACAAAAATGTAAAAATATTTTTTAAAAAGAACTAAAATAGAGTAAAAAAATATGAAAAAATGTAATACCAATAAACATGTATATTTATGTAATAGAAGTACACATCTTAAAAAGCTATCACACTAGTTAACCCCTTCAGTGAACACCATAAAACAATAAAATAAAGACATGGCAAAAACATACTTTTTTGTCATACTGCCCAAAAAAGTGGTAATAAAATGTGATGAAGAAGTAAAATGTAAATAAAAATGGTGTCACGGGAAACATCATCTTGTCCAGCAATAGACAAGCTGTCACACAACTGCGTCATTGAAAAAATTAAATAACTACAGCTCCGAATTGGTCAGAATTGAAAAAAATGGCCCGGACATTAAGGTGAAAACCATGCCCTGTTGTAAAGGGGTTAATTGCACTATATAAATTACTAAATATTATTATATGTTTACAATCTATAAACACGTTTGTGCTATGTAACCTATTAAGATGGGCATACAGGATATAGTATGCTGAAAAAACACATAGTTATATAATTCATGTCAGATGATTTTTTGCGGGTAAATAATCTTTTATCCCTTTATGTTAATGAGCTCTTCAGGTTATGGATGGAAATTGTCTGGAAGACAGTCCTGTCTCCTGACTTAAATTATCATAAGCATTACTTCCCATTAGTGTCTCTCTTTACCTATGACATCAAACTCTCGAGCCTATTATTCCACTTAACTGTTCTGCCCTTCTATGGGCACAGGCTTCATGTTTTAGAAAAGATGATTCTGAGGGCACCACTGAAATTATTGAATATGATACATCTCAATATGTGTACAAAACTATGCAAAAACAAAGAGAAAAAGCCACATAAGGAATACGGGATGCTCACAGAATATCAATGTTAGGAATGCTTTATTATATGGTACGTCCAAAACACAGCAAACAAGACTTATTACATACAATTAAAACTGTGTAAAAACACACTGTACAACTGAAAACCCTAGGAACATCAAGCATAAGCAATCATAGGTAGTGGAAAAATCAGCAGTGAAATCATAACATAGATCATGTGCAATAAAACTGATTAGTTGCCACAATACCAAAAAATGGGAGGGTGCAGCCAGCAAACCGGTCAAAACTTATTCAGATAGTCTGACCCCAAAATGAAACAAAGTGACACTGATGGAAGCATATGTACTTATGACCTGAAGCCATGTTAGTAAAGGGTGTGCATAGAGATGTTTTATGGCATAAAAGATAGAGAGCAGGATATAATTACTCAAGGTAGACCGGAGTGGGCTTGCACTAGCCTGCATCCCGGGGTCAGTCTGGAGAGGACCCCACACGTATCGTCCCTAATGGACTTTAATTGACGATACTCCACAAACCATTTACTTGAGTACGGTTGAATATTCGTAGCTTGGAGGAGTATAGAAAGCAGGGCATTATACCAAGGGGACTTAGATTTCAGATCTTCCTGGCTTGGGAAGCTGAAGAAAAATTTTCAGACACCTGGGAAAAGGGGCTAGTCAAATGCTCCATTATTCTAATAGATATGCTTTTGCAGCATGATTATATACTGCTTGAAAGTTTGAAAAAGGATATCAAATCTAAAGAGGCCAAATTAAACACCTTTGATTCAGTAACACTGGTAGAGCCCTTCTAACAACAATTAAAAATGACAATTGATAAATATCAGGCAGAGTTGGTAGGAAATAAAAGGCATACGTTTTTACATGACAAACAAGATTTTGAAGGGTGTAAGGCCTTTAAGTGGACACACTATGGGTATCCTAGATTCCCACATGGTGGTGGCTCGGATCCAGGGAGACCATCCAAACCAGTAACACCAAGCAAACCTTATATCCCTGAGGAACCCAGCGATCTGCAAACCAGTGATGATTTTTTATCCATGAACATCAGTAAACCTGAAGGAGAACTAGAAGAGGTAGACGTAAGAGATGCCCTGCCAAAATGCCCAGTCCAGCTGCAGTCCCCCATCCCAGGGAGGTCCACAAGGAACAGGAGGAAATAACATCTCCACTACAGGTACATGATGTCTCTGCTGAGGACAATGACCTCCAAGTGATAAACCTATCCCCTTAAGGGTATGTCACACGCGTCGATATCGCTGTCAATGTCGCTCATGCGTCACGGATTTTCAGTCGCTCAAGCGACGTAGGAATGACGTAGGAGCGACATTGAAGCGTGTGACCAAGCAATGCAAGCAGCGATATGTCGCTGATCGCCGATCGCAGGTTTCACTGCCAGACGTAAAACCTGTCGCTCATCGCTCAGTAGACCTTGTGCATCGCTGCGTGTGACACTAAGCTCAGCGACGTATTTTCTATTTTGACACCGTACAAGCGACTAAATAAAATCGCTCGCTGGATCGTCCGCAAGATGGCGACATCACCGCATCGCTGGGTCATATTGACGCATGTGACATCTTACCTGCAATAATTCCACATCGCTCAGGCGACAAATATGTGACACATGAGCGATATCGCGGGCGACATTGACACGTGTGACAGGCCCTTTATGTGCTCTCTGATGGGGAACTAAGCATACTAGTTTAGGCTACGTTCACACATTGCTCATTTTTGAGTGCTTTTTTACAATCACTTTTCAAAAATGCGCTATGTACCTTTTGTCTCCCGGCAAAGTGAATGTACCAGTATATTCGACCCCGAAGCTGCAGGTCTGAGAGGGGGAAGAGCTAGAAAACAGGCACAGATCTAAGTGCAGATATTTTAGACTTGTGTGTAAAAAGTAGGCTAGTACGCTCACCTGTAGAAGGTCTCGTAAGATGACATATCGACCAGAATCGGACTTGTGAGTGTCTTGTTCCTCCGGTATGCAGCTGCTGTCCGGATCGAGAGGACTCTCAGCTGGGATCTCTCAGTCAAGGGATTCGAGTAGGTTATCTGGTCAAATGAGTGTCTGTGACTTTGGGAGCGCTCATTTGACAGGAAAAGTGAATGTGAAATTCACTTTGCCGTACAGACACTGAATAATTTTACACAGCGCTTTTATGGGAAAAAGCACCGGCGTAAAAAGTATTGACATGTCAATTCTTTGGGCAGCAGCGCCGGCGCTTTTTCCTATATGGGGCAGAGCTGCTGAATCTGATGTCACAGAGGGGGGAGGAAGAATCCTTTTTCCTCTTCCCCTCTGTGACATGTGTGTCTGCCCCCATTTGAGTTCACAGTATATTAATATACACTGCAAAATCTAAACTAAAGAAAGGCAGAGGTATTAAAAATAAGAAGTAAGAATTAATACTCAAGTGCAGGGCCGGCTCCAGGTTTTTGTGGGCCCTGGGCGAAACAGTCTCAGTGGGCCCCTTTAACACATACCACGATTCATGAATCTAACATAGAAGCTGTGGGCTGTGTATATAATATAAAGGCTCCTGGGTGGGCTTTATATATAATATTGAGGCTGTGCAGGGCTGTATATATTTGGAGGCTGCTGCTGGGCTATATCAGGGGGCTGGGCCAGCCCAGCACAGCCTCCAACTATATACAACCCAGGACAGCTTCCAAATAATACATACAGCCCAGCCTCCAATTTATATACAAGCCTGCAGTGCACAGCCTCCAAATAAGCCCTGCACAGCCTCCAAATAAGCCCTGCACAGCCTCCAAATAAGCCCTGCACAGCCTCCATATAGCCCTGCGCAGCCTCCATAGAGTCCCCATAGAGCCCTGCACAGCCTCCATAGAGTCCCTATAGAGCCCTGCACAGCCTCCATAGAGCCCTGCACAGCCTCCATAGAGTCCCCACAGAGCCCTGCACAGCCTCCACAGAGCCCTGCACAGCCTCCACAGAGCCCTGCACAGCCTTCATAGAGTCCCCATAGAGCCCTGCACAGCCTCCATAGAGCCCTGCACAGCCTCCATAGAGTCCCCATAGAGCCCTGCACAGCCTCCATAGAGCCCTGCACAGCCTCCAAATAAGCCCTGCACAGCCTCCAAATAAGCCCTGCACAGCCTCCATAGAGTCCCCACAGAGCCCTGCACAGCCTCCACAGAGCCCTGCACAGCCTCTAAATACTCAGGCACAGCTTCTAACTAGCCCAGCTCTCCCCCTGTGCCTGTCTACCCACTGCGCGCAGGGGGCCCCTGGACACTGTGTTATTTTCCCCTGACCGGGGGCCCCTATGTAATGTGCCCCTGACAGGGGATCTCCTGTGCAATTTGCCCTTGGGGGCCCTGTGTAGTTTTCCCCTTGCAGGGGGCCCCTGAGTGCAGTTTCTCCTCCCCCACCCCCCCTCTCTCCCTCCTAACCTTAGCGGCAGCATATGACTGTAGTGAGCAGCAGCAGATATGCCGCTGCCGCTCAGTGTGGGGGAAAAGAGGGGCAGCACAGAGGTTCACAGGGGGCCTACCCGCCTTCTGCGTTCCACAGGAAGAGGAAGAGAAGGGGCGGACCGGGGGTCCCTCTTCTATGCATTCCAAAGTGTGGAACGCAGAATCAGCGGTCGGCGGCCCTGCCGGATGTGACGTGCAGGCCGGATGCGGGGGCTGGCGGGCGGCTTTTGAATGAATGAATGAAAGTCCGCGCCAGAGCCGCCAGTAAGACAAATAACAATACCGGCGGCGCGATGTGGGCGGGCGGCGGCGCGATGTGGGCGGGTGGTGGCGGTGGGCCCCTCAGTCACGGCTGGGCCCCGGCACTTGCCCGGGTACACCGGGTGCTGACGCCGGCCCTGCTCAAGTGGTCAGCACTGCAGCCTTTGCAGCACTGAGGTCCTCAGGGCCTGGGTTCAATACCCACCAAGGACAAAATCTGCAAGGAGTTTGTATGTTCGCCCCGTGTTTGTGTGTGTTTCCTCTGGGCACTCCAGTTTCCTCCCACATTGCAAAGACATACTGATAGAATGTTTATATTGTGAGCTCCAAGAGGGACAGCATGACTGATGTATGTAAAGTGCTATGGAATTAATAGTGCTATATAAATGAATAAATATTATTATAAAAAAATATATTATTATATGAGAACAGATTTCCTGGATCTTTACGATCTCAGGCCTCTCCCTCCTTTTCATCATTCCCTGCAGTTCAACTGTTCTTCAATAGGGTAAGCAAGGAGATTTCTGACCTAAGGTTACACTGGTGGGAACCTCACTAGAGATGAGTGAACTGCCCTTAAGATATTAAAAGAGAACCAATGGTTCATCATAAGAGAGGCTGATAAAGGGGGAAACATAGTGATGTGGCCCACAGAGCTATATGGCAAGGAGGCAACTCTCTGTTCGCACAAACTACTGTGTCTTACCTTCTGACTCTACACAGACTTTTAAGGCAAAACTGGACTGTCTATTGAGGTTTGCATTTGACCTCGCTATTATAAACAAGAAGAAGAGGGGATTTCTGACAACCAAGCACCCAAAAGTACCAACTTTCTACACGCTGCCCAAAAGTTCACAAGAACTTAGAAGAACTGCCTGGCAGGCCTATTATTTCAGGTATTGGGGGACTCTTTGAATGTCCTTGCATCTTTCTTGACCATTTCCTTCAACCAATAGCCTGCTCTTTGGAATCCTATGTCAGTGACTCTTCCCACATCCTACAGCAATTAAAAGATTTGAGAGTGCCAGAAAATTGTTGTTGGTTCCTATGGATGTCAAATCTTTACACACCAACATCTTACAAGACTTAGGAATTGTGGTCATAGCATATTTCCTTGACAAACTATCTACTGGAAACATACTTTGTGATGCTTTTATTCTAGACCTTTTGAGGATGGTCCTGGATGAAAACTATTTTGTGTTTGACCGGGTTTTCTACAACCAGGCATCTGGCACTGTAATGGGCACGCGTTCTGTGCCTTCCTATGCCAATATTTTTCTTCGATGGTGGGAGGAGACTCACGTATTTGATCAGGAAGCCTATAAAAGCAATGTTCTAAAGTGGTATCGCTACATTGATGATGTGCTCTTTTTCTGGACAGGCACCAAGGAGGACTGCATCTCCTTTGTTTCAGCTCTAAATGTGAACAATTGGAACATCAAATTAACAATGGCGATGTCACTAAGCTCGGTGAAATTCTTGGATGTGAGACTCATCAACGAGGGAACAAAAGTCACTTCAACCCTTTTCCGTAAGCCGACAGCGACCGACAAACTATGGCACTTCTCGAGATTTCATCCTGAACATCTTCGGAGTAACATGTCTAAGGGTACATTTTATCTATCTAAGGATGATTTTATCTATCAAGCCCATGGCTTAACCTCTAGGTTTTTGACAAGAGGCTACCCCATAAAAATGGTAGCTAGAGCATACCAGTTGTCTCTTGCTTGCAGGAGGGAGAAGTAACTCGAACCTAGATCCAGAGCCACTTTAAGGAGCATTAACATCGCTACACCCTTCAATAACCAGTGGAATTGTGGCACTCCAGGGTTTCAATGCCACATTGTCATTGTTGCCCTTTGGGGGTAGTGTCATACCTGAGAGTAACAGAGGGTATCCACACCAGGTGAGCTAAGCAAACAACTCCTTTCTGCCTCCAGGCCTGAAGGGGGAGCTCTAAACCCAGGTTAAGGGCAGCTCTCCTATAAATTCTGGTCTGGGGTGGAGTTAGTCAGTTCAGTTTCTAGGAGGACTGAGGAAGACATCCTGTGGACTTGAGCAGTGCTAAGCTCGTCCCCCAGGATAGGCCAAGTCTAGCTTGAGGGACCCGAAGGCAAGGGTCTGAGGAAGTCCAGGAGAGCCTGGGGAGTGGAGCGTTGCCGAGCTCACCCCAGTGCAGAATGCCAGAACCAGACACCCAAGTCCAAGGCTGTGCAGGGCCTAACATCCCGGCAGCCAACATCCAACACCGGAGGGTGGGGGATTCCAAGTCCCCCAGCCACACCACAGTATCTGCAGGCAAATCAGCATAGAGAGTTCAGGAGCAACTGCCAAGGAAGTGGGGCTGGAAAAAGACTCAAGCTGCCTGCCATACCGGCACAACGCAGGTGAGAGAACAGGCTGCAGCTCAGCTTAGGCAGCAACAGGGACCCACAGAAGAAGTGCAGCAGGGAGGCCTCAGAACTTGCAGGAGAACCCCGAGTTGCTCCCAGGTTGCACGGACTCCAAGTAACATCACCTGTCAGTGTCCCGGCTTGCACCAGTACCATCAGTAAAGGACCTGAGGAAATAACAACCATGAGTCTGTCTGTTACTTTGTGCCCTCCGTCCTGCACCCAATGACCTTCCAACATCTACTGCCCTGGGGACCTGCTCCACCCGTGGGGAGCCACTTCATCCCAGCTTCCCATCCATCATCCCCAGAGATTGTGCAGTAGAGATGAGCCACCACCCTAGTGTTCAAATTCGATTCAATTCGTCGAATTGGGGATGTGTTCGTCGAATGTTCGTCGAATGTTCGTCAAACACCGTCGAACACCATTGAAAACAATGGCAGGCAAACACAAACACATACAAACACATACAAAACACGTAGAAAACACCTTTTAAGGTGTCCAAAAGGTGACAAACTACTCAGAAAATACAACAAACACATGGAAAAGTGACAAGTGCATATAAAAATGCAACAAGAAAAGAGATGGACGAGTACAAGGAGGAGGAGACACAGATATAGGCATGGCATGCCCTTCTAAAATCTGGTTTTACTCCGGTATTTGTAAGGCATCATGCACACGATGAGTATTTGGTGAGTTTTACTTCAGTATTTTTAAGGCCTCGCGCATACAATGAGTATTTGGTGAGGTTTTTACCTCAGTATCTGTAAGGCCTCGTGCAGACGATGAGTCTTTGGTGAGTTTTACTTCAGTATCTGTAAGGCCACGTGCAGATGATGACTATTTGGTGAGTTTTACTTCAGTATCCATAAGGCCACATGCAGACGATGAGTATTTGGTGACTTTTACTTCAGTATCTGTAAGGCCACGTGCAGACGATGAGTATTTGGTGACTTTTACAGCAGTATCTGTACGGCCTCCTGCAGACTATGAGTATTTGGTGATGTTTTTCCTCAGTATCTGTAAGGCCTCGTGCAGATGATGAGTAATTGGTGATGTATTTCCTCAGTATCTGTAAGGCCTTGTGCAGACAATGAGTATTGTGTCACATTTAGGGGACTACAAGAAGAGTCTTGATTTATTCCAAACATTTGGGCAGAGATACCACTTAAGTGGCATTAATTGCCCCACAGTTGCAAACTTTAAATGGTTACTTTTAGGCAAAAATCCACAAGGCTTTAGTCTCCCCAGGATGACACAGGGGTAGAAAAGTCCTTGCGGATCCATGCCTTAATCATCTTTATGAACATTAGTCTGTCCACATTCTAAGTGGACAGACGCGTGCGCTTTTCTGTCAGCACACCACCAGCAGCGCTGAAGACACGTTCCGAGAGAACGCTGGCTGAGGGGCACGACAAGATCTCCAAGATGTGAGTGGCGAGCTCAGGCCATTTTTCCAGATTGGAAGCCCAAAATTATCAAAGCACCAGTTCCCCAGTCATGGCATCAATGTTAAGTTGGAGATTCTCGTGTACCATTCGCTCCAGGCGTTGACTATGTTTCAGACTTCTTGTGTTGTCTTCAGGCCTTGCAAATGATGGTCTAAAAAAATCCTGAAACGAGGCCACAAAATTGCTGTTACCACCACCAGATACGGCGTTACTGGTACAGTGTGAGTGATGATGACTCGACATTCCCATGGTTGACAAGTTAGAACTGTGAGATTCACTCTGTGTACCACTGTTTTGTGGAAAAGCCGATCTGAGATTATGTATCAGCTTCTGCTGATATTCCTGCATGTGTGTGTGGCACCCCAAGGGTTAAAGTGCCACAGAAACATCAATAAAGGGTTAGCTCACCACACCACACAGCACTACACTAGAAAGTGGGAGTATCTTAGGTGGCACCTGCACTAGTGGGAGGAGCTAATGTTTACCACAGAGCAGGAGTGGCAGTTAGTCAGTTTAGTCTGGAGCAGCAGCAGAGTCAAGTAGAAGTGGAGGTCCTGAGAGGTCTGAGGAAAGGAGACAGAGGAACAGAGGAACATAACCGGGATAAAGAGTTACCCCAAACTTAACCCCGGAGAGGCGCTTAAGACGGATACCGGATCCGAGGCTGTGCCTGAGACAGACAGGACAGTAAATACCGGGATAGTGAAGGTCCACCATCTTCACTGTACCATACCAAAGCAACACGGAGGGGTCAGTGACAGAAAGGACTCAAGTTGCCTAGCAGATTGGTACCTTTGGGAAGAGCAGTTCAGCTACAAGCAGCAGCAGGGCCACACACAGCGCACAAGTAGGAAGCCAAGGACCCGGTCAGGGTGGGAGCAACCCGCTACAGACTCCATGGACAATAATATGCTTTTACCATCTGAAAATTAAAGACTTGGAAAACTACAGAAACCATGAGTGTGTGTGATCCTTATGCTGAAGCCCCACTTTCCCTCATAAACTGCCATTGCCTCCACTCTCATCATCTCTACTGCTACTCCTACTATCCTGCAACATCTATAACCACCATCACAGACTACTACTACTACCACTGCCCCGGGGAACCCAGTTCTGCCCACAGGAACTATTCCATCCTAGCTGCCAAAACATCATCCCCGGAGGTTCTGCAGGAGTGATGGTCCCCATTATTGACCACACAATGTGGGTGGCGTCACGATAAAACCAAATCCCCTGTAAATAATCCCCATTTTATTGTGAGGGCCCGGGACACGGTCCGGACCAGGACCGCCGTGACATCCCCCAGCAGCACCCCTGCCCGGCACCGAGTACCCCGTCCCAGTGGGCTCCACATGTGCGTCCCATTGCATGGCAGGAATTATTTCTGCAAATTTGGTCTTGTACTGGGGATCTAAGAGTGTGGCAACCCAGTAGTCAGAATTACTTCTAATTCGGACAATCCGAGGGTCATGTTGCAGGTAGTGCAGCAAGTCCTTGTTGTGTTGGTGGTGGGGAGGGGAGAATCATGCTTCCTTCCTCTGCCCTCTCCCCCCAACCTCGCACAACAGAAATGTCATCAAGGTCTCCCCCTTCTGCTGATTCTTCCATGCCCATCGCCACTTCGTCCTCTATTTCTTCCTGGGCTCCTGCACCTTCCTCAAGAGTTTGGTTGCTACCATGCGCCCTCGTTAATCCCTTTCATGGAGAAGTAGTGGCGACTGGGCATCTGGTACTGGGGCACTGCGATGGGCATAAGGTTTTGAAAATCCTCTGTCCACCAGGTGGAAAGGCAGCTTTTCTGTAGCCAACAGCTTGCAGATGGTGAAATTCAAGCGTTTAGCTTTCTCATGGATAGGAGGAAATGGTCTTTTACTTGTCCACATCTGAGGGACCGAGGGCTGGCTGCTGTGCTGAAACGAGGTTGAGTAGGGTGTCTCCGGCAAACTGCTGGTCTGTGAGGGAGGTGCAGGCGAAGATGTAATGTTGCCTTCATCCAAAGGTGGTGCTCTCAATGCCTGAGAGAGCTCAACACCAGCAGCATTGTCCACTTGAAAACCAATTGACAACATGCCAATCACACTGCCTGTTGCGGGTAAAGAGGTGGAAGGTCTGCGTCCAAAAGCATGTGTGACAGCTGTCGCCACAGTCACAGACGATGAAGAGCACATGGATGCACTTGATGGGGCAGACGGCGGTAGGCCCACCCTACTACCCCGCATTCTAGCACAGTGAGCTTCCCACTGCGACTTGTGCTTCATGTCCATGTGGCGGTTCATACATGAAGTACTCAAGCTAGTGAGTTTTTGGCCTCTACTCAGAGAATGGTGACAAATCTTGCAGATGACATGAGTTGGGAGATCCTTGGTGATGTCTAAAAAGGCCTAGGCTAGGCAAGGCTTAGAGCCCATGCGAGCTGCAGAGCCACCACAACTTCTGCTCAGAGGCAGAGTTGTGGCTGCGGATTAAGTTGTTGACGTGCTTCCAGTACTCCATCTATGTCCAGGAAGGCACAACCTAACCTCGTCGTCAGTAGCATCCTCCTCCACATCCTCTGCTGACCTCATCGACTGGCTGACTGTGGGTTGACAGTAAGTGGGATCTCCAACCTCATCATCATCCTCTGTGTTCTCACACCTCTCGTCCTCAGAGACAACCTCTTCCTGCCTTGACCGAACACTTACTTTGTCAGTCCAATCCAGTATCTGAGTCTCATCAGCATCATCCTCCTTGTGTCCATCAAAGAGTAGTTATTGTTAGGGAATGAGGGTCTGCATAAAGGTCAGAAGCTTCTTCATCTGGGCCCGGATCTGACTCACAAAGCTTCTGGGCATCAGAGCAGATTATTAACTCGTCTGGACTCACAGCAGCTTTGGAGCAGACCTCTGATTCCCAGGCTATTGTGTGACTGAACAGCTCTGTTACCCCAGACTCAGGCTAGGGTCACAACATAAGCCCTTGGTCTGTTTTTGGCATCAGATTTTGGATTTTTTTTTCTAAGTCCCAAAACTGATAGAAAAACGGATTAGATGTAATAAACACCCTATGGCTGGGGTCACACATAGAAGTCCGTTTTTGGAAGTGATTTTCATCAACAACCCGTTTTTTTATAGGGTGCTTTTTGAGCCTCCTGCACCCCTGAACGTTTTTGGACTTAATCATTTTTTCATTAAAAACGCATATGCGTTAACGCATGCTTTAACGCAGGTGCCTATATGTGCCATGCGTTAACGCATGCGTTTCCCATAGGGCCCCATGTTAAAAAAACGCATGCGTTTTTTAACTGATGCCAAAAACGTTGCTAGCAACGTTTTTGGCTCAAAAACAGACAGAGCAATGTTTTGAGGTCCAGAAAAAAACGGACAGGGTGTTTATTACATCCAATCCGTTTTTCTGTCAGTTTTTGGACTTAGAAAAAAAAATGCCAAAAATGAAGCCAAAAACGGACAATGCATGGGGATCGAGCTGCGGAAAGCGATCTGGCAGCCCAGGCGCAGTGATGCACATAGTGGGTCACTGTGCCCAGGCTCTTAGATCGCTGCTCTGCAGCCCGATCTCCCTGCATGGGCATCGAGCTGCAGAAAGCAATCTGACAGCCCGGACGCAGTGATGCACATAGTGGGTCAATGCGCCTGTGCTGCCAGATCGCTTTCCGCAGCTCGATCCCCATGCATGGGGATCGAGTTGCGGAAAGCCATCTGGCAGCCCAGGCGCAGTGATGCACATAGTGGGTCACTGCGCCCAGGCTCTTAGATCGCTGCTCTGCAGCCCGATCTCCCTGCATGGGGATCGAGCTGCGGAAAGTGATCTGGCAGCCCAGGCGCAGTGATGCACATAATGGGTCACTGCGCCCGAGGTGTCAGATCACTTTCTGCAGCTCGATCACCATGCTGGCGGATCGGGCTCCAGAGTAGCGATCTGAAAGCAAAGGTGATCGAGCGTCGTGGGACCTTCGTTGTGGACTACGTCGGAGACAATCAAACGTCGTGGGACCTTCGTTATGGACTACGTCGGAGCGATCGAGCGTCGTGGGACCTTCGTTGTGGACTACGTCGGATCTTTTTATAATAAAGATGGAGTCCGAATTGTGTTTGTGTTTTTTTTTCAAATAAAAAGATTTTTCTCTGTGTGTATTTATTGAGTATTTACCGTACTAGAGATTCCTAATGGCGGGTCTAACATTGGCCCTATATTATGAATCTCGGGCTTAGTGCCAGCTGCCAATAAAAAGCTGGCATTAACCCCTTTATTACCCAGTTAGCCACCGGCACCAGGGCAACTGGAAGAGCGTGGGTACAGCGCCAGAAAATGGCGCTTCAATGAATGCGCCATTTTCTGGGGCGGCTGCGGGCTGCAATTCGCAGCATGGGGGCCCCAGAACGCTTGGGCCTCTCTATGCTGAGGATTCCAGCCCCCAGCTGCCTAGTTGTACCTGGCTGGACCAAAAATATGGCGGAGCCCCACGTAATTTTTTTTTCTAGAATTAGTTCTAGAAATTAAAAAAAAAATGGGCTTCGCTGTATTTTTGGTTCCAGCCAGGTATGACGAGGCAGCTGGGGGCTGGTGGCAGTCCGTAGCTGCCAAGTTGTATCTGGCTGGACCAAAAATATGGCGGAGCCCTATGTCATTTTTTTCTAGAAATAAAAAAAAAATAGGCTTCGCTGTATTTTTGGTTCCAGCCAGGTATGACGAGGCAGCTGGGGGCTGGTGGCAGTCCGTAGCTGCCAAGTTGTACCTGGCTGGACCAAAAATATGGCGGAGCCCCATGGGTCCCCTATGCTGCGAATTGCAACTGCTAGACAAGTATGTTTTTTCACAAAAAGTTTATTCATTTATACGTCTCAATTTGTGAAGCACATGGTGGTTCAAAGTGCTCACTGTGCATCTAGATATGTTCCCTGGGGATCTAGTTTCCAAAATGGGGTCACTTGTGGGGGAGCCCCAATGTTTAGGCACACAGGGGCTCTCCATACGCGACCTGGTGTCCGCTAACAATTCCAAATGTTGGCAAACACCAGGTTGCGTATGGAGAGCCCCTGTGTGCCTACACATTGGAGCTTCCCCACAAGTGACCCCATTTTGGAAACTAGACCCCCCAAGAAACGTATCTAGATGCATAGTGAGCACTTTGAACCCCCAAGTGCTTCACAAATTGATCCATAAAAATAAAAAAGTACTTTTTTTTCCACGAAAAAAATATTTTTTCATTTTTACAGATCAATTTGTGAAGCACCTGGAGGTTCAAAGTGCTCACTATGCATCTAGATACATTCCTTGGGGGGTCTAGTTTACAAAATGGGGTCACTTGTGGGGGAGCTCTAATGTTTAGTCACACAGACGCTCTCCATACGCAACATGGTGTCCGCTAACAAATCCAATTGTTAGCGGACACCATGTCGCATATGGAGAGCCCCTGTGTGCCTAAACATTGGAGCTCCCCCACAAGTGACCCGATTTTGGAAACTAGACCCCCCAAGGAACTTATCTAGATGGATAGTGAGCATATTGACCCCCCAGGTGCTTCACAAATTAATGGAAAAAAATTTTTTTTGCGAAAAACAAGTACTTTTTCATTTTTACAGATCAATTTGTGAAGCACCTGGGGGTTCAAAGTGCTCACTATGCATCTAGATACGTTACCTGGGGGGTATAGTTTCCAAAATGGGGTCACTTGTGGGGGAGCCTCTATGTTTAGGCACACACCAAACGTGACATGGTGTCCGCTAACAATTTGAGCTCATTTTGCATTCAAATTGTTAGCGGACACCATGTCGTGTTTGGAGAGCCCCTGTGCGTCTCCACTTTAGAGCTCCCCCACAAGTGACCACATTTTGGAAACTAGACCCCCCAGGGAACATATATAGCTGCATAGTGAGCACTTTGAACCCCCAGGTGCTTCACAAATTGGTCCGTAATAATGAAGAAAGAAAATTTTTGTGGGAAAAAAAGTGCTTTTTCATTTTTATGGATGAATTTGTGAAGCACCTGGGGCTTCAAAGTGCTGACTATGCATCCAGATACGTTCCCTGGGGGGTCTAGTTTCCAAAATGGGGTCACTTGTGGGGGAGCCCCAATGTTTAGGCACACAGGGGCTCACCAAACGCAACATGGTGACAGCTAACAATTTGAGCTGATTTTTATTCAAATTGTTAGCGGACACCATGTCGCTTTTGGAGAGCCCCTGTGTGCCTAAACATTGGAGCTCCCCCACAAGTGACCCCATTTTGGAAACTAGACCCCCAGGGAACATATCTAGATGGGTAGTGAGCATATTGAACCCCCAGGTGCTTTACAAATTGATCTGTGAAAATGAAATAGTACTTTTTTTTTCACAAAAATTTTCTTTTAGCCTAACTATTTTCGTTTTCCCATGGCAACAGCATAAAATTCATCCTAAAATTTGTTGGGCAATTTCTCCTGAGTACACCGATACCTTATATATGGTCATAAACCACTGTTTGGGCACACAGCAGGGCTCAGAAGGGAAGGAGCGCCATTTCACTTTTTGGATGTAAAATTAGCTCCAAAATTCAAATTGCGCTCCTTCCATTCTGAGCCCTGCCGTGCACCCAAACAGTGGTTTATGACCATATATGAGGTATCTGTGTACTCGGGAGAATTTGCACAACACATTTTAAGATCCATTTTATCCCGTTGCCCATGTGAAAATGAAAGAATTGAGGCTAAAAGAACATTTTTGAGAAAAAATTAAAATATCCATTTTTTGTTTCCACTTTGCCTTAGGTCCTGTGAAGCACCTGAAGGGTTAATCATCTTCTTGAATGTAGTTTTGAGTAGCTTGAGGGGTACAGTTTTTGGAATGGTGTCACTTTTGGGTGTTTTCTGTCATGTACACCCCTCAAAAGGACTTCAAATGTGATGTGGTCACTAAAAAAAATGGTTTTGTAAATTTTGGTTGAAAAATGAAAAATTGCTCATGAACTTTGAACCCTTATAACGTCCTACCCCAAAATTTTTTTTTTTCCAAAATTGTGCTGATGTGAAGTAGACATGTGGGAAATATTATTTAATAACTTTTTTCTTTCACATATCTCTCTGGTTTATCAGAAAAAAAAAAAAAAAAAAAAAAAAATGTGAAAATTGTGAAATTTTCAAAATTTTTGCCATATTTTTGATTTTTTCACAAATAAACAAAAATTATCGACTTAAATTTAATACTAGCATGAAGCCCTATGTGTCACGAAAAAACAATCTCAGAATCGCTAGGATCAGTTGAAGCGTTCCAGAGATATAACCTCATAAAGGGACACTGGTCAGAATTGCAAAAAAGGCCAAGGTCTTTAGGGTCAAAATAGGTTGGGTCCTGAAGGGGTTAAGCATGCATGAGGGCCTCTTTTTATAATGTGCCCATTTTAAGGAAGTAGGTCTTTTATAGTTTTGCCCTTTGGCAGGGCAGCTAAAAATTGTGTGGCACTCTTATGCCCCTGGATAGAGGCATGCATGAGGGTTTCTTTTAATAATGTGCCCATTTTAAGGAAGTAGGTCTTTTATAGTATTGCCCTTTGGCAGGGAAGCCAAAAGTTTGGAGACACTTCAATGCCCCTGGATAGAGACGTGCATGAGGGCCTCTTTAAATATTGTGCCCATTTTAAGGAAGTGGGTCTATTTTAGGATTGCCCTAGGCAGGGCTGCTAAACATTGGGAGGCACCCCAATGCCCCTGGATAGAGGCGTGCATGAGGGCTTCTCTTAATATTGTGCCCATTTTAAGGAAGTAGGTCTTTTATAGTATTGCCCTTTGGCAGGGCAGCCAAAAATTGTGTGGCACTCTTATGCCCCTGGATAGAGGCTTCCATGAGGGCGTCTTTTAATATTGTGCCCATTATAAGGAAGTGGGTCTTTTGTAGGATTGCCCTAGGCAGGGAAGCCAAAAATTGTGTGGCACTCTTATGCCCCTGGATAGAGACGTGCATGAGGGCCTCTTTTAATAATGTGCCCATTATAAGGAAGTGGGTCTTTTTTAGGCTTGCCCTAGGCAGGGCTGCTAAACATTGGGAGGCACCCCAATGCCCCTGGATAGAAACAATGAGGAGAGCCTCTAAATATTGTTCCCATTACAAAGGAGCAGGTCTCCTGTACTTGTAATGCCCATTCTGTAAGCATGGACAAAAACATTTACCCCTGGGGGGTATACATGAAACCAGTGCCTAACTTTTGAACGGTCAGGGTCATCATCATCATCATAAATATGATGTAAAAAAAATTATGTTTTTGTGGCATCATGAACCACGGTCACACTGATCATATGATGGTGGCGGATGAGGAGAAGGAGGAGCAGTACAGCAAATAGCTAAAGTCATGAAGTGTGTACCCATGTGTGGGTATGCGGAGGTGCATGGCAATTTACCAGCACAAAATTTAAATTCTGCTATCATTTGGTGGTGATGTGGTGAAGACAGGCCCAATCCAACCCTTGTTCATCTTGATCAGAGTCAGCCTGTCAGCATGTTCAGTTGACAGGCGGGTGTGTTTATCAGTAATGATTCCACCTGCGGCACTAAAAACATGCTCTCACTAAACGCTTGCGGCAGGGCAGGCCAGGACTTACAGGACCCTAGAGAGCCAAATCTTGCCATGTGTCCATCTTGGATACCCAATAATTATAAGGCACAGAGGAATCTAGGAGCACTTTTGTACGATCGGCAAGGTACTCCCTCAGCATCTTCGCAAACTTTGCAATCCATGTGACACTACCCCACACCTCAGGATCTGTGCTACGGGAGGTGCTGAGAAAACTGTCCCAGATCTTTGAGAGTGTTCCCCTACTTCTACTGGATTGGACTTGTGCCTCTCTCGGCCAGACGCCTTGGTTGTCCACCGAATCGTGACCTCTGCCGCTAGCATTTTCAGAAGGGAATTTTTTGACTAATTCCGCGACTATAGCCTTCTGGTACTGCAACATTTTTGTACACCTCTCCGCCTCGGGAATAAGAGAAATGAAGTTCTCCTTGTAGAGTGGGTCTAAAAGTGTCACCAACCAGTAATGAATGTTAGCCAAGATGTTGATAACGCGAGGGTCACGAGACAGGCAGCATAACATAAAGTCAGCCATGTGCGCCAGACTGTTAACAGGCAAGACTTCAGGGTTCTCACCAACAGCATGACTGTCCATGCTGGCCTCATCCTCCTCCTCCTCTTCCTCTCCCCTGTCCTCTGGCCATCCACGCTGAACCGACGGTCTGACGGTTGTGCATGTATTACCATCAATTCCGCATGAAAGTGGCTCTATTTCTTCATCCTCCTCCTCGTCATAGTCCTCCAATGCACGTTGGGATGAGATGAGGCTGGGCTGTGTGTAATCACCCAGTACGGTTTCTTACTTCATCTCATCGTGCTCCGCCTGCAATGCATCATCTTTGATTTTGAGCAGAGAGCGTTTTAGAAGACAGAGAAGCGGGATGGTGACGCTAATGATGGCATCATCGCCGCTCACCATATTGGTGCAGTCCTCAAATCTTTGGAGGACGGTACATATGTCGGACTTCCATGTCCACTCCTGTGGACTTATGTGTGGAGTTTAAACCATATACTGAACGCCTAGTTGATGCTGGTACTCAACAACTGCCCTCTTCTGCTCACAAATTTTGACAATCATGTGCAGTGTGGAATTCCAACGCGTGGGGACATCACACACCAGTCTGTGAGCCGGAAGCTGCAAACGCCACTGAAAGTCGGCAAGGCCGGCAAAAGCAGTAGGTGACTTTCCAAAATGGGCACACAGGCGGCGTACTTTGACGAGCAGATCCGACAACTCCGGGTAGGATTTAGAAACCGCTGAACCACGAGGTTGAGCACATGGGCCATGCCTGGAACATATGTCAGCTCACCTCAGAGCCGCCACCAGGTTCCGGCCATTGTCACACACGACCATGCCTGGCTGTAGGCGCAGAGGTTTGAGCCAGTGATCTGCCTGCTGTTTCAGAGCTGTCCACAACTCTTCAGCATTGTGGAGTTTGTCACCTACGCATATTAGCTTCAGCACAGCCTGTTGCCGCTTAGCCGAGGCAGTGCTGCAGTGCTTCTAGCTTGGGACTGGTGTGGAGGGTGAAGTGGAGGAGGAGGAGCCTGATGTTCTGGAGCTGTACACTGTGGGTTAAACCCCGACTGAGTTAGGGCCTGCAATCCTTGGTGTTGGAAGGACGTGTTCCGTCCCAAGCTCATACTGGGTCCCGGCTTCCAGAATATTAACCCAGTGTGCCGTCAGCGAGATGTACTGGCCTTGCCCACAAGCACTTGTCCACGTGTCCGTGGTTAGGTGAACTTTGCCTGAAACTGCGTTGTTAAGGGCACGTATGATGTTTTGTGACACGTGCTTATGTAATGCGGAGACGGCACACCGGGAAAAATAGTGGCGGCTGGGGACCGAGTAACGTGGGACAGCCGCCGCCATCAGGTTGCGGAATGCTTCAGTCTCCGCTAGCCTAAAAGGCAACATTTCCAGCGCAAGCAGTCGCTAAATGTGTGCATTTAGAACTGTGGCATGTGTAGCGTTGCACCTGCATTCCAAAGATTGGTGTATGGATAACTAAACGCTGCGCTGGGACAAGGACGTGGATGATGATGGTGCTATTTCTGCTTGTGCAACTACAGGTGAAGGACAGGAGGCATCTTTGCATGCAGTATGGACAGGGGATTGTCTTCTTGCGGTGTCAGCCGCAGACAATGCTCCTGGACTCTGGTGTACATCCTACAAAGTCGGGTGCTTTGCTGACATGTGCCTGATCATGCTGGTGGTGGTCTGGCTGCTACTTTTGCTACCCCTGCTGATGCTGGCATTGCAAATAGCCTTTTTGGGATTATCTGCAGACACCTTAAAAAACAGCCAGACTCGGGAAGACCTAACAGTTGTACTGGCAACTTCTGTCGTGTTGTTCTTCTGGGGAATGGTTGCCTGCCTTCTGCCTGCGGCCACCACCCTGCTTCTTCCAGCCTGTTGTGATGTTACGCCTAACTACCCCTGTGCACTACTGTCCTCGCTCTGCATGTCCTCCTGCCAGGTTGGGTCAGTTACTGGATCATCCACCACGTCGTCTTCCACTTCCACACCCTGGTCCTCCTCCTGACCTTCTGGCAATTGTGTCTCATTATCGTCCACCTTTTGTTGAGACACGTTCCCATCGTTGCCTTCGTGAGACCGTGGTTGCTCAAATATTTGTGCATCGGTACATACGATCTCCTCATGACCCACTTCAACTGGAGCTGGCGAGAAGCCAGAATTTACGAATGGATAAGTGAACAGCTCTACAGAGTGTCCAAGTGTGGGATCAGTTATGTCCGGGTCCGGGCACTCGACATGGTGAGAGGAAGGAGTATCATGGTGTGGAATGTGCGGTCCAGTCTCACGGCTACTGACACTGGACCGTGTGGAAGACAGGGTATTTGTGGTGGTGCCAAACTGACTTGAAGCATTATCCGCTATCCAACTAACAACCTGTTGACACTGGTCTTGGTTTAATAGTGGTGTACTGCTGCGGTCCCCTAGAAATTGGGACTGGAAAGTCGAGCGAGATGATGTGGGTGTTTGTCGTGGCGCAATTCAAGCTTGCACACGCCCTCGGCCTCTGCCTGCACCACCATCACGTCCAGTTTCTTGTCCCTTGCCACCGGCCTTGTGCATTTTCAATGTTGCGCTGCCTGTATACAGCTAAATGAAGACATCCAAAAGATGGTTTTTAGTTGCACACTGAGATTACAGATTACAGCGATTTAATCCCGGCAGATGGAACGGTCAGACACATACGCTGACGCACATACCGTGATTTGGCGTATACTACTTGGAGCTACAAGCCACTCCTGCCGCACTAAGATGCAAAATGAATGAAGACAAGAGTTGGTTTTCAGCTGGACACTGAGATTAGAGATTAAAGCCCAGAAGGTGGACTGGTCAGACACAAACGCTGACGAGAAAACCGAGTGTTTTGGCGTATCCTAATTTCCGCTACAACCCAATCCTGGCGCACACAAATGGTAAATGAATGCAGACATGAGTTGGTTTTTAGCTGGACACTGACATTAGAGATTAAAGCCCAGCAGGAGGACTGATCAGACACAAACGCTGACGAGAATGCCGAGTGTTTTGGGGTATCCTAATTTCCGCTACAACCCACTCCTAGTGCACACAAATTGTAATTTAATGCAGACAAGAGTTGTTTTTTAGCTGGACACTGAGATTAGAGAGTAAAACCCAGCAGGTGGACTGGTCAGACTCAAACGCTGACGAGAATACCGAGTGTTTTGGGGTATCCTAATTTCCTCTACAACCCACTCCTAGTGCACACAAATTGTAATTTAATGCAGACAAGAGTTGTTTTTTAGCTGGACACTGAGATTAGAGATTAAAGCCCAGCAGGTGGACTGGTCAGACACAAACGCTGACGAGAATACAGAGTGTTTTGGCGTATCCTAATTTATGCTACAACCTACTCTTGCCGCACTAAGGCTGGGGTCACACTTGCCAAGTGTGACCCCAGCCTAGAATGTTCTATGCAAAAGACAAAAAGAGAGAAGGGGGCGCAATGGTGCAATATCGCCTTAATCAATGTTTGCTTATGGACCTATTGCTACCAACCTCCTAGTGTTGTGCGGTCCATGCACAACACTGGTGTGTGTATAAACGATTATAGAGGTTTCCCCCTTACGCCAGACGAGCTGCAGTCGGTGGTGGAGAGATGCCTCCTGCCCCGCGGCCTCTGGATCCCCGCTGACCATCGATGACCCCGCTCACTTCCTCGTGTTAGACAGGCTCCGTCTCCTCACGTCCCATGTGACCGGGCGCACTGACGTCAGACAGGTCCTATACCTCCAATGTTTAGCCGTTGCTATGGCGATCAAGGTCCTTGAATAATGAACGAGCAGCTCCTGCCGTGCACTCGAAGAGACACAGGATCCAATTAAACACAAAGCACGGTCTCAAGGTGGGCGCTCAGAACACAGCAAGGGCTCCAGATCTGGTGGTGACGGAGGTTTCTCAATAAAGGACTTATCACCAGATCAGGAGTCCTTGCTGTGTTCTGAGCGCCCACCTTGAGACCGTGCTTTGTGTTTAATTAGAATGTTCTCTGGTCAGATGAGACAAAAGTAGAGCTTTTTGGGCAAAGGCATCAACATAGAGTTTACAGGAGAAAAAAAAAGGCATTCAAAGAAAAGAACACGATCCCTACAGTCAAACATGGCGGAGGTTCCCTGATGTTTTGGGGTTGCTTTGCTGCCTCTGGTACTGGACTGCTTGACCGTGTGCATGGCATTATGAAGTCTGAAGACTACCAACAAATTTTGCAGCATAATGTAGGGCCCAATGTGAGAAAGCTGAGTCTACCTCAGAGGTCATGGGTCTTCCAGCAGGACAATGACCCAAAACACACTTCAAAAAGCACTAGAAAATGGTTTGAGAGAAAGCATTGAAGACTTCTAAGGTGGCCAGTAATGAGTCCAGACCTGAATCCCATAGAACACCTGTGGAGAGATCTAAAAATGGCAGTTTGGAGAAGGCAGCCTTCAAATATCAGGGACCTGGAGCAGTTTGCCAAAGAGGTATGGTCTAAAATTCCAGCAGAGCATTGTAAGAAACTCATTGATGGTTACCGGAAGCGGTTGATAGCAGTTATTTTGGCTAAAGGTTGTGCAACCAATTATTAGGCTGAGGGTGCCAATACTTTTGTCTGGACCATTTTTGGAGTTTTGTGGGAAATGATCAATGTTTTGCTTTCTGCTTCATTCTCTTTTGTGTTTTTCATTTAAGACAAATATAATTTTTTGTTCATTCTTCTCTTTATCTTACTTCATTGCCCTTCATTAATAATAAACAATATAAATCTCTTTCAATATAGTCTTTCTTTTATCTGCTTTTTGCTTACAGTAATGATCTCATAATTGATCTCTACATTCCTTTTTGGCAACAATCAACTGTTTAGATTTACAACTCTCTTTCTCTCTCTCCTTGTGACTATCCTTCTGCAGGATCCTGCTATGTGTTTCACGTGGCAAACTGTCAACCTGAGCACATCTTCCAATGGTTTCTTAGAATACCCAATTGAAAATAAAACCACATTATAAAACTGTTATGTCTATTGTTGGGGATCTATCACCCCTTTCCAATGGATTTCGGCCCCTTTTGGCTCATTTTATCACTCTATACTGCTTTCCTCACTCTCCCTGCCTTCCAGCGGTATCCCTCTTTGTACACCTGGCTTTGAAGCCGAGTACACCCACTGCGCATGTGCAGTGAGTGTTTTCCTGTCTCCTCCCAGCCCGAAGGATTTGCACCTATTGCAGACTTCATACGGCGTATGTGCCGTTGCGGTCAAAGAATACAGCGGTTAGCATCACCTGCCGGTTTTACACAGGTGACATCACTTATTGTTGCTTATTAACTATTTATATAATGGCAGTCTGGTCAGCACAACAACTGACACATTTCTTTCTCCCCTGTAGAAGTTCATTTAGGACGATACACGTGGGGTCCTCTCCAGACTGACCCTGGATGCAGGCTGATGCAAGCCCACTCCGGTCTTCCTTCGGTAATTATATCCTGCTCTCTATCTTCTACCCCATAAAACATCTCTATGCATACTCTTTACTAACATGGCTCCTGGTCTGGAGTTCATATGCTTCTATCAGTGTCACTTTGACTCATTTTGGGGTCAGACTACCTGGATAAATTTTGACCAGTTTGCTGGCTGCACCCTCCCATTTTTTGGTATTGTGACAAACTAATTTTTTTGCGCATGATCTGTGTTTTGATTTCACTGCTGATTTATCCACTAACTATGATTGCTTATGCTTGATTTCCCTAGGGTTTTCAGTTGTACTGTACATTGTGTTTTTACACCGTTTTAATTGTTTGTAATAAGTCTTGTTTGCTGTGTTTTAAACATACAATATAATAAAGTATTTCTAGAATTTATATCCTGTGATCATCCCGTGTTCCTTATGTGGCTTTTTCTCTTTGTATTTACATAGTTTTGTACACATATTGAGAAGGCTTTGTTACTTTGTTTTTGGGCACCGGCGGCTTCATGTTGCTTTTGCACAGGAGCCAGCGAGTCACTGGTACTTGTGCAGTGCAAGATTATGGACAAAAAAGGGAGGAACAGTGAAGAGGAATAACATGAGATGGAATGCACATGTTCAAGATCTCCAGATGAGCACCTGACATCACAGGAACAGAGTGATGCTGTGGAAGCAGATACATACGATAATAAGGCAAATACCTGCCCATAGCCTGGAATAACTCATTTCCATAAAGTGATAAAAGATTTTATCAACAATAAGATATCTGATGTGTACAATACAGATAGGACTTTTTCAGCAGTCTACAGTCATGGCCAAAAGTTTTGAGAATGATACAAATATTAATTTTAAGAAAGTCTACTGCTTCAGTTTTTCTAATGGCAATTTGCATATACTCCAGAATGTCATAAAGAGTGATCAGCTTAACAGCAATTACTTGCTAAGTCAATATTTACCTAGAAAATGAACTTTAACCCCCAAAACACATTTCAACATCATTGCAGTCCTGCCTTAAAAGGAGCAGCTAACATCGTTTAGTGATTGTTCCATTAACACAGGTGTGGGTGTTGATGAGGACAGGGCTGGTGATCAATCAGTCATGATTAAGTAAGAATGACACCACTGGACACTTTAAAAGGAGGCTGGTGCTTGGTATCATTGTTTCTCTTCAGTTATCCATGGTTATCTCTAAAGAAACACGTGCAGCCATCATTGCACTGCACAAAAATGGCCTAACAGCGAAGAGTATCGCAGCTAGAAAGATTGCACCTTAGTCAACAATCTATTGCAGCATCAAGAACTTCAAGGAGAGAGCTTCCATTGTTGCCAAAAAGGCTCCAGGGTGCCCAAGAAAGACCAGCAAGCGCCAGGACCATATCTTAAAACTGTTTCAGCTGCGGGATCAGACTACCAGCAGTGCCAAGCTTGCTCAGGAATGGCAGCAGGCTGGTGTGAGTGCTTCTGTACGCACTGTGAGGCGGAGACTCTTTGAGCAAGGCCTGGTTTCAAGGAGGGCAGCAAAGAAGCCACTTCTCTCCAGAAAAAACATCAGGGACCGACTGATATTCTGCAAAAGGTACAGGGAGTGGACTGCTGAGGACTGGGGTTAAGTCATTTTCTCTGATGAATCCCCTTTTTGATTGTTTGGGACATCTGGAAAACAGCTTATTCGGAGAAGAAGAGGTGAGCGCTACCACCAGTCTTGTCTCATGCCAACTGTAAAGCATCCTGAAACCATTCATGTGTGGGTTGCTTCTCAGCCAAGGCAATCGGCTCACTCACAGTCTTGCCTAAAATCACAGCCATGAATAAAGAATGGTACCAGAATGTCCTCCAAGAGCAACTTCTCCCAACCGTCCAAGAGCAGTTTGGCGCCCAACAATGCCTTTTCCAGCATGATGGAGCACCTTGCCATAAAGCAAAGGTGATAACTAAATGGCTCAGGGAACTAAACATAGAGATTTTGGGTCCATGGCCTGGAAACTCCCCAGATCTTAATCCCATTGAGAACTTGTGGTAAATCATCAAGAGACAGGTGGACAAACAAAAACCAACAAATTCTGCCAAAATGCAAGCATTGATTATGCAAGAATGGACTGCTATCAGTCAGGATTTGGTCCAGAAGTTGATTGAGAGCATGCCAGGGAGAATTGCAGAGGTCCTGAAGAAGAAGGGTCAACACTGCAAATATTGACTTGCTGCATTAACTCATTCTAACTGTCAATATAACCTTTTGGTAATCATAATATGATTGCAATTATATTTCTGTATGTGATATAAACATCAGACAAACACAAATAAAAACCAGAGGGCAGCAGATCAAGTGAAAATATAATTTTGGTGTCATTCTCAAAACTTTTGGCCATGACTGTATAACCTGTGTGCATATATTAATTGGTTGGTTAGGTCAAATGTTGTGGCAGATTCTCTTTAACGTTTGCATAACAAAAAAGAACAAATATATCTACTGCTTTAAAAGTACTTTTCTTACTAAATATGTAAGTTACATAAATTTACATATGACAATGTGCAGTATTAGTTTGTTGTCCCCATTGACTGTGTGCCCATAATTGACTGTGTACAAGTGCTATAAACGTATTAGCGGTTTAATCAAATTTATAATATATCTCAAATATGCAGTATGTTAATTTAGGAAAATAATTACCTAGTATACAAGTATTCACTAAACACTAAACAACAAAGAAATTGCAAGAATAAGGCTGGCTTTACATCACGGTACAATCAGGTCTGGGGCTGTCTGGGGTGAGCCTGGCAGCCCCGGACCTGATTTGCAAACAGAATCGGAGGGCAAATATGTCCTCCAGTTTTGTTTGTAGCCTGATGCTGCAGAGAACAGCTGAGGTAGCTGTCCCCTGCTGAAATGGTGCTGAACCACTTCACAGGGGACAGCTCCCTGGTGCTGAAGTTAAGCATAGCTCACGCTGAACTTCAGCTGCCGGTGTCCGGTTCCTGGATCCTCCCGGATCATCCCGGATCCGGGAGGATCCATTTTGGGCAGATTTTTTGCCCCGGACACAAAAACGATGCAAGCAAAGTTTTTGTGTCCGGGAGAAAAATCTGAATACACCCGGATCCTCCCGGACAGATGGAAACCGGATGGCAGATAGCTGCCATCCGGCTCCATCCAGCCCCATAGGGCTGCATTACAGCAAAATCGGGTTCGGGGCTGTCAGGTTCACCCCGTACAGCCCCTGACCTGATAGAACCGTGATGTGAAGCCAGCCTAAGAAGAAAAAGCTTCCTTTGGAATTATATTCAAGGTATTCAGCTGTCCTCATGATTTTAGTGTAATGAAAGCTGAATTATACCAAAATATTCGACAGCTAAACTATTCCCACTCTTGAATAGTAAAGTGGTAATGCTCTGGGTAAAATAATATTTTTAACTCATTCTAAACATTTTAGGAAGGACAGAATTATGAGAAGGTTCTTCAAAAACACAGTTAAACAGTGCAGTAGTCACTTATAGCAATTAAGTAGGTTCAGTTGGAATCAGGGTAGTATAAGACTATTGTAACCAATCTAACAAAAAATCATAAAACAGATATTGAATTAAAGACACTATGTAATACTTTAGCAGTAGTGAAAGTATTCAGAACAGCTTTTAATAGAGAAAATCGATTATGTTTCCAATATTCAAAAAGGGGGCAAAAACTGATCTTGGAAATGGTATGCCAGTAAAGTTTACCTCTAATGTTGGTAAAATCCTTGAATTTGCCAAGAGATGCTATGACACAATATTAACATGGGCTTCTGAGGGACAAACTAATCTTATCAGTTTCTGTGAAGAGTTAAGTTCTGGACTGGACCTAGGAAATGCAGTGGACATTTTGTATACAGATTTTTCAAAAGCTTTTGATACAGTGCCACACAAAAGGTTGATACATAAAATGAGGACAATGGGGATAGGGGAAAATATGTGTAACTGGGTTAAGGACTGGCTCAGTGATGGAAAACAAATGTTGGTTATTAATGGAACACACTCGGACTGGGTCACAGTTAACAGTGGGTTACAACAGGGGTCAGTATTGGGCCTGCTTTTTTTAACATATTTATTAATGACCTAGTAGGGGCATACAGAGTAGAATTTAAATATTTTCAGATGACGCTAAACTCTGCAGGGTAATGAACACAGAGGGGGCAATTTTATATTACAGGAGGATTTATGTAAGCTAGAAGCTTTGGCTGATAAATGGCAAATCAGCTTTAATGGGTCATGGAAGGTCATGCACTTGGGCAGAGGAAATAAAACGTACAATTATGTGCTTAATTGTAAAACTATCACTGAAAAAGACCTGGGTGTATGGATGGACAACAAACAAAATAAAATAATGGGATGCATTAACCCCTTCCTGACCCATGACATTATAGAGACATCATGGAAGTTGGTGACTTCCCGACCCATGACGTCTCTACAACCATATAGCTTGTTTGCGGTCTTGCAGCTCCATTGACCGGGTCAGTGACATGTCACCGCAGGATCGCAAAGACCTATACTGTATACCAGGGGGTGTGGCTTAGCCCCGCCGTGGCAAAAGTCACTCTGATTGGCAGTTGAAAGTGAAACTGGAAATCAATGCGAATCACCCCTCCAGATCTGATGGGAGCTTTCCAATCAGATCTGGAGGGGCGGGTCAGCAGGTGCCATCCCCATCCTCAGCCCCCTCCTGCTCCAGTGGTCATCAGGCCCCAATTCATCCCTTCCATCCAAACCCTCCTGGTCCCAGTCCTCTGGTATTATGTATCCGCCAGCACCCGCCGGTCAGCCTTCTCAGCCCCCTCTAATGATTATCACCCCCCGTCCCGCCCCCCACCTATGGTGTCCTCACCTCTCCCGGCGGGCTGCACCCACCAGGGCGCCCGTTGGTCAAGCCTTTTCTGCTCCGGCTGTGGCTGTCCTCCTCTCCCGGGCACCTCCTCCTCACTGGTGGATCGAGAGTGAGATAAGTATGAATGAATGAATGAATGGATGGATGGATGGATGGATGGATGGGTGTATGCATGGATGCATGGATGAATACATGGGTGCATGCATGCATGGATGGATGGGTGCATGTATAGGTACATGCATGGATGCATGGGTGGATGATGGGTGCATGCATGCATTGATGTGTGCATGCATGGATCTGTGCATGCATGAATGTGTGCATAGATATATGTATGCGTGCATGGATGGATGTGTGCGTGCATAGATGTGTGCATGGATGGATGTGTGCATGCATGAATGATGGGTGCATGAGTGGATGGATGTGTGCAACAAGGGATCAACTGTCCTCTTGTTGTAGTCTCTGGGATCATAGTTTGGTGTACTGTATGACAGATCACTGCAATAATAATAATATAATATTTATTCGTTTATATAGTGTTATTAATTCCATAGCATTTTACATACATCAGTAATGATGTCCCTATTGAGGCTCACGATCTAAACATCCTATCAGTATGTCTTTGCAGGAGAAAACCGGAGTGCCCGGAGAAAACCCACACAAACATGGGGAGAACATACAAACTCATTGCAGATGTTCTCCTTGGTGTGAATTGAACCCAGGACCTCGGAGCCTCAGTGTTACAAAGGCTGCAGTGCTAACCACTTGAGCCACCGTGCCACCCCAATGCACCATAACTCTGACCCCAGAAATTGTAGGAAGAGGACACTTGATCCCTTGCTGCAGTCTCTGGATTAAGCAGAGGCGATTGAGCGTCATGGGACCTTCGTTGTGGACTACATCGGAGGCGATTGAACGTCATGTCACCTTCGTTGTGGACTACATCGGATCTTTATACTAAAGATGAAGTCCGAATTTTGTTTGTGTTTTTTTTCATTTAAAAAGATTTCTTTCTGTGTGGTGTATTTTTTTGACTATTTACTAGAGATTCCTAATGACCGGGTCTAACAGTGGCCCGACGTTATGAATCTCGGGCTTAGTGCCAGCTGCCAATAAAAAAAGCCCCTTTATTACCCAGTTTGCCACCGGCACCAGGGCAACTGGAAGAGTCTGGGTACAGTGCCAGAAAATGGTGCTTCAATGAATGTGCCATTTTCTGGGGCAGCTGCTGGCTGTAATTCGCAGCACGGGGGGCCCAGAACGCTTGGGCCTCTCCATGCTGATGATTCCAGTCCCCAGCTGCATAGTTGTACCTGGTTGGACCAAAAATATGGCAGAGCCCCACGTCAATTTTTTTTTAGAATTAATTCTAAAAATTAAAAAAAAAAAATGGGCTTTGCTGTATTTTTGGTTGCAAGCCAGGTACAGCGAGGCAGCTGGGGGTTGGTGGCAATCCGTAGCTGCCAAGTTGTACCTGACTGGACCAAAAATATGGCGGAGCCCCATATCATTTTATTTCTAAAATTAGTTTTAGAAATAAAAAAAAAGGGCTTCGCTGTATTTTTGGTTTCCAGCCAGGTACAACAAGGCAGCTGGGGGTTGGTGGCAGTCCGTAGCTGCCAAGTTGTATCTGGCTGGACCAAAAATAGGATGAAACCCCATGTCATTTTTTTCTTTATTTACTTCCACAAATAAAGCAACATGGAGTTTTGCCGTATTTTTGGTTGCCAGCCAGGTACAATTTGGCAGCTGGTGGGCTGGAATCCTAAGCGTGGAGAGACCCAAACATTGTGGGCCCCCACACTGCAAATTGCAGTCCACAGCCACCCCAGAAAATAGCGCATTCATTAGAGGCGCCATTTTCTGGTGCTGTACCCCAACTCTTCCAGCTGACCTTGTGCTGGTGGCACACAGGGGCTCTCCATACGCGACATGGTGTCCGCTAAAATGTTTAATGGAAAATTAGCTCCAATTGTTAGCAGACACCATGTCGCGTATGGAGAGCCCCTGAGTACCTAAACATTGGAGCTCCCCCACAAGTGACCCCATTTTGGTAACTAGACCCCCCCAAGGAACGTATCTAGATGCATAGTGAGCACGTAGAAACCCCAGGTGCTTCACAAATTAATCCGTAGAAATGAAAAATTACTTTTTTTCCACAAAAAGTTTCTTTTTTTCATTTTTACAGATTCATTTGTGAAGCACCTGGTGCTTCAAAGTGCTCACTGTGCATCTAGATTAGTTCCCTAGGGAGTTTAGTTTTCAAAATGGTGTAACTTGTGGGGGAGCTCCAATGTTTAGGCACACAGGAGCTCTCCAAACGCGACATGGTGTCCGCTAACAATTTGAGCTGATTTTCCATTCAAATTGTTTGAGGACACCATGTCGCGTTTGAAGAGTCTCTGTGTGACTAAACATTGGAGCTCTCCCACAAGTGACCCCATTTTGGAAACTAGACCTCTCAAGGAATGTGTCTAGAAGCTGTTTGAACCCCCAGGTGCTTCACAAATTGATCCGTAAAAATAAATATTTTGTGTTAAAAGAAAAGTACTTTTTTATTTTTACGTTCAATTTGTGAAACACCTGGGGGTTCAAAGTGCTCACTATGCATCTATATCAGTTTCTTGGGGGGTCTAGTTTCCAAAATTGGGTCACTTGTGGGGGAGCTCCAGTGTTTAGGTACACAGGGGCTCTCCAAACGCGACATGGTGTCCGCTAACAATTTGAATGGAAGATCAGCTCAAATTGTTAGCGGACACCATGACGCTTTTGGAGAGCCCATGTGTGCCTAAACATTGGAGCTCCATTTTGGAAATTAAAACCTCCAGGGAACTTATCTAGATGCATAGTGAGCACTTTGAACCCCAGGTGCTTCACAAATGAATGCGTAAAAATGAAGAAAAGAAAATTTTTGTGGAAACAAAAATACATTTTCATTTTTACAGATCAATTTGTGAAACACTTGGAGATTCAACGTGCTCACTATGCATCTAGATAGGTTCCTTGGGAGGTCTAGTTTCCAAAGTCAGGTCATTTGTGGGGGAGCTCCAATGTTTAGGCACACAGGGACTCTCCAAATGCGACATGGTGTCCGCTAACAATTTGAATGGAAAATTTGCTCAAATTGTTAGCGGACACCATGTCGCGTTTGGAGAGCCCCTGTGTGCCTTATACAACCATTTCTCATGTGGATGGATTAATGGCTGTAGAAAACAAAATTCAGGGGAGGAAATTGTCTGACGATGCTTGTAAATTGGTGCTAGACCTTCTAAGAATTGTTCTCACTAAGGCTGGCTTCACACTGCAGTTTTTCACTGATCAGTGTCCATCAGTGTTTGGGTGCCATAACCAGGAGGGGAACCAAGAGAGGAACTTGCAGAGAAAAACTATAATTGAAAGATTGACACCCATTCTGAGTTTTGGAGACACTCCTGGTTTTGGCACGCAAACATTGATGGACACTGATCAGTGAAAAACTGCAGTGTGAAGCCAGCCTAAGAATTATTTCCTGTTTGGGGATAATTACTATCAACAAGAAAGAGGGACAGCCATGGGGGCAAATATGGCCCGCTCATACGCTAACATCCTGATGAGCTATTTGGAGAAAGAATTTGTGTATGTGTCACCACATTACTGCCAAAGTGGGTGGATGGTGGCGATACAGTGATGATATTTTTTTAATTTGGAAGGGCACTAATAGTGAGTTATTAATTTTTTTTTCAGATTTCAACACTATTAATAATACAGTAAAGTTTACCATGGATAGTTCTATGGAACGTTTGAATTTTTTGGACGTGATGGTGATCAAAAAGAAAGATGAGATTACTACTGAACTCTACTCAAAGAAAACAGATAGAAACAATTTATTGCATTTTTCCAGTCATCACCCAATGAATTTCATTGCAGCTTTTCCATTTGGCCAATTATTCGGGTTAAGATGATTGTGACAGATGTAGGGCAACAACAGATTTCTCTTGATGTAGTGGAAGAGAAGTTTAGGTCAAGAGACTATCCAAAGAAAATCATGGATAAACAAGGAAAGAGCTTGAAATTATGGAGAGGACGTACCTGTTTTAAAGAACAAAAAGAAAGAATTTGGTAGGATTCCATTAGTGAGTGATTTTTGTGAGAAGAGTCATGTGATTTCAAGAATCATTAGGCGACACTGGTCCACTCTGAATAAGGGTCTTCCTGAGATTAGGGAATTTCAGAACACGCCTATTATGGCATATAGAAGAAGTAAGAACCTTGGTGACAGATTGATTCTGTCTGATGTGGGCTCACTGAGAAAAAGTATACAGACAGTCATTTCAGGTTCACAAAGAAGAGGACCTTATCTGTGCCTTTCATGTGTGAGCTGTCCACTGATGTTGAAGGGTTCAACTTTTCCCAATCCAGCAACAGGGGACTTGATTAATATTAGACATTATCTGATGTGTTCTACAGATAATGTAGTCTATGCTATGATTACAGATGAGCGGTGTTCGATTCGAATTGTTTGCGAATCTCAAATTCAAGCTGTTTTTAGCGGTGTTCGAGTCATTCGCCGAATTAGAACAATTTGCTTAAAATTCACCAGTTCTAGTATATTTTCGATAATGCTTTGATCACCAAAAGCTTAATCTTCCTAACCCTAAATCTAGCCCTAATACTGCAAATGAATGTTAATATCCAGTTTGTGTGTATAGTGTGCAGGGGGAATTGTATCAGAGCTGCAGCAATAAGGTCGCTTTTTTTTTTTTCTCCTAAAGCATGTACAGTGGGGTGGTTGAGGCTGCTAGCAAACACAGTCCCAAACTACAAAGTGCATTTTTTCACACAACCAAGGTCATCATTGGCTGTGTCTGTCACATGTCCTAGCCCTATAAGACTCAGCCATTTTAACGATCACCACCATTTTGCTGATAGCTGCTGCAGGGTGTTAGACGGCACCGCTGCTGCTGTGTGCGCGCTCTAAACAGTGCAAACTGTAAATTGTGTTTTCTCAGTCAGCTAGTGAGTGAATACAAAGTTAGATAGATAGGTTTAGAGAGTAGAGACAGGAGGGAGGGTGCGAATCTTAGTAATATCTGCCCTTTTTAGGGCTGCTCCATAGGAGTAGCGATTAGGGATAGGGACTAGGGACTAGTAGTCTATCAGCCCTTTTCAGGGCTACTTCATAGAAGCAGGGACTAGTTTTAATTGCAGCCCTTTTGAGAGCTAGGTTAGAGCAGTCTCTATTAGCTTTTGCCAGGCAGGGGTGTGTCAGTTGTGTGGAGCCCACTGGGACGGGGTACTCGGTACCGGACCGGGGTATCACTGGGAATCACGGTGGTTTGGTCCGGACCGTGTCCTGGGCCCACAAGTAATGGGTTTGGGTTTTTTTTGCAGGGGATAAAGTCGTGACGCCACCCGTGGTATGTGGTCAGGGTGACCACCACTGCTGCAGAACCTCCGGGGATGATGTTTCGCAGCCGGTGATATAACGGCTCTCCACGGGCAGAGCCTGGTTCCCCGGGGCAGTGGTTATGATAGTCTATGGATAATGCAGGGCAGGGGTAGTGGTAGAGATGATAACAGTTTGTGAGGGAGAGTAGGGCTCAAGCGCAAGGATTACACAGACTCACAGTTTTGTAGTTTTCCAAGTTTTTACTGCAGATGGTATTCAGTAAGTATTGTCCATGGACTTGCTCCCACCCTGGCCGGGTCCTTTGGCTTCGTACTCCTGCGCTGTGTGTGTGGCCCTGCTGCCGCTTTAGCTAGGCTGCCGGCCCTGTCTCTTCTCACGGGTATCAAACTTGCTAGGCAACTTGAGTCTTATCTTTGTGTTTCTGACCCCGCCATGTTGCTTCGCTGTGGTACAGTGAAGATATATAATCTTCACTTATCCAGTGTTTTCTGTGCTGCTTGTGTCAGGCAGAATTTTGGATCTGGTATCCGGTCTTTGCGCTTCTCAGGGCTTAGTCTCAGGGGACTCTGTCTCCCAGGTGTGTTCCTCTGTTTCTCCTAACTCCTTTCCTCAGACCTTGGCCGGCCTGGAACTGGACAGTGGACCGTGGGGTGAGCCTAACGCAGCTCCTTTACACCCAGGTCCTTTTCCTCAGTCCTCTCAGGAACTGAACTAACTGCCACTTCCTCTCCACCCAGAATATATAGGGAAGCAGCTTTAGCTCCCCCTTCTGGCTTGGAGGCGCTAGTCTAGTGTTGTGGGTTGTGTGGGGAATTAACCCTTGGTGATGTTACTGTGGCACATTAACCGCTGTGGTGCTACATTAGTGCTGTGTAACTCTTTTTTACAGCATCTGGCCACAGTAATATAGCTCTTTGAATCCATTAGGGGAGGTAGTGTAGCACTGCTGTGAAGAAAGCTACACCACCTGTCTTAATTAGGCATTTTTTTTGCTGCAGCTAGTCCAGGCACTTTGTTTGGGCTAGTAGCAGACTAGCAGTGTCCCACAGTGGTGTAGCCCACTTGTGAGAGAAGCTACACCGCCAGTGTAGTTCCTTCTACAAATTTTTTACTGCATCTAGCAAACCTGTCAGTTTTTGCCTAAAAGTACTGTCCACAAAAAACATTACTGTAGTCCACGTGTAATACAACCAAGTACACCTTGAGTGTAGTTCATTCTACCAATTTTTTACTGCACCTTGCCCAGGTCTCACTTCGGGTCAAGTAGCAATGTTGATTGTGTCACCACTGCTTACTTTACATCAAACTTTGTCTGGGCCAACAACTGCACAGTTCCCAATTTTGTAACATACAAAATGAGTGGCAAAAGGCCGGCTGATGGCGGAAAGGGGAGTAGGCGTGGTGGAAAGGGCAAAAAACTTTGTGTCCGTGGGTTAGATGTTAAAGCTACATTATCATCAGCTGAAGAAAGACAATCTTCCAGCCAAAGTAAGATGTCTACTTCTGTACGTGGCCAATTGGATATGATCCCTTTCTTGCGGACACGATCATCGATACCACTCGTAAATGAGGCACAAAAACATCAGGTGCCTGAATGGATCACAAGTGCTCCATCAAATGGCCTCTACTCCACCTCAACTTCTACATCACAAACCCTCCAATCATCTGAGGTGTCAGCCTAATCGCACTTCATTCCATACAGCTCCGAAATCTCCAGCCATCCTACTGAGTCTGGGGTAACAAACATGTTTGAGTCTGCAGAGCTGTTCAGTCACACAATAGCCTGGGAATCAGAGGTCTGCTCCAAAGTTGCATTGAGTGCAGACGAGGAAATGATCTGCCCTGATGCCCAGAAGCTTTGTGAGTCAGATCCAGGCCAGGCCCCAAAGGAAGAAGGTTCTGACCTTCGTGTAGACCAGGGGTCTCAAACATGCGGCCCCCAGGCCTCATGCGGCCCGCAAAGCTTCTCACTGCGGCCCGAGGCACCATCAAAAGATTAGCATGCCTCGGGCCATTGTACAGGGAGCACCTCACACAAGCTCCTTCGCTCCTGCACATTCATGCAAGCAGGCAGCCGGCGGACCAATCAGAAGCCTCCTGTGACATCATACGCCGATGTCAGCTGCAGGCTCCTGATTGGTCCGCCGGCATCCTGCTTGCATGAATGTACAGGAGCGAAGGAGCTTGTGTGAGGCGCAGTACCCTTAAGACACAATAAAGCGGGTACCGCGGCGGCTCCCTGTACAATGGCCCGGGGCATCATTAAGGTGTGCATGAGTGAGAGTTAGAGAGAGTGTGTGTATATGTGTGTGTCTGAGTGTGTATATGTGTGAGTGTATTTGTGTGTATTATGTGTGTGTATATGTGTATATGTGAGTGTGTATGTATATATTTGTGAGTGTATTTGTGTGTATTATGTGCATGTATATGAGAGTGTATATGTGTGTGTGAGTATGTGTGTGTGTGAGTATGTGTGTGTGAATATTTTTGAGTGTGTATATGTGTGTATATAAGTATGTGAGTGTGTGTGAATGTGTCTGAGGGTGTATGTGTGAGAGTGTGTATATGTGTGAGTGTATTACCATGCCGCCTGGGTGCCACATCGCCGGCGGCTGGTGCCGGCGACTGTTGGCGGCCGCCTGGTGCCAACTAATGCCGGGTGCTGGCAGCTGCCGGGTGCTGGTGGCTGCCGCCTGGTACTGCCTAATGGCGGGTGCTGCCACCTCCTGGGTGCTGGCGGCTGCTGGGTGCTGCTTAATGCCGGGTGCTGGCAGCTGCCAGGTGCTGGTGGCTGCCGCCTGGTGCTGGCGGCTGCCGGATGCTGTCAGGTGCCGCATGGTGCCGGCTGCTGGGTGCAGGCTGGTGCCTGGTGCCACGTGCTGGCTGGGGACAGGTGCTGGCTATTGCTGGCAAGTGGGAGACCGGGAACCACAGAGGAAGAAGCTGCCGGGATCAGAAACGTGGAGTCAGGTAAGGCGCTATTACAGCCGAAGATAGCAGCCTTAGGAGGAAAGAATAATCAGGGAGGGAGGGGGCGGCGTGACCGCTGAAAGTGCCTAGGACGGCAGGAACTCCAAATATGGCCCTGTGTGTAAATGTGTGAGTGTGTATGTGTTTGTATGAATGTCTGAGGATGTATGTGTGAGTGTGTATATATGTGTGAGTGTATAAGTGAGTGTGTGTATGTGTGTGTTTATATGTAAATGTGTGTGTATATGTGTGAGTGTGCATGTGCGTACGTGTATATGTGTGAGTGTGTATGTGAGTGTGTGTGTGTGCATGTGTATATGTGTGAGTGTGCGAGTGTCTACATGTATGTGTGAGTGTGTGTGTGAGCGAGAGAACAAAAAGAACAGAGACCAGGTTGTGGGGACATCTCTACAAAATAGCATTGGGATGAGGACATTACTACAAGATGAAAAAGGAGGGAACATTACTAAAAGATGGGGACATTACTACAAGATGAGGACCAGGATGGGGATATTAATATAGGATGGGGACCAGGATGGGGCATTACTACACGTATGGACCAGGGAGGAACATTACTACAAGATGGGGACCAGGGTGGGGGCATTACTGCAAGATGAGGACCAGGATGGGGACATTACTACAAGATGGGGATATTACTACAAGAAGGGAATCAGGAAGGGGAAATTACAATATGAGGACCAGGATGGGAGTCATTATGATAGGATGGGGACCAGGATGGGGAATTACTACACGTACGGATCAGGGAGGAACATTACTTCAAGAAGGGGACCAGAAAGGGGATATTAGTACCAGACGGGGACCAGTATGGGGAACATTAAAATACAATGGGGACCAGTATTGGGACATTACTAGAAGAAGGAGATCAGAATGGAGACATTACTACAAGAAGAGGATCAGGATGGGGTGATTAATATACGATGGGAACCAGGATGGGGATAGTAATCTACACATAGGGACCAGGGAGGAACATTACTTCAAGAAGGGGACCAGGATGAGGACATTACTACAAGACTGGTACCAGTTTGGGGGACACTAATATACAATAGGGACCAGTATGGGGACATTATTAGAAGAAGGCGATCAGGATGGGACATTACTACATAAAGGAGATTAGGGTGGGGACATTCCTACATGAAGAAGATAAGAATTTGTATTTTACTAGATTAAGCAAAAAATTCTGGTATTGCTAAAATGTCACTTAGTCCTACAAGCAATGCGGCCCCCTGATATCAGTTTTTTTCTATGTGCGGCCCCTCAACCCAGCCGAGTTTGAGACCCCTGGTGTAGACCCTCATTCCCTACCAGTAACTATTCTTGGTGGACACAAGGAGGATGATGCTGATGAGACTCAGATACCAGATTTGATTGAAAAATCAAGTTTTTGATCAAGGCAGGAAGCGGTTGTCTCTGAGGATGAGAGGTGTGAGAACACAGAGGATAATGATGAGGTTGGTGATCCCACTTACTGTCAACCCACAGTCAGCCAGTCGATGAGGTCAGCAGAGGTGGTGGAGGAGGATGCCACCGACGACGAGGTTAGGTTGCGCCTTCCTGGACATAGAAGGTATACTGGAAGCATGTCAACAACTGCATCCTCAGCCACAACTCTGCCTCTGAGCAGAAGTCGTGATGGCTCTGCAGCTCGCATGGGCTCTAAGCTTTGCCAACCTGGGCCTTTTTTGGATATCCCAACTCATGTAATCTGCAAGATTTGTCAACAATCTCTGAGTAGAGACCAAAAACTCAGTAGCTTGAGTCCTTATAAATGAACCGCCACATGGACATACTCAACCGCGTCTCAGCACAACAGTCAGCCCTCCGTCCCTCAGATGTGGACAAGTAAAAGACCATTTCCTCCTAGCCATGAGGCTTGAATTTCACCATCTGCAAGCTGTTGGCTACAGAAATGCTGCCTTTCCGCTTGGTGGGCACAGAGGATTTTCAAGACCTTATGTCCGTCGCAGTGCCCCAGTACCAGATGCCCAGTCGCCACTGCTTTTCTAAGAAAGGTGTGCCTGCGTTACACCAGCAGGTCGCAGACAATATCACTGCTTCCTTGAGAAACTCAGTGTGTCACAGGGTGCACTTCACCACAGACACTTGGACCAGTAAAAACCCAAAATCATCCGTGTTACCCCACCTGAGGTACACCATATGACATATGAAACTGAACCAAGTATATTCCAAACAATTCACTTTTATTAATAATTTCATGTACAAATCATTTATTCAGGTACCATTAACAACTTACTTAATAGTAGTGTACCTCAGGTGGGGTAACACAGATGATTTTGGGTTTTCATTGTAGTAAGTGAAACGAAAGTTGTTGGACATTTGATTTTATTATATTACTTAGACCAGTAAGCATGGACAGGGGGTGTTACATGTCGATCATTGAGCACTGGTTAACTATGGTGAGAGCTGGAGAAGGGTCTGCTGTCCAAGTCTTGCCATCCCCACGAGTTGTGCGTCCATCTTCTGTAGGTAGAAGTTCCTCCACAGACTGTGTCTCCTCAACCTCGTCTTGGTCCTCCACATCCGCCCAAAGCCTGTCTGGTAATGCCACACGCATTGTAACTGCAAAGAAGGAATCCTGCACACCTCCTTACTATGCTGGCAGCAAGGCTCAACGCCATCAGGCGGTCTTTACCCTCAAATAGCTGTGAGTCACACAGCTGGGGAGTTGTGGTCAGCTCTAGCGACTGAGTTTCAGCAATGGTTGTCTCCTCTCAACCTGCAGCCAGGGAAGGCCGTGTGCGACAATGCTGCAAACCTGGGTGCGGCCTTTGCCGGGGCAAGATCACACACGTGCCTTGTATGGCTCACGACTTGAATCTGGTTGTCCAGCAATTTTTGACACACTATCCAGGCCTAGATGGGCTTCTGCAGAGGGCATGGTCACTGTGTGCTCACTTCCGCCGTTCGCATCCCGCAGCTCAACAACTTGCTTCGCTCCAGAAGTCTTTCGGATTGCCCGTTCACCAGCTGAAATGCGATGTGCCGACACCCTGGAATTCTACTCTGCACATGTTGCAGCCACTATGGCAGCACCGCAGAGCCCTGGTGCAATGCGTTATGATGTATAGCCTGGGACAACGAGATCCAGAGGTGGGGCAGATCACGCTGCAGGAGTGGTCTCAGATCAAGGACCTATGCACCCTTCTGACAGTTTTGAGATGGCAACGAAGATGTTTAGTGCTGACGATGCCATTACCAGCATGACTATTCCGGGTAATCAACATGCTGGAGCACACTCTAAACAATATTCGGAGTAAGGTGGTCGGACAAGAGGAGGTGGAGGAAGTACAGGAGGAGTCCAATGGGGAACACCTCCAACGTCCTCACTGTCAGCAGCACCAATACGGCAGGCATGGGAGGGTGGTGGAGACGTATTATCGAGGGCGCATATTAGCAACTTTGGAACTTTGGTCTTGAGGAAGGTGCAGGAGCCCAGGAAGAAATGGAGGACGAACTGGCGATGGGCATGGAGGACGAACTGGCGATGGCCATGGAAGACTCAGCAGATGAGGGAGGCCTTGATGAAATTTCTGTTGTGCGAGGTTGGGGGGAGAGGGCAGAGGAAGCAAGCATGATTCTAACCTCCCCACCACCAACACAACAAGGACTTGATCCTCCTGGATGCGCAAGACACATGAGCGCCTTCTTGCTGCACTACCTGCAATATGACCCACGTATTGTCCGAATTAGTGGCAATGCCGACTACTGGGTTGCCACACTCTTAGATCCCCGGTACAAGACCAAAGTTGCAGAAATCATTCCTGCCATACAAAGGGACGCATGCATACAGGAGTATCAGCAGAATCTGATACATAATCTCAGATTGGCTTTTCCACAAACCACCAGTGGTACACAAAGTTAATCTCACAGTTCTCACTTGGCAACCGTGGGACTGTCAAGTCATCATCACTCACACCGTACAAGTAACACTGTATCTGGTTGTGGTAACAGCAATTTTGTGGCCTCGTTTCACAATATTTTTCGACCATCATTTGCAAGGCTTGAAGACACGAGAAGTCTGACACATAGTCAATGCCTGGAGCGGATGGTACACGAGTATCTCCATCTTAACATCGATGCCATGACTGGGGAAGTGTAGCCTTGCTCATTTTGGGCTTCCAATCTGGAAAAAATGGCCTGAGCTCGCCACTCATGCCTTGGAGATCTTGTCATGCCCCTCAGTCAGCGTTCTCTCGGAACGTGTGTTCAGCACTGCTGGTGGTGTGCTGACAGAAAAGCGCACGCATCTGTCCACGCAGAATGTGTATAAATTAAAAGAGAAAGGAAGCGCACATAGAGTAATACCGCTATTATACAGGTCCCTCAGACCCCAATTGGTTAAACTCACCTGATGTAGTTGTGAGTGTCACAACTACAATAAAAGCACACAGGAGGTCGCTGCAGGCTCCCAGCTGAGAATTGAAGAATCCAGAAACCAGTAATAAAGAGCTGGAATCAAATGCCGCGCTGACCACAAGGATAAAAACAGAGTAAATCATCCACTCCGTTTATTCTGCCTACACGTGTTTCGTGGCACAAAGCCACTTCCTCAGGGCATCAAGATCTTAAAACAATGAAGGATATATATACACACACAAGATAGTGTCATACTGTTTGTATCCCACCCTCCTACTTCCTGTGAAAACACCCACTTTTACTAAGCAAAAACATATACACCTAAAACACAGATTAAATCAGTTAAAATACATTCAAAACATTCCAGAAGTTTATAAAACATCAAATCACACATATATAATACATTAAATTGATAATTATAAAGAATAAAACATTTATGATATATAAGGTTCATCCAGGATTAGAACCTACTATGTCATCAATCTAAAATAACCCATTAAAACTAAAACACATGCACTAACCCACCAAGCCATCTAGTATTTAGGAGAAAAGGAGCTCTTTTTAGCCGAGATCTCACTACTCTAGTTCACTACAATCAAACATCTTCTATTTCATTAGTCATCTAGGTATATACCAAATAGGAGAGGGAAAAAACACATAAGAAAGGGAACACCGTATCCTAATTATTAAAAAAACGTCTATATCCTCTTCAAAATAATAAAAAAATCAATAAAATTTAATTTATAAAATCACAGCTGATATTATTCCGGATTTGAACCTGCTCTGTTCCAAAATCTAAAACTTCTATTTCATGTGAAATAACACACCAGACCACTAGGCCACTAAGACATTCGAGAAAGGTCGCCTCACTGTTAATGATGTTAAAAGGTAAGCATATTGTAAGCGCACTATTATGTTTATATATTAAAATACCCACTTAAAAAAGATCACTCACCTCATTGAGCCCTCCCGGCCGCAGTGTACCAAATTTAAAAATCCAGTATGTCTCTCTCTTACTTAACGCCTCCAATCTCCTAGGTATATTATCCGGTACATGGTCAATAGGGGTAATGGACAATTTGACATCTCCATGATGAACCTCGGTGCAATGCCTAGACAAACCGTGCTTTAAATAGCCTCTTAGGATGTTATATCTGTGGGAATTTACCCGTTTGTTTAAAGGTTGAGAAGTCCTTCCCACATATTGCTTACCGCAAACACATTGGATTAAATAAATTACATAATCTGTCTGACAAGTCATTCTAAACTTAATATCAAACACTTTACTTTCATTTTTAAAAGACACAAAACTGTCTATATTGTTACTTATAGAACGACAACACTTGCACCCTCGTTTGTTACATCGAAAAGAACCCCTACTACCTGTTTTCCCATAGGACGAAATTGGCTGTTTGAAACCGCGGCTTTTCAGCACACTTGGTGCCAGAACATTTTTTATAGTCGGAGCCCTCCTAAAAGTCACACATGGTTTTTTAGGGACCACTCTATTAAGGATGGGGTCATTAAGAATCACCCCCCAGTGTTTCTCCAAAATATTACGTACCTGCTGGTGTTGTAACGAAAAAGTAGTCACAAAATTAATATTAAAATTATTGTTGCTACCACTATTTTTTAGGGAGGGTTTTATGAGGTCACTTTGAGAACAACTTTTCACAGAATTGTAAGCTTCCTTAATTAACCTAGAGGGATAATCCCTTTCACGGAATCTCTCTCGTAATATTTTACTTTGTTCTTTGAATACAGCATCAGAGGTACAATTCTTTCTGATTCTGTAATACTGGTTTTTGGGAATGTTTCTCAACCAGGGTCTATAGTGACTACTTTCATAATGAACATATCCATTGGCGTCAACTTTTTTAAAAAAAATTTTTGTCATTATTTTTCCAAGTTCATCCACATAGATATTTAGATCCAAAAAAGAGACAGTTTCTCTATCAAAAAAGGAGGTCAGTTCTATCCCCCAGTGATTAGTCTTGATCGAATCCAAGAATTCCAAAATCGTATTACCTGCATTATCATATATAATAAAAATATCGTCAATAAAACGTTTGTATACAATTAAATTGCTCCGATGTTTAGAATGGAGGATATGCCAGGACTCGAAGGCAGCCATAAATAGATTTGCATACGTAGGTGCTGCCCTCAAGCCCATGGCTGTCCCCCGTAACTGATGGAATACCGTCTCCTCAAATTTAAAAAAATTATTTTTCAGGATAAAGGCCATACTCAGTACTAGAAATTCTCTCTGTGTTGCAGAAACATTGCATAGCCTATCTACATATAATCTAAAACATTGGAGACCAATATTATGGTCGATATTAGAATATAACCCAGTTATATCAATCGTAACAAATAGATAGTCAATTTTCCATTCTATTCCTTGTAGTACCTGTAACAAGTGAGTGGAATCCCTAAGAAAAGAACCTAAGTTCCTCACAGACTCGTTTAGGAAAGAATCAACATATGCTGCTAAATTAGATGTTAGAGAGTCAATGCCCGCTATTATGGGACGTCCTGGGGGATTAAATGTATCTTTATGTACCTTCGGGAGATGGTAATATATCGCTATTCGCGGGTTTTTTATTTCAAGATATTCTTTTTCATTTTTATTTAGAATCCCCATTCCATCAGCCATTTTTATTAGTTCTTTGTACTTCCTTACTGAATCTTCATATTCAGTTATATTGGAAATCCTATATGTCCCTTTATCTGACAAGATTCTTTTTGCCTCAAGGAGGTAGGCATCGCGGTCTTGTAGGACCACTCCCCTCCTTTATCTGCAGACCTTATGACCAAATTAGTGTCATTTTGTAGAGTTTTTATGCCCTCCAGTTCCATAGTAGTCAAATTATTAACTCTCTGTTTATTGGGATCCAACAACTCTAAATCTCCCAATACTAAATCTGTATAAGTTTTTAAATGATGGCCCTGACTCTGAATTGGGTAAAAATTTGATTTCTCCCTTAATTGACAATGTTTAGTTTTATCATTACCCACTTTCTTTATCTCTTTCTTATCACTATCAATCATAAAATGCCTTTTCAAGGTTAGTTTCCTAATGAAACGCTGGAGATCCATAAAGAGCTCCACCTCCCTAGATTTGTTATTCGGGCAAAATGACAGCCCCCTATTTAAAACTCTGGTTTCACCATCGGTGAGTTTATGTTTCGAGAGGTTGAAAATATTACCTCTCCTCTCCAACACTTGTCCATCAGCATTATTGGAGATCGCATTATTGCACCGAGGTTCATCATGGAGATGTCAAATTGTCCATTACCCCTATTGACCATGTACCGGATAATATACCTAGGAGATTGGAGGCGTTAAGTAAGAGAGAGACATACTGGATTTTTAAACTTGGTACACTGCGGCCGGGAGGGCTCAATGAGGTGAGTGATCTTTTTTAAGTGGGTATTTTAATATATAAACATAATAGTGCGCTTACAATATGCTTACCTTTTAACATCATTAACAGTGAGGTGACCTTTCTCGAATGTCTTAGTGGCCTAGTGGTCTGGTGTGTTATTTCACATGAAATAGAAGTTTTAGATTTTGGAACAGAGCAGGTTCAAATCCGGAATAATATCAGCTGTGATTTTATAAATTAAATTTTATTGATTTTTTTATTATTATGAAGAGGATATAGACGTTTTTTTAATAATTAGGATACGGTGTTCCCTTTCTTATGTGTTTTTTCCCTCTCCTATTTGGTATATACCTAGATGACTAATGAAATAGAAGATGTTTGATTGTAGTGAACTAGAGTAGTGAGATCTCGGCTAAAAAGAGCTCCTTTTCTCCTAAATACTAGATGGCTTGGTGGGTTAGTGCATGTGTTTTAGTTTTAATGGGTTATTTTAGATTGATGACATAATAGGTTCTAATCCTGGATGAACCTTATATATCATAAATGTTTTATTCTTTATAATTATCAATTTAATGTATTATATATGTGTGATTTGATGTTTTATAAACTTCTGGAATGTTTTGAATGTATTTTAATTGATTTAATCTGTGTTTTAGGTGTATATGTTTTTGCTTAGTAAAAGTGGGTGTTTTCACAGGAAGTAGGAGGGTGGGATACAAACAGTATGACACTATCTTGTGTGTGTATATATATCCTTCATTGTTTTAAGATCTTGATGCCCTGAGGAAGTGGCTTTGTGCCACGAAACACGTGTAGGCAGAATAAACGGAGTGGATGATTTACTCTGTTTTTATCCTTGTGGTCAGCGCGGCATTTGATTCCAGCTCTTTATTACTGTTTTCTGGATTCACGCAGAATGTGGACAGACTAACGTTTATAAAGATGAACAAGGCATGGATCCGTAAGGACTTTTCTACCCCTGTGTCATCCTGGGGAGAATAAAGCCTTGTGGAGTTTTGACTAAAAATCACCATTTCAACTTTGCAACTCTGGGGCAATTGATGCCACAGAAGTGTTGTCAGTGCCCAAATTTTTGGAAATATGGAGACTCTTCTTGTAGTCCCCTAAATGTGACACTATACTCCTCGCCTGCACAAGGCCTTCCAGATACTGAGGAATAACCACCAATTACTCATTGCCTGCATGAGGCCTTCCGCATACTGCGGAAAAAATTGCACCAAATACTCAGCGCCTGCACGAGGCCTTCCAGATATTGAGGAATAACATGACCAAATACTCATCGCCTGCACAAGGCCTTCCAGATACTGAGAAATAACATCACTAAATACTCATCGCCTGCACACGGCCTTCCACATACTGCAGTAAAAACTGTACCAAGTACTCATCGCCTGCACAAGCCCTTCCAGAAACTAAGGAATAACATCACCAAATATTCATCGCCTGCACAAGGCCTTCCAGATACTAAGGAATAACATCACCAAATATTCATCGCCTGCACAAGCCCTTCCAGAAACTAAGGAATAACATCACCAAATACTCATCACCTGCACAAGGCCTTCCAGATACTGAGGAATAACATCACCAAATATTCATCGCCTGCACGAGGCCTTCCACATACTGCGGTAAAAACTGCACCAAATACTGATCGCCTGCACAAGGCCTTCCAGATATTGAGGAATAACATCACCAAATACTCATCGCCCGCACAAGGCATTCCAGATACTGAGGAATAACATCACCAAATACTCATCGCCTGCACGAGGCCTTCCACATACTGCAGTAAAAACAGCACCAAATACTCATCGCCTGCACAAGGCCTTTCAGATACTGAGGAATAACATCACCAAATACTCATCGCCTGCACAAGGCTTTCCACATACTGGCGTAAAAACTGCACCTAATACTCATCGCCTGCATAAGGCCTTCCAAATACTGAGGAATAACTTCACCAAATACTCATCACCTGTACAAGTCCTTCCAGATACTGAGGAATAACATCACCAAATACTCATCACCTACACAAGGCCTTACAGATACTGAAGTGAAACGCACCAAATAATCATCGTCTGAACATGGCCTTACAGATACTGAAGTGAAATTCAAGAAATACTCATCGCCTCCACGAAGCCTTACTAAAGTAAAACTCACCAAATACTCATCTTCTGCACATAGCCTTACAAATACTGAAGTAAAACGCATCAAATAATCATCAACTGAACATGGCCTTACAGATACTGACCTAAAACTCAACAAATACTCATCGTCTTGACGTGGCCTTACAGATACTGAAGTAAAACGCACCAAATAATCATCGTCTGAACATGGCCTTACAGATGCTGAAGTAAAACGCACCAAATAATCATCATCTGAACATGGCCTTAAAGAAACTGCCCTAAAACTCAACAAATACTCATCTTCTTCACGTGGCCTTACAGATACTGAAGTAAAACGCACTAAATATTCATCATCTGAACATGGCCTTAAATATACTGAAGTGAAACGCTCCAAATAATCATCATCTGAACATGGCCAAACAAATACTGAAGTTAAACTCACCAAATACTCATCATATGCATGATGCCTTACAACTACTGGAGTAAAAACTGATTTTGGAAGGGCATGACATGCCTATATCTGTGCCTCCTCCCCCTTTTACTCGTTTCTTTTCGCATTTTTATATGCACTTCTCACTTTTCCATATGTTTGTTGTATCTTCTGAGTAGTTTGTCACCTTATGGACACTTTAGAAGGTGCTTTCTATGTGTTTTCTATGTGTTTATACAGTTGTGGCCAAAAGTATTGACACCCCTGCAATTCTCTTACCACAGCAGATTCTGGTCAGACGACCATTACACTTAGTGCTGTGTGCAGCTTTGCCCAGGTTATAACTGAAGGCATTATGAATGCAAGACACCAGCCCCAATCACTAAACAACCTCCATTCACACAGAGGGAGTGACCACTGGTTGTCCTGCAAACACAATGGGCTCCATATGGGGCGCAGTTCACACAGGCCTGCACAGTTTATGCCCAGCCTCTTACGTTAGCCCCCATCTCAGTAGGTGGGCTGTTGTGGCATTCAACACTGCTACCTGCGCCGGAACAAACGCACCCATACGGCCCAGCTATACACAGCAACAAAAGAGTGCAAGAAAAAAAACACAATGACAAGTGCTGAAATTGTGGAAAATTACTTAGTTTTAAACTATATCAAGTTGTGGGGTATTGGTTTGTCTTTTGGTCCAAAACACGTAAGCTTGTGAGCCCCTACACGGCTCCCCACAGGTCACAAGTCCTATCCACTAAATTTTTATCTCAAGTGAGCAAAGGACACAAATAGAAAATAAATTCTCTTACCACAGCAGATTCTGGTCAGACGACCATTACACTCAGTGCTGTGTGCAGCTTTGCCCAGGTTATAACTGAAGGCATTATGAATGCAAGACACCAGCCCCAATCACTAAACAACCTCCATTCACACAGAGGGAGTGACCACTGGTTGTCCTGCAAACACAATGGGCTCCATATGGGGCGCAGTTCACACAGGCCTGCACAGTGTATGCCCAGCCTCTTACTTTAGCCCCCATCTCAGTAGGCGGACTGTTGTGGCATTCAACACCACTACCTGCGCCGGAACAAACGCACCCAAAATAAACACCGTTCTACTCAGAATTGTACAGGCTTTCACCAGATATGTCACAAGAGGATCTTTGTTAATTTTTTACCCATGCGATCGTAAACTCAAAATTTTAAAACACATTTCCGAAAAATCGGCATAATTTAAAATTTTCCAAAACTGCCCATGTGTCTGCTATGCTCTTAGCCTCATCTGTACCAAATTTCAAGTTGGGATCTAGATGGGATCATATTTTAAAATTTTTAACTATTATAGTGTCAACTCGAAAATCTTAAATTCAGATCTGTTCAGCCGGTGGTCTAAAAGTGTGGGGTCTATACTCACCAAATAATCCATGATTTTTAGACATTACTGTATCATTTTGATATGTTACAGCTTAGAAGCAGGAGAGGACATATAGGAGAAAGCTTTGTTAGGGCTCAACCTGATAATGAACAATATTGTATTGAATATTGTACAAACCAGGACTACGAAGAAGAGGAGAGTTTGTTAAAACATCGGTTACAGGAAGCAGAAGCCATCAAAGGGACTCAGTAATAAAAACAAGGATGTTTTCATTCAGTAAAGACAGTGAAGTCCATGAAGTGGTAGAAGGCGGCACAAGATTGGCAATGGATGACATAACTGGCTATGTGACCTGTGAATATGGTTGGCGCTGGTGGCTGGCTACTGTACTCTCCAAAGACTGTGAAAACGTAGAATTGACTTTATTGCATCCTTCTGGTCCAGCGCCATCATTTGTGTATCCAAGAAAGCCAGACATTTTAACCCCTTAGTGACGAAGAAATTTGTCATTTTTCATTTTCGTTTTTTCGCTCCTCGGCTTCCAAGAGCCATAACTTTTTCATTTTTCTGTTGACACAGACATATGACAGCTTGTTTCTTGCGGGACAAGTTTTACTTTCAGATGCAATAATTTGTTTTACCATATAGTGTACAAGGAAATTGCAAAAAAATTCCAAGTGTTGTGAAATTGCAAAAAAAGTGCAATTTCACGTTTGTTTTTTGGGCTTTTTTAGTCGCCGTGTTCACTATATGGTAAAACCGACATGACGGTGTGATGCCTCGGGTCAGTACGAGTTTGTAGATACCAAACATGTATACCTTTATTGGTATCTAGGTGGTGGAAAAAAATTCAAAAGCATGAAAAAAAAAACATTGCACATTTTGCGCCATGTTCTGCGCCCCGTAGCGTCCTCATTTTTCGGGATCTGGGGCTGGGTGATGGCTTATTTTTTGCGTCTCGAGCTGACGTTTTTAATGATACCATACCTGGGTGCATGCGCTGTTTTAATCGCCCGTTATTGCATTTTTTAGCATTGTTGCAGCGACCAAAAAAACGTAATTTTGGCATTTGAACCATTTTTTGCGCTACGCAGTTTACGGATCTCATTATTTGATTCTTTATATTGATAGATCAGGCGATTCTGAATGTGGCGATACCAAATATGTGTATTTTATTTATTTTTTTAATACTTTTGTTGTGGATGGCAGAAAAGGGGGGTGATTTGAACTTTTATATTTTTTTTTTTTTCAACTTTGTAAAAACTTTATTTGCTTATTGATTCTTACTTTTACACAGCCACTGTGAGAGGTATGCAGCTGCAAAGTCCGATTGCTTCTGACTCTTATAGATGAGCTGTAGCTCCTCTGTAGGTCTCAGAATCACGGACCTGTTGTGGTTGGCATGGGCTGCCAACCATAACCAGGAAATACTCAGTGACAGGCTCCGGGGTCAAGCCAGGACCCTGGCCTATCACGTCAGCATGGGAGATCTCGCAATGTTATCGCGAGATCTTCCCTGGAGCCCGGTAACCCCCCTGCCCGCTCCGGCTCCGTTAGATCCCGCTCTCAGAGATGGATGGCGGGATCTAAGGGGTTAACAGCACCGATCGGATGGCGGGACCGATTGGTGCTGTTAGTCCAACATCTCAGCTAGTGAGATCAGCTGAGATGTCGGAGGTTTGAAGTAAGCTCCACGCCGGAGCTCACTTCAAACACCGGGTAACGACAGCCTGACGTCTAGAGACGTCAGGCTGTCATTAAGGCGTTAAAAGTGCACAAAAGTCAGATAATAACTCAGGTGGAGCCGAACACAGTGACAGGCCGTACATACTGTGACACAAAAGGAAATGGCGATTGCTAGTAAGCGCTTATGGACAAGATTACATTTCACCCACTAGAAGGGACAAATTGATGATAAAAGGCCACTTTAAAAACGTACTATTAATTGTTTGATTAGTTGATCTTGTTTAATCAAACTTGAGGATATGATCACCTTTTTTCTTTTGGTTTGTTCAATGCATTCAGGTTGAAAATGCTGAGCGTTGTGTTCTGATGATTAAGATGGATTTATCCTGGCACTTATGGGATTTGTTTTTTGTGTTTCTTTTTTGTTGCATGTAAATGTATATTTGTGCAAAGATTCAACTTGGGACCTGTCAAATTTATATATTTATTATTTTAGGGTTGTATGAGTTATTACAACTTATTGAATAAAAATTCAATAAGTTGTAATAACTCATACAACCATAAAATAAAAAATATATAAATTTGATAGGTCTGAAGCTGAATCTCTACACAAATATAACTAAGAACACAAGTAACACACAGGCATTTTTTCACAATTTCGAATCAAAATTTTGAATTTGATTTTTCCCAAACAAAATATAAAAAAATATAGTTTTGTGACATATCAAATAAAAGCTGTTACCGTTCTGAGTAAAATGATGCCTCTCCCGCTTCATTATCTTATTTCTAGCCCGAGATGAAAGAATGTAAAGCCATACCAGGCCAAAATTCGCACTTTTTTAAAACTTTAAATATCTGTAAAAAAATTAACTGATTAAGAAAAAAATTCAAAACTTTTAATTTGTAATTAACTAAAGTTGTACTTCATAAAAAAAAGTATAAAAAAAATCTAAAGATGTCAGGTAAAAAAAAAATTCATATTTAGATAACTTGATATGAAATGACCCATTGACGCTATTAATAGTAAAATATTTTAAAATATGATCCCATCGCGATCCCAACTTTGGTACAGATGTGGCTAAGAGCACAGCAGACATATGGGCAGTTTTTGAAATATTTAAATGATGCCGATTTTTCGTAAATGCATTTTAAAAGTTTGCGCTTGTGATCGCATAGGTAAAATATTAACAAAGATCCTCTTGTGACATATCTGGTGAAAGCCTGTACAATTCTGAGTAGAACGGTGTTTATTTTGTCTCTCTATCTTATTTCTAGCCTGAGTTATGAGGAGAAATGTAAAGGCAGGCAACAGCGAAATTCGCACTTTTTTCGAACTTTGAAAATCATTTTAAAAAAAAATTTTTTTTTTAATTTTTCTCTTCACATTTTGCATTGTCTGACATGCTATTATCAAATAACAAAATCTCAAAAGAATTAAAAATATAGAGGTAATAATTATTGGTTCACTTGACATGGAATGGCCCTGCCTCAGTTTGTGTGTGGTGAACGTTCCTACAGTGTGGGCAGATCTGCCCTTACACAAAATGGTGACCGCTACACAAAACAACACTGCGCATGCTCATGCGCTCTGTGCTGATTGGTCGTCTGATGGTGATGTCATAGCTACGCGCGGAGCGATGAATATTACGCCGACATAGTGTGCATGGCGGACAAGATCTGCGGATAGTAAACAACAGTAAGCGGTTTTCTCTAATTGAGTTTTATTATGGTACCCCCTTATGAGAATGGAGCATTTATTGATGTGACAAAAAACAAAAAATTTTTTGCACATTTATGCACTATTGCACTTTGTAAGCACTGTAAGGAGATGGATATAACTGAGCTTGTATTTTTGTATGTGTTCAAGATCTCCTCATGTAATCATCAATTAATGAGACACAGATGTTGTTGACTATTTAGATTTTCACTTTTCACTTGTAACTTGCTTGAGAATGGTGGAGAAATCCAGCGAAATATCGCCACATCTTATGGATCAGTAAAAGCCACAAGTTTTCATCACTATTTTGTTGGAGTGCTGGCTGCTTTTTTCATTTTGGTATCTACGAGGTTTGGACATTACCTTTGTAGGTTGTTGCACCTGGTTTTGTTTGGTAGTGCTGCTAGATAGACAGACGGACGGACGAACAAAGAGGGGAGCAACACTTCCAATTATTCTAGGATGCAATTCTACCAGGTTCTCTTCCAAACCTTTCATACATATGTATTTAGTAAAAAATGTAGCAGCACTCCTGGCCAGCCCGCATTAATTAAAGATGCGGGCTTTCATGGGAAAATGCGCATCCGTAGCCATGTTATTTATTTGTTTATTTACTGTAGAATATACTGTTATTTGTTAAATAATCCTCTGTGAGGTATCCTCACAGTTGAAGCCCTTAAAGTTATACAGGGAGCTTGTATTCAGAGTACGGGCGTGCTGTGAGTGGCCGCCCGGACTGCTGTGATTTGCATGGCAGCATTTTGATTGGCTACCTTGGTTTGGGCAGGAATCACCCCACTATTTAAACTCCAGCTGACTGATGGAGCGTTCTGTCAGCTGTTCCAGATAAGAATCTAGTCACAATGGACGAGCTTCTGCTATCCCTTAAGGACAGATTGAATGCTGAGGGAGGCATTGCATGGCTAAAATCATGCCTTGCTTCTGCCCCTCTGCTCAGCACAGCACCAGCTGCGTCCTCTGCAGCTGCTTCTTCACTTACCTAAGCTGAAGGAGCAAGTCTGGAGGGAGCTGCCAGGACTGTGGGTCCCTGGGTGTGCAGCGCTTCCTGCCCCCCTCAAGAAGAAGCTCTCAGCCTGCAAAGCCTAACAAGCAGGAGGAGGAGAGTGACGACCCCGAGGTTCTCCCCCAGCCAGTCAACTGTACACCGGTGAGTGAGTGCTCGGCTCAATGAACGGCCGGCCAGGCCAGCCGAAGGGGTGGGTGCTCGAGCTCCGCCTCAGCAGAAGAAGGCGTTTCAGAAGAGAAGACATCAGCACAGGATGAATGCTGCAGTGACGGAGGTCCAGCAGCAGATGGCGATAGATGCTCAACCCAGTGGATCGGGTAATAACACTGGGGATTATTTATTAATGGGGTCTTTACCTCAGCCACTCCATATGGGTGGTTTTACTGCAGGGTTGCTAGAGCCTGGTAATAGGGCTTTTAATAGGCCCTGCCAGGTTCCTATTTCTTCAGTAGTAGCTACTGCACAGCGCCCAGAGGCAGCACAGGCTGCTAGAGTTTGGGAGATATCCCCCCACTCTTCTGATGAGGATGGGGGTTTATCCTCTAATGCTGATTGTACAATCAGTCAGCAGTCTTTCGGGGGTCTTAACCCTCAGGATACACATAATGTGCACAATTTTTTGAGATTTAATTCCATGCCATACACCAGCACACATAGTTCTACTCTTTACAAGATATGATCAAGCAAACCGTTTCTGAGATGTTTTCTAATGCAGGTCTATCTCCGGTTTGCCCTATCCAGACGGCTACTGTCAATAAAATGACAGGGATTGATGAATCCTTAATGAAGGAGGCTTTGACCTGCCATGTGTCTCCTTTGGGGTTTCATTTGTCCTCGGCTGTCAAAAATAAAATCTGGCAGCGCGAATATGTTGATTTATTTTCTTTGCTTCCAGCCATGAGATATTTACCTCTAAATACTGATAAGAAGGAGGACACGAGCCGGGCTTATGTTCTGGTTTATTCCAGTACCTTGATATCATCCTTGAAGCCCACAGAAATTTTGGCGGCTCTGCATGGCTTTTGTACGACGAAGCGTTTCGTCAAAAGCTATCTATTCATTCCAGCATGCAGTAGAGTAGTAAGGACTTCGGATTATGGGTGAGTTTAATGCTGCCCCAGAGGTCCTCTAACCCCAAACCAGCATTCTCTCAGGCCCCTAGGAGGGGTTTCTGCTTTGCCTTCAACGATCTATCCTGTAAATGGCCCAATACTTGTCGGTTTCGACATGAATGCTCACACTGCGGAGGCAGCCATCTGGCTGCCAAATGCTACAAGAAGCATGACTTTACACCGGGAGCTACAGGCCCTAAAGAGCCAGGGCAAAAAGGGAGTGACCCCGGTGAGGCTGGACGCAATGCATCCTCTACTAGAGCTGTTCCCAGACAAGGAGAAAGCTCTAATTCTAATTGAAGGTTTTTCTTCAGGTTTCTTTGTCCCAAGGTACAGGTTGCAATGTAGTCAAGAACCTGGGTTCAGTCTCTCTTCAACCCATGGCTATAACAGACTATATAACTAAGGAATTACGTTTAGGACGTATTTCTGGTCGATTTAGGCACCCCCTTTTCTCGAATTTTTGCATATCCCCTTTAGGGGTTGTTGCCAAAAAAGACCCGGGAACGTTTCAAATTATTCACTATCTATCGTACCCGGCTGGTTCTTCTCTGAACAATGATGTTTCAGCTTCTTTACCAACCGTACATTTTACCTCTTTTGATGTAGCCGTTTCCTACTTACACAAGTATGGTCAGGGCACTTTTCTCGCCAAAGCGGATATTAAATTCGCTTTTCACCTTTTACCTGTTTCTCCTTTGGGTTTCAATTGCCTAGGTTTTCATTTCAACAGTTCCTTTTACTTTGATAGATGTCTTCCTATGGGTTTTTCTTTGTTGCGCCATTACTTTGAAGCATTTTCTTGTTTTTTGGAATGGGCAACTTCGGTTACTGCTTCCCAGGGTAGCGTGCTTCATTACCTGGACAATTTTTTATTTTTAGGCCTCCCGGATTCTACCGATTGTGAGGTTATTTTTAATGGTTATTGTAGTTTAGCTTCCTCTTTTGGTATTCCTCTGGCATCAGGCAAAACAGTTCTTCCTTGCCAAGAATTGGATTTCTTAGGTATCCATATTGATACTATTTCAATAGAGCTTCGCCTTCCGTTTGGGAAACGTAATTTCTGAAGCTTTGAAAATGAAGGTTACATTGAAGCAGCTTCAATCACTTTTAGGTAGTCTAAATTTCGCCCTTAGGATTATGCCAATCGGAAGAGCCATTTGCAAGCGCCTTTACGAAGGCACTCATAGATTATGATCTCCAAACGCTCATATTAGATTAACAAGGGAAACGGAGGAAGATTTATTTTGTCTGGCTACGTTTTCGATGACTTTAACGGTCGTTACTGTATCCAGGACGTTTTTGTTCTAGCTTCTACTATACAGTTCTGCTTTGACATGTCGGATGAACATAAGTTATTTGTTTCTTTTGGTAAGCACTGGTAGTTTACTACTTAGCCAATTTGGTGGAATAAGCATTCATCTGGTTTCAGTTTATTTTCTTGTAAGGTTTTTGCTATTTTCACAGCCTTGTCTTTATGGGGTCCTGAGTTTAAGGACAAATGCATTTTAATTCAATCTGATGATATAGGTTTAGTGATGTCCCTTAATACCCTCTCTTCCAAAAATAGGTTAATAAATTCCTTAATGTGTCTTATAGTTTTTGAATGCTTATCATTGAATATTTGGTTGAAAGGCCAACTCCTTCACAATCCCATTATTTCTTCTTCTTCTATTTTCCAGAATCCTCTGGAAAAAATTGGTTATCCTTCAGGAATGGATGAGGATTTTACTGTATTCCCAGATCACCTTTGGACTTATTTACGAATCTAACCATTGAACATATTAGATCTTACGTTGCTCCATCCACATGGTCTGCTTATATATCAGCCTGGGAGTTATGGTGCGATTTTTGTAATAATTCCCAGGTTGAGTCTTTTTCCCCTGACGCTTGTCAAGTTTTGGAGTTTATCCACGTTTTAGTTTCTCAATGCAAGAGTTATTACTATGTTCACAAGATCATCTCCGGCGTTTCTTTCTTTTTGAAATTGGGTGGGATGACGTCACTTTTTTCTCTGCTTCCTGTACAGCAGTTTTTTAAAGGTTTTACGAAATCTAGTTTTACACCGGATGAACGTAGAGCAATTTCGGCATCTTTATAGTTTAAATTATGGTCAATTTTACCGTCGGTCTGTTTTGACAATTTTGAGGTTCGGCTTTTTAAGGCATGTTTTTACTTTGCCTTTTTCGGTGCGTTTCGCATTGGCGAGCTCTTGAGCAAAAATAAAAGGGAGCCGTCGGGTTTATTTTTCAGCGATATCCAGCTGCATTCTTCTTTTATGGTTGTATTTTTACGTCAGTCCAAAACTGATCAGTGTGGTAAAGGTATTTCCATCTGCATGAGCGCTATTTCGGATTCTGAAATTTGTCCTTTGGTTAATTTGCAGTTATGGTTGTAGTTTAGGCCAACCGGTTGTTTACCTCTTTTCATTCATGCGGATGGTTCTCCACTAACGATTTTTCAGTTTAACCATGTATTAAAAAAATGCTTGCAAGTATTAGGATTGTCTGACTTACGCATTTCTGCCCATTCATTTAGAATAGGTGCTGCTACCACCGCAGCTTCTTTGGGTTTTTCTGACGCTAAAATACGCCGAATAGGTAGATGGAATTCCCATAGGGTTCAATTATATATCAGACCATATGCTGTTGTGTAAATGTTTTTGTTGTTAATTCTCTTTTCTTTACAGGAAGTTTAACTGTATTGATTGTAGGACATTCTTTTATTTTCTGGGCAAAGAAGAGGGCCCAGCAACGGGCTTATTCAATGAATTTATCTCTCAACAGGTCTCAAGTATCTCTGTTTTGGTTTAATCGCAGAGGAATACGATGGAATAATCTTTACACGTTATTGCCAAAATTACTTTCTTTTGCCCCTAGTCCTGATTTGTTAATAATTCATTTAGGTGGCAACGACATCGGACACATTGACACTTTGGGCTTGATCTGGCAGATGAAGCAAGATTTTCTTGCTATAAGAAATATGTTTCCTCAAACTGTGTTAATGTTTTCCGAAGTGGTTCCTCATCTATGTTGGTCTGGACCTGACTTTCGGTTCCTGGACATTATTAGAAAAAGACTAAATAGGTCTATAACAAAATTCCTGTTAAAAATTGGTGGGTTATCTTACCGCCATTTTGATTTAGAAGGGTTTATTCCTGCTATGTACCATCATGATGGTATCCATCTTAGCAACATTGGCTTAGATGTATTTAATCTTGGAATTCAATGCATGGTCGAGTCTTGGTTGTCGGGTTTGGGGGCGGGGGCTCCAGTAGTTATGGAGCCCGGTTGGGGAAATTCACACCCAGTTCAATAGGGCGGTTAACTATTTGGATGGTTGTTTGAATACACTTTTGATGGATGTTTTTCCCATTTGAACTTTGAGTTGTGAATATTTATGTTTTATTGGATCTTTGGATTTGTAAACCCTAAGTAAAGCCTGACGGCCATTAACCACCATGCATTGTGTCCAGTGTTTTTTTGTGATTATGGTATTAAGAAATTGAGGGCTGTTTTCCCATGGCCAGCCCGCATTAATTAAAGATGCAGGCTTTCATGGGAAAATGCCATGTTATTTATTTGTTTATTTACTGTAGAATATACTGTTATTTGTTAAATAATCCCCTGTGAGGTATCCTCACAGTTGAAGCCCCTAAAGTTATACAGGGAGCTTGCATTCAGAGTCCGGGCATGCTGTCAGTGGCCACCCGGACTGCTGTGCTTTGCATGGCAGCATTTTGATTGTCTGCCTTGATTTGGGTGGGAATCACCCCACTATTTAAACTCCAGCTGACTAACGGAGCGTTCAGTCAGCTGTTTAAGATAAGAATCTCGTCACCCACCCTGCCTCCCCAATTTTGTTTACCTCTTTTCTTGTCTTTTCAGAATGGATGCTTCAGTTACCTTGTCGTTAGGCTTTTACTTGAGGGAAATTCACGCCCAGTTCAATAGGGCGGTTAACTATTTGGACAGTTGTTTGAATACACTTTTAATGGATATTTTTCCCATTTGAACTTTGAATTGTGAATATTTTATTTTCCAATGTTTTATTGGATTTTTGGATTTATAAACCCTAAGTAAAGCCTGACAGCCATTAATTGTTTCCAGTGTTTTTTGTTATTATGATATTAAGAAATTGAGGGGCTTTTTTCCCATGGCTTAGATGAATAAATAGCCTTTAATCCAGTTTAGGGTACATCAGGCAATGTTTCAGGCACAAAAGCCCTTTGACTAGCAACCACTGGTCAGTTTACCCATAGCTTTATACATCTTCAACAAATTAGTGCAAGTTATTCAATTACAGTATAAAAAACATCCTTAAATCATGATATTGATTTTTACACCACCATTTCATCACTCTTTGTGCTCAATACATCATTCCATATCCTCCATCTCTTCATAATCCATCTCACTGTATATTACATACTTTATACCCTAAATTGGTAACCACAGGAGTTCTTAATAAACATTATAATCAATCTATTTTATGCTTATGCCTGAAGACACATTGCCGCTGCTAATTCTCCATTATGTACATCGCTCCAGCGTCCCGGAAGCTGCAGTGTACATGTGCCCGCCCCATTGGGTGTCTAGTAACTATGGTGACTCGCCATTTTGTTTTTACTGCAGCTGCGCATTTCTCCGTCTTACCACTGATGTCTCCATTCTGTTCCTGGGCAACCACACAATTTCTGTGCATTCCAAACTGTCCATATTTGCAACATGCATCCTGAATATCAATTTAAAGTGCTATGTAAGTGTATAAAGTGCTTAGTGCAATAAATATACGTGTATAGAAAATTACTATATGTGTAAAAGATTTTCTTTATATATATTACCCATTCCATTAAGTGAAGTTTATTTAAGTGATCTATACTGCTAAATGGCAAATGAGCTTTAATGGGGATAAATGTAAAGTCATGCACTTGGGCAGAGGAAACAAAAGGTATAATTGTGTGCTCAATTGTAAAACACTGGGCAAAACTTTCACTGAAAAAGACCTGGGTGTATGAGTAGATGACAAACTCACATTTAGTGGCCAGTGTCAGGCAGCTACTGCAAAGGCAAATAAAATAATGGGATGCATTAAAAGAGGCATAGATGCTCATGAGGAGAACATAATTTTACCTCTATACAAATCACTAGTGCGACCACACTTAGAATACTGTGTACAATTCTGGTCTCCGGTGTATAAGAAAGACATAGCTGAACTAGAGCGGGTCCAGAGAAGAGCGACACAAGTCATTAGAGGACTAAGGGGTCTGCAATACCAAGACAGGTTATTAAACTTGGGGTTATTTAGCTTGGAAAAAGGAAGGCTTAGGGGTGATCTTATAATAATGTATAAATATATGAGGGGACAGTACAGAGACCTGTCTAATGATCTCTTTACTCTTAGGCCTGAGACTGGGACATGGGGGCATCCTCTACGTCTGGAGGAAAGAAGGTTTAATCATAATCACAGACGCGGATTCTTTACTGTAAGAGCAGTGAGACTATGGAACTCTCTGCCACATGATGTTGTAATGAGTGAGTCACTACTAACATTTAAGAAGGGCCTGGATGCCTTTCTTGAAAACTATAATATTACCAGTTATACATACTAGATTCTTTGATAGGGCGTTGATCCAGGGAACTAGTCTGATTGCCGTACCTGGAGTCAGGAAGGAATTTTTTCCCCCAATGTGGAGCTTAGTGTTGCCACATGGTTTTTTTTTGTCTTCCTCTGGATCAACATGTTAGGCTATGGGTTCAACTAGATGGACTTAAAGTCTTCCTTCAACCTATAAAACTATGTTACTATGTTACTATGTTACCGGACTTCAAACAGATCCTTATTCTTCAGGGGCAGATGGTTATATTCTTTTAAACCCTCACCCTGTGTTTGCACACTGGGCCCACTAAACTGACTTCAAATATGGTCACCAAGTCCTTCAATTAAGGTCATCCCAGTGAACTAGGATGGACCCTATTGTTAAGACAGGGATCCATGGGCCAACTATCCCCACAGCCCCATTCACAAACTTATCCACATTCTCACCTCGGTGTTCATTCTTTAACATAAATAACGGAATACATAAGACTAAATATTTTTCATATGCTTTATGTGTTTTATTATGTGTTATAAAATGTTAATCTCCTAATCTGGATCCCAGCAGAGCAATGCGCACCTTTTACAAGCATTTAATTACTATGTTAAAAAACATTAATGGACTATCAATAGTACACCACTTTCAAAATCTTGACGTTAACAGCTTCCAATTTTTCTCCTTCACAGATTTACTGACCGGGGAACCAAGACGGAAAAAAAAAGAAAGGGGACAAATATTAATCATTTGTGCTTAGTTTAAACTTGTAAAATTCAACATATTAATCACCACCATTTGATTATAAGTATAACCATATACAACCAGGAATACTTTATACTAAAGGACTACATTCAACCTGTAATCCACATTAAGACCATTAGGTTTAATGTTCCCAATTCCTTGATCCATCTCAACTCCTTTTCCTTTAGGCATCTAAACCTGTCACTCCCTCTCCTCATTGGGGTACCGTGTCAATAGCTCTGCATTTAAGGTCCCTTTCAGTGTGTTTTACCTAAACAATATGTTTGGGAACCGGTAAATCCAGTCTTTTTTTTCCTTATACTGTACCAATGATGACCCCTATGCACTCTCAATTCCAACGTGGTTTCACCGATACAGTACATATGACATGGGCACTCTAGAAAATATACTACGGAGGAGGCGTGGCTAGCAGCCCTATGGAGTAGAAGTGTCCTCCTGGAGCTCTGGTGCCCAGCAAAAAGCGACGTGATTATCGGTCTGTTCCAAGATAGATTCTCCCACCCAAGCTACACCGACTGATCCAAGACGCCCCAGGGGTCACCTGGACCGAATTGAGTAAAGATCTGGCAGAGAACTGTGAAGCAAGACCAAGTTAAGCACAGGTCCTGAATCCAGCAGACACAGAGTGCCTCTTCCCTTGGGAGCTGATCCCCGGGATCTCCCCTTCTCCACCACCGTTTGGCCCACGGAACGCTCACAGAGGTCCAGACTGACCACAGGACAGAAAGGTAAACTTCAGAAAATCCCACACTGTCAGGTGAGGCAGGGAGCTGGAGGAGCTCAGCCATTACTGTGGTGCCTGCACCCCTTACTCAATATCTGGCACCCGACTGAGGAGAAAGACCCTGCCAACACCCAACAAGGCTTCCTACCTGAACGAGCTGCTGAAGGAACCGAGGAACAAAGGAAACAGACAGGGGTCTCTTTGTTTGGAGTCCTGCAAGACCTCGTGGAGAGAGGAGAAGGCTGCAGATGGATATCTTAGTCTCATCCTATTGTACTCATTGATAAACAGTGCAACAGCACCACCTAGTGTCCGGTGTTCGCTCTGACTTAACTCAGTGAAGACTGAAGCACCACAGAAGTGATAGGAGACAGCTCTGGAGCCCAGATCCCGAGGGGTAGAAAAGAAGACAGAGGAGTGTTCAACCGGATCATCACTGCCACCATACACCTCAGAATCACCTGTTACCATCTTCCTGGACACCTAAGAATCTCCTCCTCATCAATCCCAGAGGTAATCATTATAGGGGGCACTTGCTGATCTCTCGCCCCCTCCAACCCCATACAGCTTTTTTTTATATATATAGCTACTCTGGGTGGGTGAAGGAGGCAGTTGGCTTACTCTACCACCAGCCCTATGAACCTTCTTAGTTTCAATCACAGTTATTGTGACTTTTCATTGCATTGAACATTACAAAACTTATTATGATGATTCTACTTGGATAGACAACCATTAACTATTCAATCAGATATATTGGGCTATTATTTACATAGCATCCTTCAGCTTTCTGTACATTTCAGCACCAATTCACCACTGTGGGACGGCGACTGTGATAGAGTCTCCATATATTGATAAATAGGAACGTGTGAAATGTCTTCTCTTACTTCCTGATTGCTTTTCACCTCCTTTTGTGGTCCTGAATCCAGCTGGTTTTACATCTTCGGACAAGGCAGAGGAAAGCTATATCTATTGTCTAATTAACAGTAACATATAAATCCTCTGTAATTGCATGTATAACAACATACTGTACTAGACTACTGTGTATAACTACCCTGTTAACCTTTACTAGGGACTACTACAAGCCTGTACACTGACCTGAATTTACTTACATACATTCATTGACCTTTACTCAACTGACTTGGCCATCCAACCTTAGAGGCACTACAAGTACTCTCTCAGACGCTCCCCTTGACTGGATATAACCTAAACTACCTTGTCTAAGGGGGAAAACAAGCTAGTACCTTCTCCCCTGAGACTTCACTTAAACCACCTACTCAAACAGAACTATGTCTAGCAAGAACAGACTAAACTCCTCCCCAAGAGGGATAGAACTTGCAGGGGACCTACAGAAATCTCCACATAAAAGTAACATTCCCGTACCATCCCAAACCACTCGCACCAATAAAAAAGACAGAAAGGGAGAGATTCCAGAGAAATCAACAGAGTCACCGATGAATGAAACTAGTTACAGTACCACAAAACGGAAAGAGATGGGCACACCCTCAAAAGCAAACTCCCTGGCCTCTCATACACTTAACCAGAACTCGGGCCATGAGTCCAGTAGCAATAGCCCGGTTAGACAAAAACTAAAACCTAATGCCATGACGCCTGAACCAATCGTTAACATTACCCAAAAACAACCCGTGGACAGAGACTTCATGCTTAACCTCTTCTCGGACTTTCAAGCTAAGTTGGAAGAAAACATGAACACGCATCTAGAAGACATGAAAACTACGATCGCCACGATAGTTGCAAGAGTAGATGAACAAGACCAAATCATCTCTGACCTAAGAAATGACTTAAGACTAGTTAAGAACGATTGCGCAAAATGAGAGAAGAATCCAAATTTCTAAAAGAAAAACTGGCTGATAGAGAGGACAGAGACCGTAGAGTGAATTTGAAATTCAGGGGTGTACCAGAAACAGTTAAACCTCATGATCTAGATACATTTGTCAAAAACTTAACCAAAAAGATCATACCGGGAAAACAGGACATTGAATATTCGATAGAAAGAGCTCACAGGTTACCCAAACCACCTCGTCTACCAGACAATACTCCGAGAGATGTCATTGCCAAATTTTCCTTCTATCCCACCAAAAACCAAATTAATGAATATCTGAAAAGAAACAAAACACTCCCTTCACCCTACCAGGACATTAAAGTCTTTCAGGACATCTCAAAGGAGACCCTTATGAAACGGAAAGCCCTTAAACCATTCACGGACGCCCTCCGAGCCAGCCAATTAATGTATAGGTGGAGTCATCCATCATCGAACGTGATAGTCACACTCAAGGAAAAGACCTACATCATTGAAGAATCTGGGGAAGGACTCAAGATTCTAAAGGACCTCAACATAAGAGTACCAGGCTGACCTGATTCTCTAACTTAATGGAGCCTTACTTACTCACAGTCGAAAAACCATGCACCAGTGGCCAAACCATTAGCCAAAAGGAAGACTTCCATCGGTCTATTGACCCTTCCTCAAAACTTATTTCCTGATTTGTTATTGATAAAGTACTTAAAGTGTTCTAGTAACAAAACCTTGTCCAGTTGATAAGGCCTGTTTTCACCTTCCTAGACCCCCCTCTTCCACCTTTTTTTTTTTTTTTTTTTTTTTCTCCCCTTTAGAGTCATCCTACCCAACTGAATCACTTTCGCTCCGACATAAATATGTCTCTGAAATTCTTATCACTAAACACCAATGGCCTTAACTCACCCCAGAAGCGCTTCCATGTATGGAGGGAGCTGAGAAAACTGACCATAGATGTCGCGGGACTCCAGGAGACACGGTTTAGTAAGGACCACCCACCGAAATTTTCGAACGCACATTATCCACACATCTTTCTTTCCTCAAACAATAAGAAGAAGGCGGGAGTAGCTATACTAATCAAGGAGTCGGTCAAATTTGAACTGAAAGAAGTTACAAACGACACAGAAGGGAGATACATAATCCTTAAATGTCAGCTGAATGATGTAACTCACACTCTAGTCAACGTCTATGCCCCAAACTCCGGTCAAATTTCTTTCTTAAAAAAACTTACCCGCTTAATCAGAGAAAAACAAGAAGGCACTCTGTACATATTTGGAGACTTTAATTCCGTTCCAAATAGCAACATGGACTCATCCAATAAAAGTCGAAACCAAAACACCCAACTGGATCCATTACTAAAAAAAGAGGAGTTATATGATGCCTTCAGATGCCTCAACACGTCGTCAGTAGAGTTCACTCACTTTTCCAACGTCCACAAATCCCTAGCCCGTATTGACTTGGTCCTTACAGACATTTCCTCTCTTAGATGCATAAAATCAGTTGAAATTCTCCCTAAAACTTGGTCAGACCACTCCCCAGTCCTTTTTGTTGCCACACAGGGATCCCCTTCAAACCGTAGGAGTAATTGGAAGGCTAACTCTTTTCTATTCAACCATCCGCACTTCAAAAAAGAAATTGAACAAACCCTAAAACACTATTTTAATGAAAATGACATCAACGGCACACCAATAACAACTATATGGTCTGCCCACAAAGCCGTAATAAGAGGATTCCTAATACAAATTAACTCGAGACACAAAAAATCCCTGACTTTAGCAACAGAAACCTTGACCCAACAAATAAGAACCCTTGAAATATCAATAGCAAGCCACCCTAATGAAGCGACCCTAAAAGAACTTCTAAAACTGAGAATTGAGCTCAAAGCACTATTGGTCTCCGATTATGATAAAATGGTTCGCCTAAGCAAGTCAAATTTTATCACTGTTCGAATAAACCCTCCAAACTTTTTGCCTCACTTATAAAACACCGGAGATTCAAAACTAATATCTCCCAAGTAAAGAACAAACATGGAGTGCCACAAAAACTCCCACGACAGATTTCAGAAACTTTCGCGGAATTCTATAAGTCGCTTTATAACTTGAATCAAACTAGCTCAGATCCACCAACCTCTCATTCCAAAATATTAACCTTTCTTGACTCAATTGACCTCCCCACGCTTTCAAAAGAGGATCTAGACTTCCTGAATTCCCCTTTCACAGAGAGAGAGATCATGGATACTATTAAATCCCTCAAAAAACTGAAATCCCCAGGGCCAGATGGCCTCCAAAATGAATACTATTCTACTTACCAAGACATACTAGCCCCCTATCTAACCAGACTCTTAAACTCTTTCACAGACCCTAAAGTTCTCCCCTCTAAAGAAACCCTTCAAGCCATCATCACTATGATACCCAAAAATAAGGGAGATCCGGAGGACGTCTCAAATTATAGACCCATTTCCCTTTTAAATTCAGATCTAAAAATAATCTCTAAGACTCTAAACTCTAGAATTCAAACAATCACACCAAACTTGATACATAGTGATCAAGTGGGTTTCATCAAAAACAGGGGTTCAGCGGACGCAACCAGAAGAATTATTAACTTATTATCACAAATCGAAAACCATAAAACTCCTGCAATTTTTGTATCAGTCGATGCCGAAAAGGCGTTCGACCGGGTACATTGGGGATTCCTCTTTGAATCCCTCAAAAAATTCGGATTTAGGGGCAACATTCTCCACATGATCCAAGCTCTTTATTCACACCCAACAGCTAGCATACTGACTAATAATACCTTATCAGACACTTTCCCCCTGACAAACGGAACTAGACAGGGCTGTCCCTTATCACCCTCACTGTTCGATCTTTTCATTGAACCGCTGGCAGAGAAGATTAGAATGAACTACCTCATAAAAGGCGTCCACACCGTAACAAAAGAGTACAAGATTAGCCTGTTTGCAGACGACATCATCCTCACACTATCGGATCCCATTAATTCATTGAGGAATCTACTCTTGACTATCGAAGAATTTGCTGAAGTATCTTCCTACAAGATTAACCTCACCAAAACTCAAGTCTTGCATTTTAATCTTGATCCTGAAACTCTCTCCTCTATCAAAGCTGAGCATGATCTTGCGTGGGACAAGAAGGAACTAAATTACTTAGGGGTTATAATCACAGACCACACCTCTAATCTCATAGACAGAAACTTGACGACTCTCCTTAACACTATCCAATTGGATCTTGCCCACGCGTCAAAAATAGAATTATCCTGGATTGGAAGGATCGAATCCTATAGAATGTTCACGCTCCCGAAGATTCTCTACATCTTTCGCTCCCTTGCAATTCCCATAAAACAAAGTTGGATTAGGAAACTCCAGTCCCAATTATCCTCTTTTATTTGGGGGCAGAGGAAACCTAGGGTTGCAAGAAATACATTGGAGAAGAGCAGAGCTAACGGAGGCCTGGCAGTCCCCAACCTCATGGCATATTATACAGCTACGTTAATCACCCTAAGCAGGACCTGGTGGAGCGAGATGGCAAGACCTAGTTGGCTCACTCTAGAGGAATCCAAGCACCCTAAAAACAAACTCTTTCTTTTGCTCCTATCTCACCTATGCGAAGCCTCCAAGAGACTTCCTCAGGACTTAACCATCAAAGCGACTATTCAGGCTTGGAAACTCTTCACATCAAAAGCAAAAGAAACCTCAACAGTACTATCCCACGACTGGATACCAATCGACATCTTAAAATCTATGATCCCGAACATCAACTTAGACACATGGAAAAGCTCTGGGATAAATTACATTTCTGATATTATCGACAGGAACAACAGGCTGTTTCCACTAGATCGGCTACAAGCAACTTTTGGCTTACAAGAATCTGAACTCCCCACTTGGGAAAAGATATTCAGATACATAAACAAAAAAACACCAAATTTTCTTCTCCCACAACCTGTTGCCCAACTATACAAGCACAACCTATCCCTAGTTTTTTGGTCCACCAAAAGCATTTATAAAATTGTGAATTCTGATAGTGCTCTTACTAAAACGCACAACTTAATCGCCTGGGAAAGGGAATTGGGAACCACAATTCACCCCGAGCTTCTTAGCAACTCACTTGCGAAACTCCAAAAGATGATTCCGAATGCATCACTCATAGAAACCCATTACAAAACTCTCACCCGATGGTACTTCACCCCGCAAAGATTACACTCGATCAAAGAGGAGAACTCCCCACTTTGCTGGCGCTGTCTCATGGAGATTGGAGACATCTCTCACATCTTTTGGCATTGTAGAGCATTGGAGCCTTTCTGGAACGAAACCCAAATGCTGCTCACGGACTTAACAGATGACGGATGTATTCTTTCTTCGGAACTTGTCATCCTCCTTCTTGATACTGAACACATCCCCCCTCACTATAGACCTCTGACGGTTCACATTATCTTAACAGCAAAAACACTCGTCGCATCGATGTGGAGAGACACCAAGGCACCCTCATTCTCTACTCTTCTAGAGAAGATCTCTACACACAATGCTTACGAGCTATCCTACGCACTTAGGCACAAATCAATTAATAAATACAATAAAAAATGGGGACCTTGGAACAGGCTATTTCCCTCTAGTCACTTCCCGAACGTGCAAGTCTAAACACACATGAACTATATGGACCAAGTCATTCACAAGCACACTTCCAAACTCTTGAACAGTGATGACTCTTCTCCTCCCCCTTATCCTTCCCCTTCCCTCTCGACCCTTCTATCCTCCTCCCTCCCCCTTTTAACCAAACATCAGAATTTTTGTTTATTGAATTATATTATTCAATTAGTTATAAAAGCTCATAAATTACGAGATGTGTTGTTAACTTTAACTATGCTGATTTATCGCAGACTAGTCCTATGCTCGTTGGCAAGGACATTACCTTACCTGTTTTGTTTGAACGAACTGAAACTACCACAGACTCAGTTATATCATATGTATGTTTAATCATTTACCTTGTATTATAAAACTCAATAAAAACTTTTGAACAAGAAAATATACTACGTGATCTGATCCTCTGCACAAGAAATGGTTGATCTTATATCTGGTGCCTGTCCTTGCATGTATAAAATAATCACCCTTCACCATCTGTGAACAAGTACTACAACTTACACAGGGGTAACTACCCACTCTTTTTACACCTGTTATTGTGGTCTGCGTCTCTATTTTCCAAATTCCAATATCTGATTTCACTAATCGCTGTTTCAAACTTCTAACTTTTTATACGATACCAAGGGTAAGTTTTTTTAATTCCTCCACTTCAGGGTGGCCGTTTTTAATATCTGCCAATTGTTTCTAATGATCTCCGTTATTTCCTCCGCTTCATCTTCATACGTCATAACTAATGGGATCCTTTTCATCTGTCTTTCATTATCCACTATTCTTTTTTTAACCACTTTTTCTCTTTGTTCTTTCAGTAGTTTTCTGGGGTAGTCATGGGTTCTAAACTTTTCTATTATGCTATCCACTGTCTTTTCTCTTTCCCCTTCCTTGCTGACAATCCTTCTTACTCTTTGTATCTGGTCATAAGGAATGGCTTTTGTTACTTGTATGGGGTGGTGGCTTTGGAAATGGAGTAATTTGTTACTGTCTGTTGATTTTACACGTAGGGATGTTTTTATGGTTCCTGCATCATTTTTGATGTTAACATCCAAAAATTTGATTTTCTCATAGTACTGCACTAACATGAATTTAATTGTGAGGTCCACTGTGTTTATATACTGTACTCATGAAACGCACTTAAATTCTTACTGTCGCCCCTCCAGAGGAGGAACACAACATCTATCTACCTCCACCACTGTACTACATGTTGGTAGTGGTGGGATACATACAGTGCCTACAAGTAGTCTTCAACCCCCTGCAGATTTAGCTGGTTGACACATGCGGAATTAACTTGGCATTGTGACATTTGGACTGTAGATCAGCCTGGAAGTGGGAAATGCACTGCAGCCTAAAAGATTTTTTAATTTTTTTTTTTTTTAAAGCGTTAAAAGTTAATTCAGAGGGTCATTTATTATTCAACCCCTCAAACCACCAGCATTCTGTTTGGTCCCCCTAAAGTATTAAGAAGTAGTTCAGGCACAAAGAACAATGAGCTTCACATGTGTGGATTAATTATCTCTTTTGCCAGCCTTTTCTGACTATTTAAGACCCTCCCCAAACTTGTGAACAGCACTCATACATGGTCAACATGGGAAAGACAAAGGAGCATTCCAAGGCCATCAGAGACAAGATCGTGGAGGGTCACAAGGCTGGCAAGGGGTACAAAACCCTTTCCAAGGAGTTGGGCCTACCTGTCTCCACTGTTGGGAGCATCATCCGGCAGTGGAAGGCTTATGGAACTACTGTTAGCCTTCCACGGCCTGGACAGCCTTTGAAAGTTTCCTCCCGTGCCGAGGCCAGGCTTATACGAAGAGTCAAGGCTAACCCAAGGACAACAAGGAAGGAGCTCCAGGAAGATCTCATGGCAGTGGGGACATTGGTTTCAGTCAATACCATAAGTAACATACTCCACCGCAATGGTCTCCGTTCCAGACAAGCCCGTAAGGTACCTTTACTTTCAAAGCGTCATGTCAAGGCTTGTCTACAGTTTGCTCATGATCACTTGGAGGAATCTGAGACAGACTGGTTCAAGGTTCTATAGTCTGATGAGACCAAGATCGAGATCTTTGGTGCCAACCACACATGTGACGTTTGGAGACTGGATGGCACTGCATACAACCCCAAGAATACCATCCCTACAGTCAAGCATGGTGGTGGCAGCATCATGCTGTGGGGCTGTTTCTCAGCCAAGGGGCCTGGCCATCTGGTCCGCATCCATGGGAAGATGGATAGCACGGCCTACCTGGAGATTTTGGCCAAGAACCTCCGCGCCTCCATCAAGGATCTTAAGATGGGTCGTAATTTCTTCTTCCAACAAGACAACGACCCAAAGCACACAGCCAAGAAAACCAAGGCCTGGTTCAAGAGGGAAAAAATCAAGGTGATGGAGTGGCCTAGTCAGTCTTCTGACCTTAACCCAATTGAAAACTTGTGGAAGGAGCTCAAGATTAAAGTCCACATGAGACACCCAAAGAACCTAGATAACTTGGAGAAGATCTGCATGGAGGAGTGGGCCAAGATAACTCCAAAGACCTGTGCCGGCCTGATCAGGTCTTATAAAAGATGATTATGAGGAGAGGCGTGGCCTGCAGCAGCATGTGAGGACATGGATCCCTGAGCTCCTGTGCCCACAGACAAGCTACTGGAAATTTTTGCCTTTTTAAAGGCAAATTGTCTCATCAAAGCGACACGACCTGTAAGATCTAATCTTTGGGCTTCATTTGAACCCTTTTGAGATCAATTCTGAGAGGAATTCACCTCAGGACACCTTGAAATCTGGCCCCGCAGAGGAGTGATGGAGGCTCCATTTTAAGACTACTGGTTACATCATAATAATATCCTCCTGTTTTCTGTTAAAAGTCAGGAATTGACATTTCAGGTCGTAATTCTGAAATTATACTGGCTTTTACCTTTATTCGGCTGAATTTGTAATGATTTTTACCTCAAGACACTGCCTGAAGTCTATTTGTTTGTTAGTTTTTTTTTTTTTTTTTTTTCCTCACATGAGAGTTAAGGTGGCGCCATTTTGTGATCACTGAATGCTTCATAATAATACTCCTGTCACCCATAAATCATCTGAAATTGACAACACAGGTCACAGTTTACTGAAGTAATATTAGACTTCGTCTTTCTGGACAAGAAGATCTTGTCTTGGTGATATATTTATCAATATCTATCTCTGACATGGGCTTTTTTATTCACTTCTCTCATTAGTTTTTGGAGATTTTATTGTTTTGGTCTATTAAGTTTGTTCTTAGACCATTTTCTGCTATTCTGTGAGGAAAACTGCCATTTCTCTCAGGGGAGTAGTGGAGACGCCATCTTTGATTTGCTGATTGCAGCTTTCCTGGAGGATGCCAATTTACTACACAAACGGATTTTCCTCACTGTAAGATCCGGACCTCTGAGGTAAATTTTCCCTCATATGCATTTGGAAAGCAACAGTGACAGGTGCATGAGGCGTGGGGGATCTACTAAAAGATGAGCTGCTGTCCTGATTGAGGAGATTTAATATAAGTGACTAGACTGAGACATCCCTGCAGCCTTCTTCATAGACTATCTGGTCATACTATTTTGGATGCTCCTTGCTTAGTTACATACTTGCATAGGGTGGGGATAATACCATTCTACATATTGGACAATTCATGAGTCAGAAGGGGAGATATATAACCTTTCTAGTCCTAGTGTTACACTGAGACTTCAGGAGACTCTTTTTTGCTACTCATTTGTTTTTTTTCAAGCTGTTGCCTTATTACTTCTTCCATCTTTGCGTGCTACTACATCTCCAAGAAGGACTTCTTCAATCAAGTGGGGTCGTCGGGCCTCCAACGTATCAGAGCTTCGTAGACGGTTTCCGGTGTCGAGGAGTCAACTAAACAGCTATTCTTTTATGGGGATGTGCTGTTGGGGTACACCTTTATATTGATCTGCATATTGATGTTTGACTCTGTTTCTTGTGGATAAAGGTAGTTTGGGTGGTAGTTGTTGGGTCTTGGGTGGGTGATCTTTTCATCTTCTAATTGGGGGAGAGAGTTATTTACTTTATACTCTGAGTCCGTATTTACAGATAATTGTACTTCATTTCTGTTCCTTGGCTCTAGTATTGTGGAAGTCTATTACCTAATTGTAATTGTTTTTGGCTCAATATAGTTTACTGGAGCTGGCTATAGAGACTTACTATACAATCTTTGATATTCTTAATTTCTTAATTTATATACCTCAATTTATACGGTATACTAGTCCTAATGTCTCCCAAGCCTAAACCAAACGTTACTTCCAAAAATTCCACTGGTGAACTGGTGGAGGCTTGTCCACAGAGTGCGAACACTATGCGTTCCTCGGCCTACCATAATAACCAGTTACAAAGTGGCAGTAAAGATTCCTTACCAGTGGAGAATAGTTCAGAAGAATGGAAATCCACACCTATGATTTATGAATCTACCCAGGCAAACTCAAAAAGAAAAGAAAATGAAACTATATCCAGATCACATGATGGCTCTAATTTTCGGGAAGATTATGACTCAGCTCGAGACCCTCAAACCAAGAGCCCGGTGAGACAAAGAATGAAGACCTCAACGAAAGACACAGATCCTCTCTCCAACCTTGACGATGGACAACTATCAGATAGAGATTTCTTGGTTAAAGTATTTGCTGATTTTAAAAAATCTTTGAGAGACGACATTGATGAGATTAAACATTCGGTGGCCTCGATAGTTTCCAGAACAGAAAAAACAGAGAAAGCCATTGAGGAATTAAAAACGGAGTGCATTGACTCTAGAAAATCTCAAGACAGGGTGACTAATGAAATTAAACTTCTGAAAGATAGGTTAGCAGATAGAGAGGTCTGGGACCGCAGGAATAACCTGAAATTTAGAGGAATTCCCGAAAAGATAAAGCAGGATAACTTGATTAATTACGTGAAATCTCTCACTAGAAAAATTGCTCTCTCACTGGAAAATATGGAGTATTTTATAGAAAGAGCCCATAGATTGCCAAGACCCTCGCATCTTTCGGACGATGTCCCGAGGGATGTGATAGCTAAATTTAGCTTCTATCAAACCAGAGATAAAGTGACAACTTTCTTAAGAGATAATAAATCCCTACCTCCACCTTACGACGGGATTAAAATCTTCACAGATATTTCTAAAGACACGATGCTGAAGAGGAAATCTTTGAAGCCTGTAACGGACATTCTACGTGCTAAGGAGATCTTGTACAGATGGGGTCGTCCGACCACTAGTGTTATTTTTACATACAAACAGAAATCTTTTATTATTGAAGATAAGTTTGAGGGACTGAAAGTTTTGAGAAACTTACATCTAACTTATACTTGACGGGTCTTAAGTAGCTCTGTTTGACACTTTAAAGATTTATGGTCCAATTAGGCACAATGGCCAAAACATTAGCCTTGCAGGAAGTTGAATAACGGTTCCCTTGAACCCTTCCTTATAGTATTGATACTTACATAGTTCTTATTACTATTTACTTTTTGTGTTATAGTTTGCTTCATTTAATAGTTTGTTTCTTTAGATACCTGTAGTAGTTTAGTTTCCCTCCTAATTCTCTCCCTTCCCTCTCCCTCACACTTCCTCAGCTTCATACTTTCATTGCAGCTAGCTTACATACATTTTTATTTCTTCATTGAGACAATGACCACCAGATACCTTTCACTAAGTGTCCATGGGTTAAATACCCCTCAAAAAAGGTTCAATGTATGGAAAGAACTTGCGAGACATAAAATTGATTTGGCAGGACTTCAGGAAACTAAATTTTGCCTAGAAAATCCACCAAAGTTTACGAATAAACTATTTCCTCATATCTATTTCTCCTCTAACAAGAAAAAAAAATCTGGAGTTGCCATTTTGATTAGGGATACTCTTAAATTTGAAGAACTTGAGGTCCATAGAGATGATGAGGGACGATATCTTATCCTGATATGTAAAATAAATTATACTCTTCACACACTTGTGAATTTATACGCTCCTAACAAAGGTCAAATTTTATTTTTAAAAAAACTGTTCAGGACTATCCATGATCATAAGAAAGACAACCTCTTCATTTTTGGGGACTTTAACGCGGTTCCTAATGCTATGTTTGACTCATCCAATAAAGCCAGGAATACCAATGTCCAGCTTGATCCATTATTTAACCAGGAGGAATTCTATGATGCATTCCGATGCATAAACTCGTCATCTATAGAATTTACTCATTTTTCTGACTCGCATAAATCCTTTGCTAGGATAGATCTAGTTTTGACAGATATCAATTCCTTGCAGAAGATTAAATCAATAGAAATACTTCCTAGATCTTGGTCGGATCACTCTCCGATAATCTTCGTTACTACAGATGGGGCTTCTTATAGTGGGCGGAAACTCTGGAGAGCAAATTCTTTTCTATACCACCATCCAGATTATAAATCCAAAATTCAAAGTACCGTATATACTCGTGTATAAGCCGAGTTTTTCAGCCCAAAATTTGGGCTGAAAAGTCTCCCCCTCGGCTTATACACGAGTCAATACGGGTGGGGGCTGTGACCGGGGCTGTGGAGGCTGGAGGAGGCGGGGGGGCTGCTGTATGAGCGGCCCCGTCACGTGTGGCCGCTCATTAAATATGCACTGCTTCCCCCTGTCAATCAGCGGCAGGGGAAGCAGTGCATATAGCCCCCAAATGCTGGCACTCGCCCCCCCTTGTAAGGGCCCCCCCCCGCTGGTTATATTACCATCCTGGACTTCTGATCAGCGCCGCTCCTCGGCGCTCCATCCTCGATGCTCCGTCCGTCCTGCTGCATCCGGGCTCTCCGGCCGTCACAGGCATATGACGTCATCGCGCGACGGCCGGGGATCCCGGATGTAGCAGGACGGGAGCAGAGAGGACGGAGCGCCGAGGAGCAGCGCTGATCAGAAGACCAGGATGGTAAGAGAAGCAGGGGGGGCCCTTGCAAGGGGGGGCGAGTGCCAGCATTTGGGGGCTGCTGGGGACCCCCAGGGGGCTGCTGGGGACCCCCTGGGGGCTGCTGGGGACCCCCATGGGGCTGCTGGGGACCCCCAGGGGGCTGATGGGTACCCCCAGGGGGCTGCTGGGTACCCCCTGGGGGCTGCTATATGTACCCCTGGGGGCCTGCTGTATACCACTAGGGCTGCTGTATACTACCACTGGGGCTGCTGGGGCTGCTATATACTACCACTGGGGCTGCTGTATACTACCACTGGGGCTGCTATATACTACCACTGGGGCTGCTATATACTACCACTGGGGCTGCTGTATACTACCACTGGGGCTGTTGTATACTACCACTGGGGCTGCTGTATACTACCACTGGGGCTGCTGTATACTACCACTGGGGCTGCTGTATACTACCACTGGGGCTGCTGTATACTACCACTGGGGCTGCTATATACTACCACTGGGGCTGCTTGCTATATACTACCACTGGGGCTGCTATATACTACCACTGGGGCTTCTGTATACTACCACTGGGGCTGCTGTATACTACCACTGGGGCTGCTGTATACTACCACTGGGGCTGCTATATACTACCACTGGGGCTGTTGTATACTATCACTGGGGCTGCTATATACTACCACTGGGGCTGCTGTATACTACCACTGGGGCTGCTATATACTACCACTGGGGCTGCTGTATACTAATAATAATAATAATAATAATGCTTTATTTATATAGCGCCAACATATTCCGCAGCGCTTTACAATGTAGGGTTAGAGTACAGAAAATATAATACAGTAAGTAATTACAGTAGAGAACAAATATAGTACAATAATTGGATACAAAACAATAGGCATAGAATCAATGTAAAAAAGAAAATACAATAAATAAAGCAAGAAATGAAGGTGACCCTGCTCAAGAGAGCTTACAATCTAAAGCGGGATAGAGGTTGCATTGTTATTGCACTGATGGTCCAGGCATCTTGAGGAAATGGGGTATAGGGCTAAGCTTACATGGATGGTCATTATACAATCTGTGTAGACCTTTTTGGTTTGGTGGAGTTTGTAGAGGAGTAATGTCCAGAGGGATAGCCCATTCACTGTCTACAGTACAATGGACTTCTATTAGGGAGTATGATAGGCCGCCTTAAAAAGATGCGTTTTTAGGGATCGCCTGAAGCCATACTACCACTGGGGCTGCTGTATACTACCACTGGGGCTGCTATATACTACCACTGGGGCTGCTATATACTACCACTGGGGCTGCTGTATACTACCACTGGGGCTGCTATATACTACCATTGGGGCTGCTATATACTACCACTGGGGCTGCTGTATACTACCACTGGGGCTGCTATATATTACCACTGGGGCTGCTATATACTACCACTGGGGCTGCTGTATACTACCACTGGGGCTGCTGTATACTACCACTGGGGCTGCTATATACTACCACTGGGGGCTGCTGTATACTACCACTGGGGCTGCTGTATACTACCACTGGGGAGGCCTGTATACCACTGGGGGGGGGCCTGTATACCACACTGCTGGGGGCTGTATACCTTTGCTGGGGTCCACCCTCGGCTTATACACGAGTCAATAGGTTTTTCCAGATTTTGGGGGCAAAAGTAGGGGGGTCGGCTTATACACGGGTCGGCTTATACACGAGTATATACGGTATATTACAATATTACTTTAAAGAAAATGATTTGGAAGATATGCCTATTCCAACTTTATGGACTGCCCATAAGGCACTGATTAGAGGTCATCTAATTCAATTAAATTCTATCCTAAAAAGAAAATTAACTAAAGATACGGCTTCCATCATAAGTAAGATTAAAGACTTGGAATCGGAGGTGATTCGGACCAAGAAAAATTCCATCTTTGGTGACATTCTTAAATTGAGGGTTGAACTAAAATCCCTTTTAACTGCGGAATTTGATAAGGTTTCCCACATTACTAAATCTAATTTTTATAATTGTACCAACAAACCCTCCAAACTATTTGCCAAATTGATAAAAATACGAAGGGCCAAAATGAGAATTCTACACATCAGGAATAAACTTAATTCTATAGTCAAATCCCCTGCGGAAATTTCAGATGCCTTTGAAGTTTATTACAAGAAGTTATATAACTTAGGAAAGGAGCCCGGGGAAGTTGATCCCTGTGCTGTGGAAATGGCTTCATTTTTAGACTCTATTCAACTTCCTTCTTTGACATCTGACCAGTTAAAATTCCTAAACTTACCCTACACTGAAGCTGAAATCTCTGATACTATTGCGTCCCTAAAGAAATTTAAGTCTCCCGGGCCTGACGGGTTACAGAACGAATACTATATTGCCTTTAAAGATATCCTTGTCCCATATTTAACTAGGTTAATCAATTTCCTCACTACTGACCAGAGTAGTCTTCCCAAGGAAATGCAAGAAGCAGTGATTACGGTTATCTCAAAAGATAAGGGTGACACTGAGAATGTAGCTAACTATAGACCCATATCGCTCCTGAATTCAGATCTAAAAATTATTAGTAAAACTTTAAATAACAGACTAAAACAAGTTATCTCGACACTCCTTCACGGGGATCAAGTGGGTTTCGTTCAGGGAAGGGGAACATCGGATGCTACGAGACGGGCGTTAAATTTAATAGATTTTATAGAGAGAACTGGGACTCCAACCCTAGTGGTCGCTGTCGACGGGGAGAAAGCGTTCGACAGGGTCCACTGGGGGTTCCTCTTTGAGGTTTTGAGGAGGTTTGGCTTTGGGGGTAATATAACTAACTTAATTCATTCGCTTTATTCTAATCCGAGTGCGAAAATCATAACAAATAATTTTTTGTCAAAAGACATCTTGCTAACGAATGGTACACGTCAAGGTTGTCCCCTTTCCCCTTCTCTCTTTAACCTCTTTATTGAGCCATTAGCGGAAAAAATACGTACTCATCCTTTGATAAAAGGCATTCCCATTTCTATGAGACAATTTAAGATTAGTTTATTTGCTGATGATATCCTGGTAACTTTGACTGATCCCATAAATTCTTTACGATATCTCCTTGACACAATTGATACATTTTCTCGAATTTCCCATTATAAGATCAATTTGAAAAAGACTCAGGTGTTACACTTAAATATAGATCAGGACCTCCTTGATTTGTTAAAACGCGAACACTCTCTCTCGTGGGAAAAAGAATCTATAAAATATTTAGGTATTTATTTGACCAAATCCCTATCTAAGATTGTAGACGTTAATCTTAATTATATCTACAAAGTCATTCAGGACGATGTTCTTCATATTTCCAAAATTGATATTTCATGGTTGGGAAGAATAAACTCATTTAAAATGTTTATCTTACCGAAACTTCTCTATATTTTTCGTTCTGTACCCCTACCTGTGTCCAGACAATGGATGGCAAAATTACAAACTCAACTGACGAGATTCATTTGGGATAAGAAAAAAACAAGAGTGGCTAAGACTACCCTGGAGAAAGGGAGGTCTAGAGGAGGTCTGGCTGTTCCCAACCTCATAGCATATCATCACTCCACTATCATAAAACTGAGTCAATCATGGTGGGAGACAGGCGATAGACCAAGTTGGCTTACTCTTGAAGATAAAAATATGCTAAAGGGAGGCCTTGGTCCACAGCTTCTTTCCTTCCTTTGTGATAAAAACAAACCTCTTCTGAAAGAAACGTTAGTGAAAGCCTCTATTCAATCCTGGAGATTGCTTGTTTCCAAATCATTGAAAAGCTTTCAACCTCATCCACCTACTTGGATCCTAATTGATATATTAGACTATATTTCTGCAAACATGAAACTTAAATCCTGGAAAGACCATGGGATTGGTTTTATATCTAACATCTTGGATGGCAGAGGAGGTTTGATTCCCTTTGCGGTCCTACAAAACACTTATGGTCTGGAAGACATAGAAGTTAAAACCTGGGAGGAGATTCATCGCATTCTGTTGAGCCATAAACTGGTATTCGCTCTTCCTCACAATGTGACACAACTTTTGAAGTTCCTGCAGAGTACCTTTTTTTGGAAGTTGAAAAACATATATCAGGACATTAACCTAGATTCGGTCTATGTGATATCTTCAAATGTAGTAGCATGGGAGAAAGACCTGAACATCTCTATAAATACTGAACAACTTGGCAAGTCCTTTGATCTTATGTATACACAAGTACCGTGCATCTCCCTTATCCAATTTAAATTGTATTCAAGATGGTATCTTACTCCGTTGAAGCTAAATAAGTTTAATTCACTCAACTCCCCGATGTGCTGGAGGAACTGTAACCAAACTGCTGATCTGACTCATGTGTTCTGGGGATGTCAATTCCTTAAAAAATTTTGGAGAGACATAAGGCATCTAATTAAATATATTTCTGGAATTGAGGTTCTTCTATCTCCTGAGTTAGTGTTGCTTTTGGTTGGGTTGGATTCTCTTCCAAAACGTATAAGGCCACTTACGATTCATATTCTTTTAACAGCAAAAACTATGATTGCCTCACTTTGGAGAGAGTCTACAGTCCCATCTATACAGGATGTCATAGACAGAATTGCATCTCATAATTCTTTTGAATATTCATTCGCTATTAGAAATGGCCTACAATCCAAATATCTGAAGAAATGGGCATTGTGGAATATAAAATTTCCATCTCCGTTCTTAAAGTCAGCCAAAGTCCCCCCAGATAACTTTCTCTAGGCTTCACCACTGGACTGTATGATGGACTCATTGTCTATAGCTTGTACTATAGTAAGTGTCTATAGCTACCTTTCCCCCCTTCATTTCCTTTCCTCTCTCCCTTATGTTTATCTGCTGAAGAGCAGTTCTTCATAACTTGACTTAGCTTGAGATTCTTGGTCCTTAGTATTGATTGCCTTTAGTTATACTATTTCATAATTACTTCCCAAAGTATTATTTGGAGATGTGTAATTCTTTGTTTCCCTGTTTACTTTCATTGTTCTCTTTTGGTGTTCTGTATTTGATGAAATTGATTGTTATAAGGTAATCTCTTCATATTATACCTTTGACTTCTCTACTTCTTATCAGTTTGCTGTACGACTGTATTTGATTATTATACTTTGTACTTGATTTATTGAAACTCGAATAAAAATTATTTGAACATATAAAAGACGATTATTAGCTGTAATTGCAAACAAGGGTTATTCCACAAAATATTAAACCTAGAGGTTGAATAATAATTGACCCACACTTTTATGTTTAAAATTTATTAAAATTCAACTGAGCAACATAACTTTTTGGTTTGTAAGATTTATGCTTCTGTTAATAAATCCTACTCTCGTTTGCAGTTTGAAGGCTCTAACTTATTTGCATCTTATCAAACCACCTAAATCTGCGGGGGGTTGAAGACTACTTGTAGGCACTGTAGATGTGGTCCTCCTCCAGCACCATCATTACTGTATTTGCATAGGAACATGCCATGAGCCCGCCCATGGCAGTCCTTCGCAACTTATGGTAGTAGGTATCACCAAACAAGAAGTAATTCTGCTTTAAGCTAATCTCTAAAAGCTCAAGTATTAACCTCTTACGCTCTATAGAGTGCTGAGTCCATCCAATTTCTTTTTTATAGCCATTATGCCTCTATTGTGATCTATAGAGGTGTACAATGAAGTGACATCAAAAGATGCCAGGATGTCACCCTCTTTGACCTCCAATTCTCAGAATTTTTCAAGGAAGTGCCCGGTGTCCCTTGTGTATGAAGTTGCCACCCTTGTAAATGTTGTAAATGGTCCCATAATTCTATTTAGGAATATTCCTATGTTATTGAAAACTGAGTCAATCCCAGCCACAATAGGTCTCCCTGGTGGCTAGGTTAACGACTTATGAATTTTTTGGACCTGATGCAAGACGTGTATTCTTGGAAACTGTACTATCAAAAATTCATAGAGTTCTTGATCAATGATCTCTCCTTTTACGACTTCCCCTAGCACCTTCTTAAAGTTGATATGTATGTCAAATTTTGGGTCTCTCTCTAACACTTCATACAACTCTACTACACTTAGTTGTCTTTTTACTTCTAGATACATTGCCTTGTTCATGACGATGATGGCCCAACCGTTGTCAGCCGGTTTAATCACTAAGTCGCCATCATGGACACGTTCCTGTATCGCTCTTTACTCACTTTGTGTTACATTTGGTCTCTTTAAAGTGTCTCCTGTGTTTTTCCTTAAACTTTCCAGATCTTTTTTTACTGCCTCAATATAAGCCTCTATCCCTGGTGTTGTACCATTAGGGTTGAAACAACTCTTTTTTCAGTGCTACATCTTTTATGGTTAACTCACTATCCCTCATCTCAAGTAACTTTATTTTGTATTTAAACCAATTTTTTAACTTAATCAGTCTAAAAACCCTGTGCATTTCAACATCCACATTGAGCCAATCAACATGTCCCGCTACAGTATAGTTCAAACCCTTTTCCAATACATTCATTTGATCAGTGCTTAATGATTTACCCGAGATATTCACTACTAGGCCTGATCCTTTCGCCTCTGTGTCTCTGTTGTTGTTGTTTGGGCTTTTCTTTCTTTTTCCTCCAGTTGTGATGTTATCTCCTTTTCTTCGCCCGGTAATCCTGGTATGTCTATTAGATGTAAAAGTAAATTTATCAACCAACAATACACGTTTGTAATTCAACCAATTCCTTTTATAATGACCTCTGGCATTTCATTTGGTCTGCTTTTCTTTTTGCCAATTGTAAATCAAACCATGCTTATAATCTTCAACATCACGTGCCAATTTCTGTCACTTTGTCTCCTCCAACTCCTTTTTCATCTTATCCACTTTATTAGTGACTGTTTCTTTAAATTTAATAAAGTCTGTCTCTGTCAACAATGCTTTAATCTATACCTCCATCTCCTTATTCTGTTATCCCACTTTATTTATCTCCTCCTGCAGGTACTCTATGTTAAGGAGCATTACATCCATGGTGTACTTGTTAGTCAACATTGTAAACTTCTGGCAAAAAACTGCATCCCCAAAAAATAATGTGGGGCGTATATTGGACCTTAACCCCCGGGTTATTCTCTTTGTCTTATAGTACTGTCCCAGCATCAACAAATGTAACTCTAATGATACAAGCTTTTTACATCCATTCTCATAATTGCTCTTTAGGTTACTTATAGATGGCACACTCAGGAACTCCACTTCTCCTTCCAGTCCTTTTAGTATGCATTGTACAATAATAATAATCATTTATATAGCACTATTATTTCTATAGCACATACATGAGTAATGCTGTCTCTCATGAAGCTCACAATCTAAAAACATCCTATCAGTATGTCTTTACAATGTGGGAGGAAACTGGAGTACCTGGAGAAAACCCATGCAAGCACAGGGAGAACATACAAACTCCATGCAGATCTTGTCCTTAGTGAGAATTGAACCCAGGACCTCAAGACCCCAGTGCTGCAAAGGCTGCAGTGCTAACCACTTGAGCCACCATTTTATAACTGACATATGTAAACTAAACTGACCAGTGGTTGATGTCAAAGGGTGCTTGTGCCTGAAACGTCGCCTGATGCTACATTTTTTCCTAAATAGATAGAAAAATAGATGGATAGATAGATAGATAGATAGATAGATAGATAGATAGATAGATAGATAGATAGATAGATAGATAGATAGATAGATAAGTGGGTGGACACCATCTCAACCTCAGATCACCTGTGGGCGATGAGGGTGCTTAGTGCAGACATGGAGCCAGCAACTCCACATAATAGACAATAAACAGAAAAAACTGCACAGCACTCAAAGACATGGTGTGAACTGGTGCCAGTAGGGATGCTGGATCTAACAACCAGAAAAAATTTCTTTGCAGCACTCAGCTACTAACTAGGGATGGGCAAATCTACTCGCTTGGACTCGTTACTCTGCGAGTAGTAGGGGACTCGCAGGACTCGGTACTCTGTGAGTTTCCAAGCGATTACTCGCACAGCAACGAGTCCAATGCAAATCAATGGCAATCCTAGTTTTTTCAGAGTTTAGAATCCAAGAGAAAAACGATTTTGGCTCATTTGCATGTATTCAGAGTTTAGAATCTAAGAGAAAAACGATTTTGGCTCATTTGCATGCATTCAGAGTTTAGAATCCAAGAGAAAAACGATTTTGGCTCATTTGCATGCATTCAGAGTTTAGAATCTAAGAGAAAAACGATTTTGGCTCATTTGCATGCATTCAGAGTTTCAATCCGAGAGCATTCAGGATTATTCTCAGTCTCTAAACTTGCTATCACTGTTTCATTTTTGACAGTCAATTCGGTTCAACCTAACATAAACAATAGCAGAGGAATCGCTGAAATACTCGCTTCCCCATTAATTAACATTGGACTCGCTAGACTCGCAACGAGTAGCGAGTCCCTGACTCAGACTCGTTACAGTCTAGCGATTCCGAGTAATTTTGGATTCGCCCATCCCTACTACTAACAAAAATGCACACATGCCAACAAGCGGTATATGAGGAAAAAATTTAACAACTTACGTTTTTTTCCAAAAACTCAATATCCTTATTTTTTTTATTTTCTGAGGTTCTTGGGACGCTGGATCAAACAACCAGAAAATATTTCTCTGCAGAACTCAGCTATTACCTGAGGTCACCGTGTCTTGGTTGATGAGCAAACATACATTGGCCAATGTATGTACGAAGAACCTCTGAAAATAAAAAAATAAGAATATTGAGTTTTTTGAAAAAAAAGTACGTTTTAAAATTTTTTCCTCATATACCGCTTGTTGGCATGTGTGCATTGTTGGTAGTAGCTGAGTGCTGCAGAGAAATTTTGTCTGGTTGTTTGATCCAGCATCCCTGCTGGCACCAGTTTACACCATGTCTTTATGTGCTGTGCAGCTTTTTCTGTTTTTTTGACTAATATGCAAAGTTGCTGGCTCCATGTCTGCACTTAGCACCCTCATTGCCCACAGATGGTCTGAGGTTGAGATGGTGTCCACCCACTTAGAAGTGGGACAGTGAGAACAAGGAGGACAGGAATGTCAGCATAGGACTCATCAGACTTGAGGTCACTGTGTCGTGGTTGATGAGCAAACAGACATTGGCCAATGTATGTACCAAGAACCTCAAAAAATAAAAAAATAAGAATATTGAGTTTTTTAAAAAATCGTAAGTTTTTTAATTTTTTCATCATATACTGCTTGTTGGCATGTGTGCATTGTTGTTAGTAGCTGAGTGCTGCACCAAAATAATTTCAGATAGATAGATAGATAGATAGATAGATAGATAGATAGATAGATAGAATATGTATATCGACTTTAACAGTCTCCTGCCACTATTTCTTCCGGGGCTGCCTATTAAGCTAATTGCATATTCACTGCATTGCCAGACAAACAGTTAATCTCAGACGCTCACACACTGTGTGCTAAAGTATAACAGCCCTGCTTACAGGGGCTGCTATTATCGGTAAGCAGCACCAGTAAGCAGAGAATTAACTTCTGCGGCTCCTGTATGAGTCGGTTCATTCAAGTGCAGGGGGGACAGCAGCCCCGGTAAGAAGGGAGTTAACTCCTGCAGCTCCTGTATGAGCCACTCATTCAGAAGCTGCGGTGATCTCAATGCTCGTTTGGTTATGGCAATGGTGTAAGCGGTGGCATCACTGCTTATCAGATACAGTCTCTACTCATTCAGTGATCACAGAGCATGGGGAATGGACTTCCTCCCCATGCTATGTGATATAGCAGAGCTGCCTCATTTAAAGATGAGAGAAGTCAGAAGACCAGGATTGTGGAGGGCTGCGTGGGGGTGATACAGATGGAGTCTCTAAGTGTGTCTGTGTCTTCATTTCTAATAAATAATGTTTACTCTGTGTGGTGTCTTTTTTTAACCCTTTATTGGAGATTTTTAGTGGCCAGGTCTAACTTGGTCTGACATTAAGAATCTCAGGGCTTAATACCAGCGGGTAAAACAAAGCTGGTATTAACCCCTTATTACCCAGCCTGCATCAGTTTCCAACGATCGCCCCATATCTCTTCCCCCTTCACCTCAAAATTACTTGAACAACACATCTATTCTGAACTGTCCTCCCACCTCTCCTCCTGCTCCCTCTTTGACCACCTGCAATCTGGTTTCCACTCTACCAAAACAGCCCTTACCAAAGTCACTAATGACCTACAGACAGCAAGCGACACTACTCCATCCTTATCCTTCTCGACCTTTCTGCCGCCTTTGACACTGTTGACCATTCTCCCCTTCTTCAAATTCTAGAATCTCTCGGCATCACTGACCTAGCCCTCTCCTGGATCTCCTCTTACCTAACGGACTGGACTTTCAGCATCACCCACTAACACACCTCTTCCTCATCCTACATCCTATCTGTTGGAGTTCCCCAAGGCTCGGTCTTGGGACCACTACTCTTCTCCATTTACACCCTCGGCCTAGGCCAACTCATAGAGTCCCATGACCTGCAATACTACCTCTACGCCGACGACACTCAGCTCTATCTGTCCGGCCCTGACATCACCTCCCTACTATCCAAAATTCCACAATGCCTGTCCGCCATCTCATCCTTCTTCTCTTCTCGCTTCCTAAAACTGAACATGGACAAAACCGAGTTCATCGTCTTCCCCCCTACCAGACCTATCCATCACTGTTAACAACTACTCACTCTCACACATTTACCATGCCAACTGCCTTATGGTAATTCTCGACTCTTCCTTCTCTTTCAAGCCCCACATACAAGCCCTTGCTACCTCCTGCCGACTCCAGCTCAAAAACATTTCCAAAATCCACTCTTTCCTTGACCACGACACTGCTATAACATTTGTCGATGCTCTCATCATCTCCCGCCTCGACTACTGCAACCTTCTGCTCATCGGCATCCCCGGTACCTCCCTTGTACCTCTCCAAACTATCCTCAATTCTGCTGCCCGACTCATCCACCTGTCTCCCCTCTGCCAATCCCTTCACTGGCTCCCCACTCACCAGAGATCTCGGTTCAAAACCCTAATCATGACATACAAAGCCATACACAACCTGTCCCTTCCATATATCTCTGACATGGTCTCGTGATACCTACCCTCAAGCAATCTGTGCTCCTCACAAGAGCTCTTTCTCTTCTCCCCTCGCATTTCCTCCTCCCACAACTGCATACAAGATTTCTCTCGTGCATCTGCCATCCTCTGGAACTCTCTCCCCAACACATCAGGCACTCCCCTACCCTGGGAACCTTCAAGAAAAACCTGAAGACCCACCACTTCCTTCAAGCCTACCACCTACATTGAGACCTAATCCGCCACATCATCTCGCCCTCACCTCTCCCCCTCCTACTGTCTCACCATCTATCCCTTACAGACTGAGAGCCCTCGTGGACAGGGTCCTCTACCCTACTGTACCTTCATGATTTGATTGTCATCACTTCACGTTCTTGTCCTCGTCTGCCCTTACACATGTAAAGCACCATGGAACCTAATGGTGCTATATAAATAAATAAATAATAATGTATATCTATTATATAATCACGAATGGGTTTTTTGCCCCTTTTGAGTCCGCTCACGCTGCGAGTCAATGTCGTCATGTGGATACGCCCGAAGCATTGGCCGCGCAGCGGCCATTGCGAGTAGTTCTAAGGCGACTCGCTATGCCCGCGCAGCGGCCATGGCGAGTCGCCTTAGCAGCGCAAAGCATTGGCCGCGAAGCGGCCATTGCGAGTCAGAGACTCGCTCTGCTAGAATCGGGCACCCAGCTAGTTAATAATAATATCCCCCCTCTTTCATGACTTTTTAGCGTACATGCATATAACATCTTTTTCAGGAGGGCATACACAAAGCAATTCAAGAAAGGGAACTGCAAGTCTTTTTGTTTTCTTTCTTTTTTTTTTTTTTTTTTTTTAAAACAACATTTTTTTATTTTTTTGTCATATTCTGATCATTTTTTTCCTTGTTTTTCACTGCCGCCATTTTTTAAGAAATGTTCTACTGTTTACAAGACATCTTTTATTCTTGTGTACTCTTGAATTTTTTGTATTCATTCAACAATGAAGAAATTGCTAACTTTTTTTTATGCAAGCATGCTAACAAAAAGCTTGAAAGAGCATCGGAGTGTCTTTTGTACCATTCTATTAACTTAACTAATGTAAGTATTGTGCATCCTCCAACAAACAACTGAAGAATGGTGAGTTCACATTCTTTAACCGCTTGGCATTTCTGGAAACCTGAAATGGTTAAAAGATGCTCAAAAATCTGAATATAAGAAGACATATTATTTTTTTACGTAAAAATAAATACATTTTTTATTTTAGGATTTTCTAGATGTACTTTTAGGCAGTTTTCATAGTTGACCTGAGTGAAACGTTGTGTGAACATACCCTTGAGTTATAAAGTGTTGAGTTATAAAAATGAGTTATAAAAACTCTTGGAAAACTCTTCCAAATCATTTTTATTATGGGAAATCAATTTTGCTGCTCCTATGAGGACATTTTTTATATTTCTTTTTTTTGACAAGGTTTTGAAGAGTGCTTGGTGTATAAAAAAACAGATCATAAAGGATGTATCTCCAGCTAGGCACTGTCCAATCAAACAGCTGAAAAGAAAGCTTCCATAAAAAAAAATCTCTGAGCATTCTTCAAAATCACTTCAGGACACCACACAAGAAAATCCCATGACAGACAATATGATCAGTGATAACAAAAATTCTCAATTAAACGTCACCTGATTAACCCAAGAGGAAGTACGGCATCGTCTAAAAATCACTAAAATTGACAAATCCCCGGGCCCAGATGGGATACACCCCAGAGTGCTGCAGGAATTAAGTACTGTCATAGATAGACCATTATTTTTAATATTTAAAGATTCCATAATATCAGGGTCTGTACCACAGGACTGGCGTATAGCAAATGTGGTGCCAATATTCAAAAAGGGGACAAAAACTGAACTTGGAAATTATAGGCCAGTAAGCTTAACCTCTACTGTGGGTAAAATCCTAGAGGGTTTTCTAAGAGATGCTATACTGGAGTATCTGAACAAAAATAACCTCATGACCCATTATCAACATGGTTTTACGAGGGACCGTTCCTGTCAAACTAATCTAATAAGCTTCTATGAAGAAGTAAGTTCTGGACTGGACCAAGGAAATGCAGTGGATGTGGTGTATATGGACTTTTCAAAAGCTTTTGATACGGTGCCACACAAAAGGTTGATACATAAAATGAGGGCAATGGGGATAGGGGAAAATATGTGTAAGTGGGTTAAGAACTGGCTTAGTGATAGGAAACAAAGGGTGGTTATTAATGGAACACACTCAGAATGGGTCACAGTTAACAGTGGGGTACCACAGGGGTCAGTGTTGGGCCCGCTTCTATTTAATATATTTATTAATGACCTTGTAGGGGGCATACAGAGTAGAATCTCAATATTTGCAGATGACACTAAACTCTGCAGGGTAATCAATACAGAGGAGGACAATTTTATATTACAGGAGGATTTATGTAAACTAGAAGCTTGGGCTGCTAAATGGCAAATGCGCTTTAATGGGGATAAATGTAAAGTCATGCACTTGGGCAGAGGAAACAAAGGGTATAATTATGTGCTTCATTATAAAACACTGGGCAAAACTATCACTGAAAAAGACCTGGGTGTATGGGTAGATGACAAACTCACATTTAGTGGCCAGTGTCAGGCAGCTGCTGCAAAGGCAAATAAAATAATGGGATGTATTAAAAAAGGCATAGATGCTCATGAGGAGAACATAATTTTACCTCTATACAAGTCACTAGTGCGACCACACTTAGAATACTGTGTACAATTCTGGTCTCCGGTGTATAAGAAAGACATAGCTGAACTAGAGCGGGTCCAGAGAAGAGCGACAAAAGTTATTAGAGGACTAAGGTGTCTGCAATACCAAGACAGGTTATTAAACTTGGGGTTATTTAGCTTGGAAAAACGAAGGCTTAGGGGTGATCTTATAATAATGTACAAATATATGAGGGGGCAGTACAGAGACCTTTCTAATGATCTCTTTACTCTTAGGCCTGAGACTGAGACAAGGGGGCATCCTCTACGTCTGGAGGGAAGAAGGTTTAATCATAATCACAGACGCGGATTCTTTACTGTAAGAGCAGTGAGACTATGGAACTCTCTGCCACATGATGTTGTAATGAGTGAGTCACTACTAACATTTAAGAGGGGCCTGGATGCCTTTCTTGAAAACTATAATATTACCAGTTATACATACTAGATTCTTTGATAGGGCGTTGATCCAGGGAATTAGTCTGATTGCCGTATCTGGAGTCAGGAAGGAATTTTTTCCCCCAATGTGGAGATTAGTGTTGCCACATGGGTTTTTTTTTGCCTTCCTCTGGATCAACATGTTAGGCTATGGGTTGAACTAGATGGACTTAAAGTCTTCCTTCAACCTTAAAAACTATGTTACTATGTTAAAACTATGTTACATGCTTTAGTAAGAAAAAAACATATTAAGGGTATGTGCACATCAGTCTTTTCTGCATCTTTGCAGAACGACCGGGAACCGGTGGAGAATGGCAGAACTGAGTTTTCTGAACTCACTAGTGTCCCTGGTTTTGTTAGCGTTTTACTAACGATTGCGATCGGGTTACTAGCATTTGTACAGCGTGTTCTTGACGATTTCCCCGGCGTTCTTCTTAGCGATTTCCAGACTGGTCTTTGTTGCACTTGTTCAGCTGGACCCGCTGGAAAAACGCTGAAAAGAAGTCGCTTGCTCTATCTTTGACAACCGGTGGAAAACCGGTGAATAAACTGAAAACGACCAGACAAAAATCGTTCTAATGTAGACAGCGATTTCTAAACTCCATTGACTAGCATGTTAATCCAGCCGGTGGCTAGGATTAACATAAATTAACATAAAACTCAGCGGAAACCGCCGACAGGAAACTTCCAAAAACAGCCCACAAAACGACTGATGTGACCCTAAGGCCGCTTCACACTGCGGCGTGATCCGGTCCGGTTCTGTCCAGGAGGACCTAGACAGCCGCGGACCGGATCTGCACACAGGACTGGGGGGCTATTATGCCCTCCGGTCCTGTGTGCAGCGCACGCAGCTGCAGCCAATGACAGATAGATAGATAGATAGATAGATAGATAGGATTGATAGAAAGAACTGGTAGATGGAAAAAAAAAGAAAAAAAAATGACAGATGGAAGAAATAGATATATAGATAGATATCAAATAGAAAAATGATCAGCACAGCACTAATGGTGGGGTGCATGCCGACCAAACTTTCCTTTTCATACATACAATTAAATAAGAGGGTTGCAGCACTCTGGTACTGATGTAAAAAAAAAGAGCTTTTTATTCCAGCATGGGCACAAAGTGGCAATGTTTCGGGCACACATGCTCTTTCCCCAGCAAACACTGGTCTGCTTAAGTTTTATGCATTTTTCCAAATTACATCATTAATCCACCAATATGTAGACTAACATTTATAGCAATGTGCGCTCCATTTCTTTGAATATATAAGTACCGTATATACTCGTGTATAAGCCGACCCGTGTATAAGCCGACCCCCCTACTTTTGCCCCAAAAATCTGGAAAAACCTATTGACTCGTGTATAAGCCGAGGGTGGACCCCAGCACAGGTATACAGCCCCCAGCAGTGTGGTATACAGGCCCCCCCCCAGTGGTATACAGGCCTCACCAGTGGTAGTATACAGCAGCCCTAGTGGTAGTATACAGCAGCCCCAATGGTAGTATATAGCATCCCCAGCAGCCCCAGTGGTAGTATACAGCAGCCGCAGTGGTAGTATATAGCAGCCCCAGCAGCCCCAGTGGTAGTATATAGCAGCCCCAGCAGTAGTATACAGCAGCCCCAGTGGTAGTATATAGCAGCCCCAGCAGCCCCAGTGGTAGTATACAGCAGCCCCAGTGGTAGTATATAGCAGCCCCAGCAGCCCCAGTGGTAGTATACAGCAGCCCCAGTGGTAGTATATAGCAGCCCCAGTGGTAGTATATAGCAGCCCCAGCAGCCCCAGTGGTAATATATAGCAGCCCCAGTGGTAGTATATAGCAGCCCCAGCAGCCCCAGTGGTAGTATATAGCAGCCCCAGTGGTAGTATATAGCAGCCCCAGTGGTAGTATATAGCAGCCCCAGTGGTAGTATACAGCAGCCCAAGTGGTAGTATACAGGAGCCCCAGCAGCCCCAGTGGTAGTATACAGGAGCCCCAGCAGCCCCAGTGGTATATACAGCAGCCCCAGTGGTATATACAGCAGCCACAGTGGTATACAGGCCTCAGCAGTATATACAGCAGCCCCCAGGGGTTATACAGCACCCCCCAGGGGTTATACAGCACCCCCCAGGGGTTATACAGCGGCCCCCTGGGGGTACCCAGCAGCCCCCAGGGGTTATACAGCGGCCCCCTGGGGGTACCTAGCAGCCCCCAGGGGGTACCCAGCAGCCCCCTGGGGGTACCAACAGCCCCCTGGGGTACCAACAGCCTCCAGGGGGTACCCAGCAGCCCCCTGGGGGTACCAACATCCCCCTGGGGGTACCAACAGCCCCCTGGTGGTACCAACAGCCCCCAGGGGGTACCCAGCAGCCCCCTGGGGGTACCAACATCCCCCTGGGGGTACCAACAGCCCCCAGGGGGTACCAACATCCCCCTGGGGGTACCAACAGCCCCCAGGGGGTGCCCAGCAGCCCCCTGGGGGTACCCAGCAGCCCCCTGGGGGTACCAACAGCCCCCTGGGGGTACCAACAGCCCCCAGAGGGTACCCAGCAGCCCCCTGGGGGTACCAACAGCCCACAGAGGGTACCCAGCAGCCCCCTGGGGGTACCAACAGCCCCCAGGGGGCACCAACAGCCCCCACAAGCTGGCACTGTCCCCCCTTGTAAGTGCCCCCCCCCCCCCCCGCTACTTATACATTACCATCCCGGTGTTCTGATCGGCGCCGCTCCTCCGTGCTGCGTCTTCATCCTCCCGCGCTGGCCGCATCCGGTTCTCCAGCGGTCGCGCGATGACGTCACATCGCTGCTTCAGCCGGAGATCACGGATGGAGCCAGCGAGGACGGAAGGATGAAGAAGCACCGAGGAGCGGCGCCGATCAGAACACCGGGATGGTAATGTATAAGCACCGGGGGGGGGGCCCTTACAAGGGGGACAGTGCCAGCTTTTGGGGGGCTATATGAACTGCATCCCCCTGCCGCTGATTGACAGGGGGATGCAGTGCATATTTAATGAGCGGCCCCACGTGACGGGGCCGCTCATACAGCAGCCCCCCCGCCTCCTCCAGCCTCCACAGCCCCCACCACACAGCCCCCACCACACGGGTCTACCGTATAGACCCGTGTATAAGCCGAGGGGGGGACTTTTCAGCCCATATTTTGGGCTGAAAAACTCGGCTTATACACGAGTATATACGGTATATTAATTAAGATAGTTGTTACAACATGTGGCCAAGAGTCTTCCAATTAATCAAAAAGCCCTGAAATGAATAAAGGAAAATGTAATTTTACACACTATTATTACATATGAGCACTTCTGTTATAGCACATTGATGCATAGAGGTTAGCATTTTGTGCTTTATATTGTATTCTACATATTGGTGGATTAGTGATGTAATTTGGAAAAATGTATAAAACTTGAGAAGACCAGCCAGTGTTTGCTGGACAAAGAGTGTGTGTGTCCGAAACGTTGCCATCTTGCGCCCATGTTGGAATATAAAGATCTTTTTTTGCATGAGAAACAGAGTGCTGCTACCCTCTTATTAGATATATATTTGAGAAAAAAATGTAAAAACTTATGTTTTTTCAAAAATCAGAAATTCTTATTTTTTTATTTCTGAGGTTCTTAGTACATACATTGGCCAATGTCTGTTTGCTTATCAACTGCGACAAAGTGACCCCAGGTCTGATGAGTCCTAGCGATGACATCCCTGTCCGCCTTTTCCTCCCTATCCCACTACTAAGTGGGCGGACACCATCTCAACCCTAGGCCACCTGTAGGTGATGAGGGTGCAAATTGCAGACATGGAGCCAGTAACTACATATTATTATTATTATTATTATTAATTTATTTATATAGCACCATTAGGTTTCATGGCGCTTTACATGAGGATAAGGGAGACAAAAACAAGTAGACTAAATCTAGGCGATCGGGACGTACAGGTACAGGAGGGGCAGGTACAAAACAAAAAAAACTGTACTTCACTCACAGACACAATGTAAACTGGTGCCAAGCAGGGACCCTGAGTTAAACAACTAGAAAAAAATTCTATGCAGCACTCAGCTACTACCAATAATGTACAATGATGTACATGATGTCAATGTATGTACTAAGAACCTCAGAAATAAAAAAAATAAGAATTTTTGAGTTTTTTTGAAAAAAAAGTAATTTTTTAAATTTTTTTCTCAAATATATATAGCTTGTTAGCTTAGGTACATCATTGGTAGTAGCTGAGTGCTGCAGAAAATTTTTTCTAGTTGTTAAACTCAGTGTCCCTGCTTGGCACCAGTTCACATTGTGTCTGTGAGTGCTGTGCAGTTTTTTCTGTGATAGATAGATAGATAGATAGATAGATAGATAGATAGATAGATAGATAGATAGATAGATAGATAGACTGGAAGAAGGTCACTAGCTGACCGAAACGTCGCTATTCCATTGCCAGAAAGCCATTAAAGGCTAATAATCATCTTTAATCCTGAGTGCTGCAGCCTTTATTTTATAACTTTAGATAGATAGATAGATAAATAGATAGATAGATAGATAGATAGATAGATAGATAGATAGATAGAGATGTACAACAGCACTATAATGTCCCACCCCATATATATTGTGTACATATATTGTAAACTTTTACTATAGTGTGCTTAGCCTTGAATTTAGCCAAAAAAGAAATAATTCATTTTAAAAAACGACTTGGGGTCAAACTATTTTGGATAGCCAGCTAAGGTAAAACAGACATCTGCAGTCTGCAGTCAGCAGCTAGCTGCTTTTCCTTGGCTGGCAATCCAAAAGAGAGGTCAGCCCATGCAGTTTTTTTATTTATTTATTTATAAATAAGTGCTGTCCTCCCCAAATTGGATCACCAGCCAAGGTAAAGTTAACAGCTGGGGTCTGGTATTCTCAGGATGGGAAGGGCCATAGTTATTGGTCCTCTCCAGTCTAAATATAGCAGGCTGTAGCCACCCTAGAAGTGTCATCTCCATTAGATTCGACACTCCTGGCGTTTCACCCAGGCTCTTACCGCTGCCCTGGTGCATTAGCAAATACGGTTACATTATTTGGAGTTGATGACAGCTGTGTAATGTCAGCTGACATCAAGCCCAGGGGTTAGTACGGCAGAGGCATGAATTAGATAACCGACATTTCAAATCCAGTCAGTAATAACAAAAATACCCACAAACAAAAATTTTTTTATTTGAAAAAAGAAAACTCCTCAACACATTCCCTCTTTCACCAATTTATATTAAAAAAAACAAAAGAAAAAAAATCCTGCACTAGTCCGGCTTTTCCGCCATAATCTATCAAACCTGATTTAGTCCAAAAAAATCAAACTTGCATAACTTAAAAAAATAATAATGAACAGATAAAAACAGGAGACAATCCCTCATTAACCATTTTATTTCCCATGGCAATCCAGAAATGTCTGGTGCATTCCCATGGATGTCGCTAGAGGTCTTAGTCTCCCAGGATATGGGGGTCACATTCACTGAAGGTTTCACCCATACACTAGGAGAGCAGCCACTATGCTATTCCCAGAATTTTAATGAGCTGTGACCATAGGTTACCATAACTCATAATTATGGGGTATCGCAGCGGGTATCCCGTGAGTGTGAACTCCAGTAACCTCACCAATGTCACTGCTCAACACACTCGCTGTCTCAGCATACCTGATATATGCTACTGTCTGACAATCAAAAAGGTCACACACTCTCTGAAAGCCTATGGATTTTTTACCTGATGAAGACGGCTACCTGACCGTTGAAACGCGTTGTGTGTTAACTGAGGGACGTAATAAAGGATTTGGATCATTAATCCTCCATTATCTTTCTTTCCCAGTGCTCCTAAACAGACTGTTTATTTTGTATTATCTCTTGTTCCCCCTGAAGGGAAAAACAGCAGGAGCAGCAGAGAGAGTGAGGAGTGGAGGAAGGCAAACAGATCTTGTTGAAAGCACTTCTGGTCGCTAGGAAACTAGAGAAACAGTGCAGGAGCCCTGGTGACGTGTGCACTGTCACGTGGAGTTCCCCGTCGGAGGAGCCAGTCTAGCAGCAGCTGGTGAAAGCCGACAAGGGATGAGGACGCCGGAGCTTTACACCGTGGTTGTGAGAGGGCTCACAACACCCCCAGGTGAGGGTGGAAGATAAAAAAAAGCCCACTAAAACACAGTTTGCTAAACAGAGCTTCACATTGCGCCCCCTCCCCCACCTTTCTTTTATTTTTTTTTCTTCTTGTATGGATTTTTTACAGCATACAAGGATTATTATTACTATTTATTATTATAACACCATTTATTCCATGACGCTTTAGATGTGAAAAGGGGCATACATAGACAAGTACAATAATTATGAGCAATACAAGGTACAGACAGGTACAGGAGGAGAGAGGACCCTGCCTGCGTAGGTTCACAGACTACAAGGGACAAATTAAAATGGAGAAATAAAAAATACCTAAAAATTTTCATCTAGAAGCTTTTACTTTCTTGAAAAAAAGGAGAAATGGATTATCGATGCTCAGTACATTAAAACTGCTCTGTTCCCCTTTAATTTCACTTCCACAATGTATATACATACATTGCAGAAGTGAAATTAAGTAAAGCAAGGGTTAAAAATAAAAAAAATCTCAACTCTCTGGCGTGTCCCACGATGCCTCCATCTAGCTCCCGACAGCTTAAGGACCTGGCAGGGCGGGGCTACCCAATCAGCTGAGTGGTCATATGACCGTATCAGCTGAGCGGTTTAAATCCCATGCCCGTCAAAACCGATAGGCAGGTGGGAGATTTAAACCGCTCAGCTGATGCGGTCATATGACCGCTTAGCTGATCGGGTTGTCACATAACCGCATCAGTGCGGTTTAAATCTCCCGCCGATCTGTTTTGGCGGCCACGGGATTTAAACCGCTCAGCTGATGCGGTCATGTGACCGCATCAGCTGACCGGTAGCCCCGCCAGGTCCTTAAGCCCCAGGAGCTAGATGGAGGAGGGGTGAGGGTGTTTTTTTTTTTAACCCTTGGTTCACTCCCGCAATGTGTGTAGATGCATTGCGGGAGTGAAAGTGCCCCGCTTGCCTGCACTTTGCAGGCTCGGGCTTTCTGTGTCCAGATCCATGAAAATCATGGACCCGGACAAAGAAATGGCAACCGGAGGTCACCTCCGATGCTGTCCTTTCCTGTCCGTGGGGTCCTGCAAAAAGTAGGATCCCACAGACAGGAAAAATACACAATGTTAAAGCAGCCTTAAGGAGAGCTACTTTACAAGTCTTATGTGAGATTAAAATGGAACAATTTAAAGCTTTATTTATTACATATAAACAGTTGAAGATATTTATTCCTATATGTGTACTGGGACGTTCCTAACAAGCATGTGTTATTTCTAAAATGAAAATCAGAAAGGGTTTGATTTGCTTAGTTTTTATTGAAGTGAATAAATCATTTACCCTTAAGTCTTTGATGTAAGCAACTCTTCTTTTTCTGTTCTCAGCCTCAAACATATTGCATTTTTTTTATCCCACCTGTAAAGGAAACATCTTGATTTACTCATAGTAGAGCAAGCAAACTGGCTAATAAATTTTTATTTTATGAGTTTACTTGAAGATCCTTGGCTTCCCACTACAGGCTGAGAAAAAGATCACAGGTTAATTAATTGATTGCAGACCGTGTCAAAGTTCTCCAGTCCTTTACAGCAGGTGGGTCTTGAAATCGGAACAAGGGTCATCAAATATCAATCATAAAAAGTGTTGTTTTAATTTATGGTTTAAGATGGGAGCAGAATGTTTACATATTAGCCACACTGGTCCGAAAATAAGCTGATTTGCTAGGAGCAACTGTATTAATAGTAATAGTATTGATACAGATAATTTCTCAAAAACCAAGAACTTACATCCTATTTTTTTTAATTTTTACTTTGAATTTATGTACACAATTGATGTAAAAGATTTACACACTGCCAATAAAATGCCAGTTTTTTTCCTGTGAAAATGTCACACCAAGAAGAATCATTACAGAACATTTTGTACATTTAATGTCATGTATACACTGCACAAATCCATTCAGAAACAAACTGAAATACTTTTGAGAAGGGAAGGCAGGGTATAAATAATTAAATTAAAATACTGTGGTTGCATTAGGGTGAAAACCCTTATAAATGGGGATGTGATTGTGTTCAGAAATAGAAAATCAGTTGTAAGCTGTGGCCAGACATTTTGGTTTTGCAGATTCACAGCAAAACCTGAGTTGTTTGCTTCCAGCATCTCCCGGTTTTTCAAAGGAGGTTTGCTGCATTTTTCCCTGCAGATTTGGCCCATTTTTAACGCGTTTTTGCTGCAGATTTGTTTGCTGAGTTTTTGCTGCAGATTTGTTTGCTGAGTTTTTGCTGCAGATTTGTTTGCAGAGTTTTTGCTGCAGATTTGCCATAGAAGAAAGCCAACAATGCAGAAAAAGAATTACATGCTCATTCTTTCATATCCATAGAAAAATCTGGGGTGTTTACACTTTCTGCAGAGAAATTAAACCAATATGTGTGGACAGCTTTTTAATGAATCGCATAGAATTTGCTGGGAAACAGAAGTGCAGGAAAGGATTAGCATATATTTACATTAAGACCAAATCAGCACTAAAAACACACTGTGTGAACATAGCCTTACACTCATGTCAGTACACAGCTGCCATCAGTTAATTGGATTCTGATTAACCTCGCATAAAGTTCAGCTATTCTGGGATTTCCTTGACATTTTCTTAGGCTGGCTTCACACCACGGTTCTATCAGGTCCGGGGCTGTCCGGGGAGCACCTGACAGCCCCAGACCCGATTTTACTGTAGTGCAGCCCTATGGGGCTGGATGGAGCCGGATGGCAGCTATCTGCCATCCGGTTTCCATCTGTCCGGGAGGATTCGGGTGTATTCAGATTTTTCTCCCGGACAAAAAAATGTCTTGTTCATGGCCTCTCAGCCGAGATGGCCCTCTTGGTTTCCTGCAGGCTGTCTGCCTGCTCCTTCCACTTCCTCCTCACTCCAACATCACTGATTGACTACTCACTAACTGACTAACTGACTAACTGACTAACTGAGCTATTAGGTTCCCTGTAGAGGTCCCTAAGACCCTCCCTGGGTTTCTCCCACCACTATCCCTAGTGTGTGAGTGCAGCTCTAGGGCTCCATCTTGTGACCATTGTCCCAATTGCAGTGGAGAACTACACCGCTTTTCTGAGTGCAGTACCCCTTTTGGGGCACCTACGTAGTGGGGCGCCACACAGTCATTTTAAGCGAATTTATAATGCAGACAATTGTCGGCTGTGCTGCTAACAGTATATTAACCCATGCAGAGCCAGGGTGTGATGACACCATGTGTCCTGGGAGTGTGGACACTCCCTGTACACATGCTGTCACCACACTAATATTGTATTAACCCTTCAAAAACCATGTTAGTAGCCGAATCTGCAGCCTCTGTGCTGAAATACCGCACAGAGGCTGCAGATGGGCTTAATAGACAGCACAACCCTGTGGTTTGTAAAAATTAAAGTTCAATTCTGTTTAACTAATCATCTTACACTGCTCCTGTCACAGCGGTGCAAGATGATTTTTAACTGTACCGGCAAATTCAAACCCCGTGGCTTTTGAAGCGATTCCAACAGCACACGCGTGCGAATATCTCACCGTGTGCTGTATGGGTGCGAGATTTTCTCACACCCATAGAGGTGCATTGCCCGCTCGCACGTTAGAATCGCATGCAGTCACAGCACTCGGACCGGAGTTTAGTGCGGGGGACTTGCACCAGTGTGCTTTGCCTGATAGGGCAACACTGGTCCGAGTGCAATGCGAGTTTTTCGCATTGCACTCGCGCGAGTCTCATGCCAGTGTGCCTTCAGCCTCTGACAGATTTGTTACGCAAAGAAGAGTGAGCAAAAATTGCCAATCCTAGATGTGCCATTATCTGCCAGACTTCTATTCAAAAAGACTAAATGCGGTCATAAATTCAAAGGGTATATTAATAAAGTATTCATTTTAGGGTGTGTATATTTAGGCAACAATCTTATTTTATTTTTGTTTTTGTACCCTAAATATCTTAATTTATGTATTAGTCCATAAGTTTATTAATTGAATTGTAAAGATTATGGGTGCAATTAACCCCTTAATGCAATATCACAAGCATGTACAGTGCTTTGTGAAAGTAATTGGCCCCCTTGAACTTTTCAACCTCTTTCCACATTTAAAGCTTTAAACATAAAGATATAAATTCTAATTTTTTTGTGAAGACTTAACAAAAAGTGGGACACAGTCGTGAAGTGGAACGAAATTTATTGGATATTTTAAACCTTTTTTGAACAAATAAATAACTGGAAAAAGGGGAGTACAATATTATTGGACCCCCTTAAGTTAATACTTTGTAGCACCACCTTTTGCTGCGATTAAAGCTGCAAGTCGCTTGGGGTATGTCTCTATCAGTTTTGTACATCAAGAGATGGAAATTCTGGCCCATTCTTCCTTGCAAAACAGCTTGAGCTCAGTGAGGTTGGATGGAGAGCATTTGTGAACAGCAGTTTACCTTTCATTCCACAGATTCTCAATTGGATTCAGGTCTGGATTTTGACTTGGCCATTCTGACACCTGGATACGATTATTTTTGAACCATTCCATTGTAGATTTTGCTTTATGTTTGGGATCATTGTCTTGTTGGAAGATAAATCTCTATCCCAGTCTAAGGTCTTTCGCAGACTCCAACAGGTTTTCTTCCAGAATGGTCCTGTATTTGTCTCCGTCCATCTTCCCATCAATTTTAAACATCTTCCCTGTCCCTGCGGAAGAAAAGCAGGCCCTAACCATGATGCTGCCACCACCATGTTTGACTGTGGGGATGGTGTTTTGAGGGTGATGAGCTGTGTTGCTATTACACCAAACATATCGTTTTGTATTGTGCCCAAAAAGTTTGATTTTGGTTTCATCTGACCAGAGCACCTTATTCCACATGTTTGGTGTTTCTCCCAGGTGGCTTGTGGCAAACTTCAAACAAGACTTTTTATAGATATCTTTGAGTAATGTCTTTCTTCTTGCCACTCTTCTATAAAGGCCAGATTTGTGCAGTGTACAACTGATTGTTGTCCTATGGACAGAATCTCCCACCTCAGCTATACATCTCTGCAGTTTAGAAGGACGGCCGGGTCTTGGTAGATTTGCAGTGGTCTGATACTCCTTCCATTTCAATATCATCACTTGCACAGTGCTCATTGAGATGTTTAAAACTTGAGAGATCTTTTTGTATCCAAATCCGGCTTTAAACTTCGCCGCAACAGTATCTCAGACCTGCCTGGTGTGATCCTTGGTCTTCATGATGCTCTCTGCACTTGAAACAGAACCCTGAGACTATCACAGAGCAGGTGCATGTATACGGAGTCTTGATTACATGCAGGTGGATTCTATTTATCATTACCAGTAATTTAGGACAACATTGGATTATTCAGAGACCTTCACTGAACTTCTGGAGTGAGTTTGCTGCACTGAAAGTAAAGAGGCCGAATAATATTGCACGTACCACTTTTCAGTTTTTTATTTGTTAAAAAAGTTTAAAATATTCAACTCATTTTGTTCCACTTCACGATTGTGCCCCATTTGATGTTGATTCTTCACAATAAAATTAGAATTTATATCTTTATGATTGAAGCCTGAAATGTGGCAAAAGGTTGAAAAGTTCAAGGGGGCCAAATACTTTCACAGTGCACTGTAGGTTTAATGGAGAGTGACCATGTTTGGCTTGGGCAGAAGAGCTGAGCTCTCATCACATGCTTTTTAAATGGTTAAATGGTTTAAAAATTCTCCTTAATTCAGATTCTTAAGCAGCTACAACAAAATGAACAGGAAAACGTAAAAGAAAAAACCCAACAAGACAGCATGTAGTTCAACAAGTAGGGATGAGCGAGTAGTGAAATATTCGGACTCGCTATACTCGTAACAAGAAGGTCCTAATACTCAGCTACTCGTTACGAGTCCAATGTAAGTAAATGGGAAATGTGAGTAGTTTTCTAGTGTATCTATATACACTGCTAAAGTGAAATAAAAGTTAATAAAAGGTGTTAAAAATAAAAAAAATAACATACTCACCTATCCGACGGCTGTCCCGGGACCCAAAAAGAAAACATCTGCTGGTCTGCCAGGACTTTATGCCTGAGGGCCAATCAGATGGCCGGTAGTAATCAGGTGATGTGTGACGTCATACACACCTGATCGCTACCGGTCATCTGATTGGCCATCAGACGTAAGGTCCTGGCAGGCCAACGGATGTGTTCTTTTCGGATAAGGGGACAGCCGTTGGATAGGAATAATCATAAAAGGCAGTACAACGCATTTTGACTCTAGCATGAGTCTTTCTCAGGTATTATTATACAATATCAAAAATAGTATATGTGCTTCCTTATGTAGCTCACACTATATCTGAGTTAGGGAGGTTGAGAACCACCCCATTAGTTAATTAGGTTAATTGGTTCCATGTTTGCCCATAATTAGCATGGGGTTACTCTAAATTGCGAGTTGAAAATAACTTTAGTTGTTTCTATTCTAGTACTGCCTATTTCCCATCAAGGGATATTTCTAAATGTATTTTTTTTTTAAAGAAAAGATTAGATTACACATATTTCTAAATCTAAGATTAACACACATCTATTATATAATTGTCGTAGCGACTTCCGTCGGAGCGGCGCAACTTCCGGT
>JARQOC010000009.1:114597401-114621882 GCA_033576535.1 Allobates femoralis | reverse complement strand
CCGATGCAATCGCATCGGGCTCACAGCTAGTTTAGTATAAGAGGGGAGATGTGTATCATTCAAATACTTTTATTTGGTGATATGAACCCGGATGTTAAGGTCCAGCAGCATAGCTGCTGAGAAATATTATTTTCTTTTACAACAGGGACAGGTTTTTGTGAACAGCTAAAGAGATGGGCGGGATGGCTGCTCACCACATCTCCATCTCAAGGTGTGCTGCTCTTACTGTAACACAAAACATCCTCAACATCACATCACCATCCTCCCGATGCGATAGCATCGGGCATTAATCTAGTTATTATTATTCTTCTTGGAGCACCATATCTGAATCCACTAGTAATCCATCATATTCATGTTCATATCAAGAGCGGCATCTATTCCTCAATACTAAAATAAAATGAATTAAAAAAGGGATCAATATACAGTTTAAAAGAACCACTTATGCCCCGACATAGAATATAGACTTTAAAGATAAGGTACATAACTGATGGTCTTATTAAGGCCTGCTGGTTGGACTGTTTTCAAAGTCCAAATCCAACGCGTTTCAAGTTGGGCTAACTTAACAGTAGCATTTCCACCACGAATGCCAAGATCAAAGTTGACTCTAATTGTAGCACTGAGAGGGCATAGGCAGTACTGCTGATTGATCCTGCACATAGTGGTGATCTAAAAAGTCCATTTGGACATTCCACATTGTAGCCACGCTTGGTTGCTTCTAATTGTTGCACTGAGATGATGATACTACTGATTGATTGCACTGAGATGGTGATACTACTAATTGATTTTGCACACAGTGCTGATTTAACAAAATCCATTTAGACTTCCATGTTGTGGCTATATAGGATCTACGCCATTTGTTGTGCATAATATTAATTTATCTTTACTCTCTTCACAATTGTTTGATCCATAACAGACATATATTTAATACTAGTAAAAAGGCCCGATGCAATTGCATCGGGAGCGCGGTGAAATGAATTGTGTGTATACAGGTGGGTGAGTGGGTAGCAGAGTATACAGGAGGCTCTGTGGGTAGCAGAGTATACAGGCGGGTCTGTGGGTAGCAGAGTATACAGACGGCTCTGAGGGTAGCAGATTATACAGGCGGCTCTGTGGGTAGGAAAGCATACAGGCGGCTCTGTGGGTAGCAGAGTATATAGGCAGCTCCGTGGGTAGCAGAGTATACAGGCCGGTCTGTGGGTAGCAGAGTATAGAGGCGGCTCTGTGGGTAGCAGAGTATAGAGGCATCTCTGTGGGTAGCAGAGTATAGAGACATCTCTGTGGGTAGCAGAGAATACAGGCGGCTCTGTCGGTAGCAGAGTATAGAGGCAGCTCTGTGGGTAGCAGAGTATACAGGCGGCTGTGTGGGTAGCAGAGTATACAGGTGGCTCTGTGGGTATCAGAGTATAGAGAGTATGATGTGGCGGGAGGCTGGAGGGGTGAGGAGAGCAGAGGCTGGAGGGGTGAGGAGAGGTGAGGCTGGAGGGGTGAAGAGAGGTGCGGATGGAGGGGGGGAGGAGAGGTGCAGATGGAGGGGTGAGGAGAGGTTTGGCTGGAGGGGTGAGGAGAGGTTTGGCTGGAGGGGTGAGGAGAGGTGCGGATGGGGGGGGAGGAGAGGTGCGGATGGAGGGGTGAGGAGAGGTTTGGCTGGAGGGGTGAGGAGAGGTTTGGCTGGAGGGGTGAGGAGAGGTTTGGCTGGAGGGGTGAGGAGAGGTTCGGCTGGAGGAGTGAGGAGAGGTCCGGCTGGAGGGGTGTGGAGAGCTCCGGCTGGAGTGGTGAGGAGAGTTCCAGCTGGAGGGGTGAGGAGAGGTCCGACAGGAGGGGTGAGGAGAGATGCGGCTGGAGCGACGACATCACCACTTGGCGGCAGGACATGGCTGCGTGCTGGGGCTGATCGCAGCCCCTGTCACACGGCATTGTCCTCTGCAGCAGGTGCATGCAGAGAGGGATCAGTCCCTCCCCTCAGGTCGCACATGTGACCTGAGGGGAAGGAGCGGATTGGGCGGTGTGTGGTAAACACAGGACGGCCATCCGATTGATCCAGGACGCCGAGTCCTGGGCAATGGGATGGGCACCCTGTGTGTACAGCACAGCGCCCCAATCCGCTTGCAGGGGCGGCGGCGGCCAATGGGAGTGAGCGGGGCGTGTCAGGCTTTGCAGGCTGACACGGTCCGCTCACTCCCATTGGGCGCCGCCGGCCACAGGACAACGTCACTGGCTCCCGGCACCTGGCCACAGCTCCTAGACCGCTACTCCACCAGCATGGCGACACTGAGGCCCCAGCGGTGAGAGAGCGTCGAGGGGCGGAAGCCACCGATGGCATCCGAGCGGCGTGGACCTCGCAGAGGCCGCGAGGGTGGTCGCGATGAAGCGGGGCCGATGGTTGGCTGGATGGCAGCAGTGTCAGGTAGTGCGGCTTAGGATGGAGGAGGCTGAGAGGATGGAGGAGGCTGTGAGGCTGGAGGAGGCTGTGAGGCAGGAGGAGGCTGTGAGGCTGGAGGAGGCTGTGAGGGTGGAGGAGGCTGTGAGGCTGGAGGAGGCTGTAAGGCTGGAGGAGGGTGTGAGGCTGGAGGAGGGTGTGAGGCTGGAGGAGGCAGTGAGGCTGGAGGAGGCAGTGAGGCTGGAGGAGGCAGTGAGGATAGAGGAGGCTGTGAGTCTGTGAGGCTGGAGGAGGCTGTGAGGCTGGAGGAGGCTGTGAGGCTGGAAGAGGTTGTGGGGCAGGAGGAGGCTGTGAGGATAGAGGAGGCAGTGAGGCTAGAGGAGGCAGTGAGGCTGGAGGAGGCAGTGAGGCTGGAGGAGGCAGTGAGGATGGAGGAGGCTGTGAGGCTGGAGGAGGCTGTGAGGCTGGAAGAGGCTGTGAGGCTGGAGGAGTCTGTGAGGAAAGAGGAGGCTGTGAGGCTGGAAGAGGCTGTGAGGCTGGAGGAGTCTGTGAGGAAAGAGGAGGCTGTGAGGCTGGAGGAGGCTGTGAGGCTGAAAGAGGCTGTGAGGCTGGAGGAGGCAGTGAGGATAGAGGAGGCTGTGAGGCTAGAGGAGGCTGTGAGGAAAGAGGAGGCTGTGAGGCTGGAGGAGGCTGTGAGGCTGGAGGAGGGTGTAAGGATGGAGGAGACTGTGAGGATGGAGCAGGCAGTGAGGCTGGAGGAGGCAGTGAGGATAGAGGAGGCAGTGAGGATAGAGGAGGATGTGAGGCTGGAGGAGGCTGTGAGGCTGGAGGAGGCTGTGAGGATGGAGGAGGCTGTGAGGGTGGAGGAGGCTGTGAAGATGGAGGAGGCTGTGAGGCTGGAGGAGGCTGTGAGGCTGGAGGAGGTTGTGAGGCAGGAGGAGGCTGTGAGGCTGGGGGAGGCAGTGAGGCTGGAGGAGGCTGTGAGGATAGAGGAGGCTGTGAGGATAGAGGAGGCAGTGAGGATAGAGGAGGCTGTGAGGCTGGAGGAGGTTGTGAGGCTGGAGGAGGTTGTGAGGCTGGAGGAGGTTGTGAGGATAGAGGAGGCTGTGAGGATAGAGGAGGCTGTGAGGCTGGAGTAGGCTGTGAGGATGGAGGAGGCAGTGAGGCTGGAGGAGGCAGTCAGGATAGAGGAGGCTGTGAGGATAGAGGAGGCAGTGAGGATAGAGGAGGCTGTGAGGCTGGAGGAGGTTGTGAGGCTGGAGGAGGTTGTGAGGCTGGAGGAGGTTGTGAGGATAGAGGAGGCTGTGAGGATAGAGGAGGCTGTGAGGCTGGAGTAGGCTGTGAGGATGGAGGAGGCAGTGAGGCTGGAGGAGGCAGTGAGGATAGAGGAGGCTGTGAGGCTGGAGGAGGATGTGAGGGTGGAGGAGGCTCTGAGGATGGAGGAGGCTGTGAGGAGGGAGGAGGCTGTGAGGCTGGAGGAGGCTGTGAAGCTGGAAGAGGTTGTGAGGCAGGAGGAGGCTGTGAGGCTGGAGGAGGCAGTGAGGCTGGAGGAGGCAGTGAGGCTGGAGGAGGCAGTGAGGATAGAGGAGGCTGTGAGGCTGGAGGAGGCTGTGAGGCTGGAGAAGACTGTGAGGATGGAGGAGGCTGTGAGGGTGGAGGAGGCTGTGAGGATGGAGGAGGCTGTGAGGATGAAGGAGGCTGTGAGGGTGGAGGAGGCTGTGAGGCTGGAGGAGGCTGTGAGGCTGGAAGAGGTTGTTAGGCAGGAGGTGGCTGTGAGGATAGAAGAGTCTGTGAGGCTGGAGGAGGCTGTGAGGCTGGAGGAGGCTCTGAGGATAGAGGAGACTGTGAGGCTGGAGGAGGGTGTGAGGATGGAGGAGGCTGTGAGGATGGAGGAGGCTGCTGGGAGTAGTATTAGGCATTGTGCTGATAGGACCTTGCATGATGTCAGAATGACATCAGCGTTCGGCGGTGTGATTGGGGCACTCACCGTCATGTGACATATCACTTGGCCGCAAGCAAGCCAATCAGAGGGACAAACGCTGATGTCATTCTGACATCATGCAAGGTGCTATCAGCACAATGCGTGCGTTCTTAGCTCCGGGTGCCGCTGTGATGGAAATGTCGCGGTGAGCGGCGGGGGAGCGGGAGGATGTGGTGGGTGAGAGGCGGGCTGTGGGTGGAGCGGGCAGTGGTTGGGGTGTGGGGTTTAGTGGTGTCCGGCGGCAGTATATTTGCGCTTCCAGCCAGTGTCTGCGGCTCGCGATGGCGCATGGGCGCCTTCGCTCGCAGAGCGTGATGGCGGCACAGTGGCCGGAAGCGCAAAACTGATGATTATGTATATAGATATTACCGTATATACTCGTGTATAAGCCGAGTTTTTCAGCCCAAAATTTGGGCTGAAAAGTCCCCTCCTCGGCTTATACACGGGTCTATACGGTAGACCCGTGTGGTGGGGGCTGTGTGGTGGGGGCTGTGGAGGCTGGAGGAGGCGGGGGGGGCTGCTGTATGAGCGGCCCCGTCACGTGGGGCCGCTCATTATATATGCACTGCTTCCCCCTGTCAATCAGCGCAGGGGGAAGCAGTGCATATGGCCCCCCCAAAAGCTGGCACTGTCCCCCCTTGTAAGGGCCCCCCCCCGGTGCTTATACATTACCATCCCGGTGTTCTGATCGGCGCCGCTCCTCGGGGCTGCATCGCCGTCTTCATCCTCCCGTCCGCGCTCGCTGCATCCATCCGGATTCTCCGGCGGTCGCAGCGATATGACGTCATCGCGCGACCGCCGGAGATCCTGGATGCAGCCAGCGCGGGAGGATGAAGACGGCGACGCAGCACGGAGGAGCGGCGCCGATCAGAACACCGGGATGGTAATGTATAAGTAGCGGGAGGGGGAGGCCTTACAAGGGGGGACAGTGCCAGCTTTTGGGGGCTGTTGGTACCCCCAGGGGGCTGCTGGGTACCCCCTGGGGGCTGTTGGTCCCCCCTGGGGGCTGTTGGTACCCCCAGGGGGCTGCTGGGTACCCCCTGGGGGCTGTTGGTACCCCCTGGGGGCTGTTGGTACCCCCAGGGGGCTGCTGGTACCCCCAGGGGGCTGCTGGGTACCCCCTGGGGGCTGTTGGTCCCCCCTGGGGGCTGTTGGTACCCCCAGGGGGCTGTTGGTACCCCCAGGGGCTGCTGGGTACCCCCTGGGGGCTGTTGGTACCCCCTGGGGGCTGTTGGTACCCCAAGGGGGCTGCTGGGTACCCCCTGGGGGCTGTTGGTACCCCCTGGGGGCTGTTGGTACCCCCAGGGGGCTGTTGGTACCCCCAGGGGGCTGCTGGTACCCCCAGGGGGCTGTTGGTACCCCCAGGGGGCTGCTGGGTACCCCCTGGGGGCTGCTATATGTACCCCTGGGGGCCTGCTGTATACCACTAGGGCTGCTGTATACTACCACTGGGGCTGCTGGGGCTCCTGTATACTACCACTGGGGCTGCTGGGGAATCTGTATACTACCACTGGGGCTGCTGGGGCTCCTGTATACTACCACTGGGGCTGCTGGGGAATCTGTATACTACCACTGGGGCTGCTGGGGAATCTGTATACTACCACTGGGGCTGCTGTATACTACCACTGGGGGGCCTGTATACCACACTGCTGGGGGCTGTATAACTGTGCTGGGGTCCACCCTCGGCTTATACACGAGTCAATAGGTTTTTCCAGATTTTTGGGGCAAAAGTAGGGGGGTCGGCTTATACACGGGTCGGCTTATACACGAGTATATACGGTATATCCCTATTTTTGATGTGGGCTAGTGCAATATATAATTATATTTATAAAAAAACTCTTAGGCTGGTTTCACACTGCGGTCTGATCAGGTCAGATCAGGTCAGGTTTTGTGTGCCAAAACCAGGAGTGACTCCAAAACCTAGAACAGGTGTCAATCTTTCAATTATACTTTTTCTCTGCAAGTTCCTCTCCTGGTTTTGAAACACAAAACCTGACCTGATCTGACCTGATCTGACCTGATCTTACCGCAGTGTGAAACCAGCCTTAGTTGTGGGGTGGATAGAAACCTTTTTTTTATATAGAAGAGCTATTGAATTATAATATATTCATTCTATACTTTATATTATGTATATGTATATTGATATTACAACAGGAGAAAAATATCTACTCTATAATTGCCGTAGGCATTTTCGTGTCGGCCCCCGAAAACGCCGTGGCTTTGTCACACTGTGACGTCACCACGCACGAGCAATGGCCGCAAAGCGGCCATTGCGAGTCGCTGGCCGAAAATAGAACCAGAGGCTCGGCCACAAACTTAGCGATGTACCGCTGAGGCAGCGCGAGCAATGGCCGCGAGGCCATTGCGAGTCGCTACCTCAGCCACCGCACCTGCCGCAAGTCCCCCTATACTTTCAATGGGGATCCATTGCGAGTCGCTGTGTAGCGCGAGCAATGGCCGCGAGGCCATTGCGAGTTGCTACCTCAGCCGCCGCACCAGCCGCAAGTCCCCCTATACTTTCAATGGGAATTCATTGCGAGTCGCTGTGTAGCGCGACCAATGGCCACGAACGTGGCAGATGCGGTTACACTTGCGGCGCGGTTGCGGTAATCCCCATAGAAAGTATAGGGGGACTTGCGGCAGGTGCGGCAAGTGCGGTTTTGCAGGTGCGGCAAGTGCGGTTTTGCACTTGCGGCAGGTTTGCCCGTGAAAAAACCCGTGGCAGACTCTGCTGTTGCTGGGTGGCAACCCATTTTGCCTACCAATCACTATACTCCCCTTTGACTACCAATCACTATACTCCCCCCTGCCGCAATTTTATAGTGTTTACTTTAACTTTTCCTCACAAATTATTCCTGCCTTGGTGATCCTGTGGGACGGACGTCGGAAAACCAGTGCTGGAACCTCATCCCTACAAGACATCTTTTTGGGCCAATATAATCGATTATCAATTATTATTAATTATTAATATTATTATTATTAGTGTTAATATTAATTATTATTATTAATCGATTATGCCTTGGTGATCCTGTGGGACGGACGTCGGAAAACCAGTGCTGGAACCTCATCCTTTCAATATCAGCTAAGATATCTTTTTGGCTCAATATAATTGATTATTCATTATGATTATTTATTAATATTATTATTATTAGTGTTAATATTCATTATTATTATTAATATATTATTAATATTATTATTATATTGATATATTCATAATTATATATCTTTTTGGCCCAATATAATTGATTATTCATTATGATTATTTATTAATATTATTATTAGTGTTAATATTAATTATTATTATTAATCCATTAGTAATATTATTATTATATTGATATATTCATAATTATATATATATAATTATATATATATATATATATATATATATATATATATATATATATATATATATAGAGATATATATATATATATATATATATATATAGATAGAGATATACAGATATATAGATTAATATATATATATAGAGAGAGAGAGGTCATATTATATATATGTATATGATTAGTATATATATATATTGTATATTAATCAAGATTCAAGATTCAAAGAAGCTTTATTGGCAGGACCAAATACATCTCAGTTTTGCCAAAGCAATTGTATAAAGGGAATAGAGATAGGGACTGTGGGGATGTTGGGTAGGAGCTGTAGGGAAGGTGGATGGGATGGATCCAGGATGGGGGGGCTATAGTCCATGGCATAGGGAGGGTGGATGGGGCAAGTCCAGGGTGGGGGCTATAGTCCATGGCATAGGAAAGGTGGATGGGGGCAGATCCAATGTGGAGGCTATAGAGTCCATGGCATCATAGCTCTTTTTCTCGCAGTCTATGGCATTCGCTCACATACCGCACTGCTATCTCCACTGCTCTCTCTTCTTCACCCAGCAGGATAGATGTTTTTTCTTCCTCCTTCATGGTGATGAAATCCGTGAAGAGATGCGAGACTCTCCTGAAGTGAGTGTCCCTCACTGCTGAGTATTTGGAGCAGTGTAGCAGGAAGTGGGTTTCGTCCTCCAGGGCCTCCTGATCACAGTGTTGGCACAGTCTTTCCTCCCTGGGCTTGTATCTCTGCCTGTGTCGGCCAGACTCGATGGCCAGACTGTGGGCACTGAGTCTATATCGGCTCAGGATCTTGCGGTCTCTGGGATCCGGGAGTTTCTCCAGATATGGGGCCAGTCTGTAGTCTCTCTGTAGACTCCGGTACATGGTCAGTTTCTGTGAGCTGAAGATATCGTTCCTCCAGTCACTGACATACCTCTCCTGGCCCTCCTCTACCATCTTCCTGATTCCGGCTTTTGTCAGGCTGTGATTGGTGTTCTGGTTGTGTTGGGTTTGGCTGGGCTGTTCCGAGGGTTCTGGTTTTTCTGTTTCACCTACATGTATCAGGGCTTTATGGTGATGGGAGCTTGGATTGCTCCTATGCAGGTAAGCCTGGAATGACAGTGCCCTCTTTAGAACCGTTAGGTGTAGAGGGAATCTGCCCAGCTCTGCCCGACAGGCACTGTTGGAGGTGCTCCGGTGGACCTGGAGAAGATGCTTACAGAATTCCAGGTGGAATATTTCTGTTGGGCTGGAATCCCACCTTGACCAGTCTGGGTAGGTGTGAGGACCCCAGACTTCACTGCCATACAGGAGGATTGGGGCGATGATGGAGTCGAAGATTTTTAGCCAGACCCTCACTGGTGGCTTCAGATGGTAGAGTTTCCTTCGGATGGCATAGAAGGTTTTGCAAGCCTTGTCTTTCAGGGTCTCTATGGCCTGTTTGAAGCTCCCTGACCGGTGAATCTCTAGGCCCAGGTAGGTATATTTGTCTGTTCCTGTGAGGTCGCAGTTGTTGAGGACAAATGATGGGTGCTGGTCTGATCTTCTCCTTCTCCTCTGGAACACCATGATGTTGGTTTTCTTTAGATTGACCGGTAGGGCCCAGGTGGAGCTGAATTTCTCTAGGATTTTCAGGTTGTCTTGGAGGCCTTTCTCGGTTGGTGACAGCAGCAGCAGGTCATCTGCGTACAGCAAGAATTTCACCTGAGCATCATGGAGGGTGAGACCCGGTGCGGTGGAGGATTCCAGGGCGGTAGCCAGCTCATTGATATAGATATTAAAGAGCGTTGGGCTTAGGCTGCAGCCTTGTCTGACTCCGCGGCTCTGTTGGAAAATAATCCGTTCTTTTGCCGTTCACACTCACACTGCAGAGGTTCTCGGTGTAGGAGCTTTTGATGACATCGTAGGTCTTTCCTCCTATTCCGCTCTCCAGCAGTTTCAGGAATAAGCCCGGGTGCCACACCGAATCAAAGGCCTTTTTAAAGTCCACAAAGCAGGCATATATCTTCCCATTCTTTGTATTGCGGACGTGTCTCTGAATGAGGCTGTGCAGGGTGTAGATGTGGTCAGTGGTGCGGTGGTTCGGCATGAACCCTGCTTGGCTCTTGCTGAGGACGTTGTGCTCGGTGAGGAAGGTGAGGATCCTCTTGTTCAGGATGCTGTTGAACAGCTTTCCCAGGTTGCTGCTGACACATATCCCCCGGTAGTTGGCTGGGTCATACCTGTCCCCACTCTTGTGGATGGGTGTAATGAGGCCTTGGTTCCAGGTACGGGGGAAGTAGCCGGCCCTCAGCACAATATTGAACAGTTTGACCATTGCAGCCTGTATTTCTGGTGGGCTGTGCTTCAGCATTTCTGGTAGGATCCCATCCAGGCCACCGGCTTTTCTACACCTTATGGAAGAGATCCTATCGGCTACTTCCTGTAGTGTTATAGGTGTATCCACCGGGTTTTGGAAGTTTTTGATTTTTTCCTCCATTGCTTTTAGTTTTGCCATTATGTTTTCCTGTTCTTGGCTTAGTTCTTCCTTTGGGATGTCTTTATAGAGGTCTCTGAAGTACTGGAGCCAGATGTTGCCATTTTGGATATAGGTGTTGTTTTTCTTTTTTGTGCCCATGTGGTTCCATAGTTCCCAGAAGGAGTTGTCTTGGAGGGCGTCTTGGAGTTGGTTAAGCTTGGTAGAGATGTAACTCTGCTTCTTCCTCCTGAGGATGGTTTTGTATTGCCTTTGTATGGTGTCATAGGCTTCCCTCAGGCCCGGGTGGTTGGGGTCTCTGTGTTTCTTGTTGGAGGCTGTTCTCAGGGTCTTCCGTACGGCTTTACATTCTCTGTCAAACCAACCATTGACCTGTGTTTCTTTAGGTCTCTTGTAGTTGACTTTTTTAAGGTCGGACAGTCTGGCCATTGCATGGAATATATTGTTGAGGTCCTTTGCGGCTTGGCTCACTCCCTCTGGGTTCGGCTTGTACTCGTAGTTGTAGAAGTGGTGGAGCATCCGCTGTATTTCAGGGCTGCTGGAAGCTTCTTTATACTTTAGTGCCGACATTTTGGACCATTTATAGGATGGAGGCCGGCTGAAGAGGCCGCTCTGCTGTGGCTTCTGAGTGGATGGTTTCTCTGTCGATTTCATGTACAGAAGAAGTTGGCTGTGGTCTGACAGGTGCGTTTGTGGGGTGACTATGAAGGAGCTGACATCCGCCAGGTTCATGTCTGTAATGGCGTAATCTACTACACTCCTCCCTACATGGGAGTTTAGTGTATACCTTCCTAGGGAGTCACCCTTGCTTCGTCCATTAAGGATATGAAGTCCTAAACTTCTACATATGTTCAGGAGCTTTCTGCCAGTTTTGTTGACTGTACTGTCATAGCTGTTTCTCTCCGTGTGTACAGAGTCCTGGCCGTCATTCTCTGCTCCAAGTATGTAGATGTTTCCATCCGTGGTCAGGAAGTCTCTCTCTCTCCCAGTTCTTGCATTGAGGTCTCCAAAGATGAGAACTTTGCCCAGGGCCTGATAATGGGCGGCTTCTCCTTGTAAGATCTCGAAACAGTCTGGATTGAAGTAGGGGGACTCTGGCGGTGGTATATAGGTGGCGCAGAGGTAGACATCAGACTGAGAGGTGAGGATGGAGCTGCTGATTCTGATCCATATGTGGCTGCCTCCTCTCTTCACCGGTTTGATGTACTGGTGGAGCTCCTCTTTATACCAGATCAGTATTCCTCCTGAGCCCCGGCCCTGTTTGATGTTTTTATTTTTCTGGGCATGGACCGAGAATTTCTTGTATCCAATAGGCACTGGGGATTCGTTTTCGGCCCTGGTCCATGTTTCCAGGAGGATCTGAATGTCTATATTTTTCAGTCTTTGTATAAAATCAGGGTCCTTTGTTTTACATCCAAAGGTCGAGGCGTTGAGACCCTGAATATTCCAGCTGCTGATTGTAAGTGAAGACATTGTTCTGTGTATCTTGTGTGTATATACCTTGTAATGAGTACGGCTGTGTGGGACGCACTGGAGTTCTTTCTGATTTGTAGAGGTGCCTGGTTCCATCCAGTCACATTAGTCTCTTACAGTTCGCTGACCAGGGTCTTTAACTTATCCCTATCTCTGCTCTGCATGTGTCTGTATGGGCTTGGTGGTCCAATCTGTGGAGGTCTCCATCTCTGATGGTCTGATATTGGCTGCATGTGTCTGTGTGGGCTCGGTGGTCCCCACTGTGGAGCTCTCCATCTCTGATGGCCTGATATTGGCTGCATGTGTCTGTGTGGGCTCGGTGGTCCCCTCCGTGGTGGTCTCCTCCTCTGATGGTCTGATACTGGGTGAGGAGCTTTGTTTCCAGCATCCGGAGGTAGGATTGGGGTTTTCTGCTCTTTCATTCTCAGGAATCTTTCAGTGTGGTCATGGTCAATGTTGGATCCAGGCCTGGGGTCTCTGTTTAGCACGATGTCTTTCAGCTCTTTGGCCAGGAGGGTGACCCCTTGTTTGTTGAGGTGTTTATTATCATACAGGTGACGGTGGTTTATGGAGAGGTGTTGTGCCAGGGTCACGTTTGACACAGCCTTGATCCTTTCAGTCAGTTCCATGTTGATGGTTTGGGTGGTTTCCTTGGATATATCCTTTCTTGGGAGCAGCGATGACAGAATGATTTTGGTGTCTGGGAATTGTATCTATATCTATATATATCTATATATATCAGCTAAGATATCGTTTTGGGCCAATATAATCGATTATTTATTGATATATTCATTATTATATATATATATTGATATAGATATATAATATATATATATATATCGATATAGATATATAATATATATATATATATATATATATATACACATTATATAGATTTATATATATATATATATATATATATATATATATAGAGAGAGAGAGAGAGAGAGAGAGAGAGAGAGAGAGAGATATGTCATATTATATATATGTATATGATTAGTATATATATATATTGTATATTAATCTATATATATCAGCTAAGATATCTTTTTGGGCCAATATAATCGATTATTTATTGATATATTCATAATTAGAAATATATATATATATTGATATAGATATATATATATATATAGATATATAGATATACAAACTTAGCGATGTACCGCTGAGGTAGCGCGAGCAATGGCCGCGAGGCCATTGCGAGTCGCTACCTCAGCCGCCGCACCTGCCGCAAGTCCCCCTATACTTTCAATGGGGATCCATTGCGAGTCGCTGTGTAGCGCGAGCAATGGCCGCGAGGCCATTGCGAGTTGCTACCTCAGCCGCCGCACCAGCCGCAAGTCCCCCTATACTTTCAATGGGGATTCATTGCGAGTCGAGTCGCTACCTCAGCCGCCGCACCTGCCGCAAGTCTCCCTATACTTTCAATGGGGATCCATTGCGAGTCGCTGTGTAGCGCGACCAATGGCCGCGAACGTGGCAGATGCGGTTACACATAGAAAGTATAGGGGGACTTGCAGCAGGTGCGGCAAGTGCGGTTTTGCAGGTGCGGCAAATGCGGCAGATGCATTTTTTTTCACCGCATTTGCCTCGACCGCGGGTGCCCGCTTTTACCACAAAATTCCTGACCTAATCATACTGCCAGGGAGGCAAATATATATAATATATTTTTTTGATATATTTGTATGGTATTATTTATATATTTAAATATATTGTATATATTGGTTTTAAATAGATTATTGATCTATATGTTACACAATTATATAAATCTTTTTCAGCCTTATATTAAATTTTTGTCTGAAATTATGTCAGTGCATGAATATTACATTTATATTATCTGTTTATAATTCTTTTAATATCGATTGTCATCTATATGTAAATAATGCTCCTTACTTCATTAACTTCTTTGGTGACTTTTTTTGATCTTAATTTTTTTCTGGCGACCCCTTGCCGCTGTCAGCACAGAAATCCAACCCCTGTCACCATACACCCCCCATATGTCCTCACCCCCCCCCATATGTCCACACACCCCCGCTAATTCGCGGCAGATGCGGTGAAAAAACCGCATCTGCCACGTTTGCTGCATAACCGTTACACTTGCAACGCAGTTGCGGTAATCCCCATAGAAAGTATAGGGGGACTTGCGGCAGTTGCGGCAAGTGCGGTTTTGCATTTGCGGCAAGTGTGGCTGCGAAAAAAAACGTAGCTTTTTGCCTACCAATCACTATACCCCCCCCCCCGCCGCCACTTTAGTGATTAATAATATGTTTAATCCGCCATTTTATAGTGTTTCCTTTAACTTTTCCTCACAAATCATTCCTGCCTTGGTGATCCTGTGGAAGGACGTCAGAAAATCAGTGCTGGAACCTCAGCCCTACAATATCAGCTAAAGATATCTTTTTGGGCCAATATAATCGATTATTTATTGATATATTCATAATTATATATATATATATATATATATATAGATATATAGAGATAGATTAATATATATATATATATATATATATGTCATATTATATACCGTATATGTATATGATTAGTATATATATATATTGTATATTAATCTATATATATAATATATATATAATATATATATATATATATATACACATTGTAATAAATTGTAATATATAATATACATAATTTATTTAAGTTAATATATATAATATATCTTTTTTATATATTTTTATGATATAATTTATATATAAAAATATATTGTATATAATAAAAATTATCATATAAATATTACTACTTTGACTATATTGTTATGCAGAATGTATATTGATTGCTTCCTTAAATAATATACTGTAGCTATTATTACATACATTTTTCTGTACTGTGCTCAATATGAGCTCTGACAAACAAAGAAGCTCTGTTAGAGCTAAGAAGCGTGCGCAGGAAGATCCGGAAAAAAAACTTCTCCGTTTGCTTAAGGTCAAGGAGGCTTTAAATAAAAGAATTGCAAAGGAGTCTGCTGAAGAAAGAAGCAGTCGGTTGGCCAAAAAAGCTGAGGCGGAACGCAAAAGACGCAAACAACAACAGGTGAAGGTGCAAGGAGAACCATCTACCTCTGATATGGCGTCCATATCTGTGTCTCCAACACTTTCTGAAACTCAACTGCCTACAACATCTGGCCGCAAACAACAAAAGGTGAATGTGCAAGGAGAACCATCTACGTCTGATATGGCGTCCATATCTGTGTCTCCAACACTTTCTGAAACTCAACTGTCTACAACATCTGGCCGTAAACAACAAAAGGCAAAGGTGCAAGGAGAACCATCTACCTCTGATATGGCGACTATATCTGTGTCTCCAACACTTTCTGAAACTCAACTGCCTACAACATCTGGCACGGGTAAAGTGAAGTGCAAAGGTTCTTCTAAAACAAGAATAGAAAAGACTGCTTCTGCCATTACAAGACACAATTTGGCTAAAGTCAAGCGTTTACAAATTATGTCACCTACCTCTAAACAACGCCGTTTGGCTCATTTGGCTGCCTTACAGCGTCAACTACGCCAAAAAAAAAATACTCTGTAAGAAGTCTGCAGTCACTACTTCTTTTCTTGAATGTGTTGACAGTTCTACACAGCCACGCCTTATTTATGTAGGCATCTACAAAAAAGGTCATCGGTTGCTCACTTCACCTACGTCATCAATCCCTATTGGCTTTACTGATGACGATACCGGTATTTTAGAACATACCTGTGGGCCCATGAATGTGTTATGTGAACATTGTGAAGCACAACATTTTGAAGCTGAAAGGCCATCTGATGGACAGTTCTCTCTTTGTTGTCACAAGGGCAAAGTTAAGGTACCATTACCTTAGTACCCTGAGCTCTTCACTACTTTACTGAAAGGAGACAGCCCATATAGTAAAAATCTCATGGAGAATATCAGGAGTATTAATAGTTCCTTTGCATTTGCTTCCATGGGTGCAAGTGTTTCTCAACCACCTGGACACGGTCCTTATTGTTTCCGGATTCACGGTCAAATTTACCATAGAACTGGAACTCTCCACCCCGCTGAAGGTCAAGTTCCAGCATATGCACAGCTGTATATTTTGGATAGTGCTACTGCTACTGAACAACGCCTACAGTCTCCAGAAAATCTCAAGTGTAATCCAGCCTTGATGAGAATTATTGCTGAGCAATTGGAAGGTATTAATCCCTTTGTTTCAGCTTATAAAATGTTACGGCAAGTGGAGGAAGAGGAAGAACAGAAAGCATTGGAACATGGCACAAATATGCCTAATATCATCATGGCAATTAAACAAGACAGAGAGCAAGACCCAAGACGGTATAACAACCCTACTGTCCATGAAGTCGCAGTCATATTTGAAAATGCTGATGGAGAGCCACCATTTAATAGAGACATTTTAATACATAAATAATCCGTTGGCCCCCAAAACACAGCAAATAAGTATTTTACACAGTAATTTGGATGCATTACTGTATCCATTGTTTTTCCCTCATGGAGAGCAAGGGTGGCATGAAGCACTCAAGCAGCAAGGCCAAAATTCTTGCAGGGTGACACAGCTGCAGTATTACTGTTATTTGCTGTCAGTACGGACAGAATTCAATCCTGTCCTTAATGGAGGTAAACTGACACAGCAGTACTTGGTGGATGCCTATGTTAAGATCGAGGCCAATCGTTTAAATTTTATACGACAACACCAGAAGGATTTGAAGGTGGAGGATTATTGTCTCCTTCAAGAACATTTGCTGAGAAAATCCGTAGAAAAAGGAATCCCCATTGGCAAGACGGTAATTTTACCATCTTCCTTTGAGGGAAGTCCCCGAAACATGCAGCAGAGGTATCAAGATGCCATGGCGATTGTAACTAAATTTGGAAGACCAGATCTTTTTATAACGATGACCTGTAATCCAAAATGGAGTGAAATTGCAACCAATTTACACCCATGGCAGCGTGCTGAACATCGCCCGGATTTAGTGGCCCGTGTATTCAGGATTAAACTTGAAGCCCTTTTGAAAGATATTACCGTATATACTCGTGTATAAGCCGAGTTTTTCAGCCCAAAATTTGGGCTGAAAAGTCCCCCCCTCGGCTTATACACGGGTCAATACGGTACCTCTGGGCTGTGGAGGCTGGAGGAGGCGGGGGGAGGGTGCTGTATGAGCGGCCCCGTCACGTGGGGCCGCTCATTATATATGCACTGCTTCCCCCTGTCAATCAGCGCAGGGGGAAGCAATTCATATAGCCCCCCAAAAGCTGCCACTGTCCCCCCTTGTAAGGGCCCCTACCCCCCGGTGCTTATACATTACCATCCCGGTGTTCTGATCGGCGCCGCTCCTCGATGCTTCTTCATCCTCCCGTCCTCGCTGGCTCCATCCGTGATCTCCGGCTGTCGCAGCGATGTGACGTCATCGCGCGACCGCCGGAGAACCCGGATGCAGCCAGCGCGGGAGGAATGAAGACACAGCACGGAGGAGCGGCGCCGATCAGAACACCGGGATGGTAATGTATAAGTAGCGGGGGGGGGGCACTTACAAGGGGGGACAGTGCCAGCTTGTGGGGGCTGTTGGTACCCCCTGGGGGCTGTTGGTACCCCCAGGGGGCTGTTGGTACCCCCAGGGGGCTGCTGGGTACCCCCTGGGGGCTGCTGGGTACCCCCTGGGGGCTGTTGGTACCCCCAGGGGGATGTTGGTACCCCCAGGGGGCTGCTGGGTACCCCCTGGGGGCTGCTGGGTACCCCCTGGGGGCTGTTGGTTCCCCCAGGGGGATGTTGGTACCCCCAGGGGGCTGCTGGGTACCCCCTGGGGGCTGCTGGGTACCCCCTGGGGGCTGCTGGCTACCCCCTGGGGGCTGTTGGTACCCCCAGGGGGCTGTTGGTACCCCCAGGGGGCTGCTGGGTACCCCCTGGGGGCTGCTGGGTACCCTCTGGGGGCTGTTGATATCCCCAGGGGGCTGTTGGTACCCCCAGGGGGCTGCTGGGTACCCCCTGGAGGCTGTTGGTACCCCCAGGGGGCTGTTGGTACCCCCAGGGGGCTGTTGGTACCCCCAGGGGGCTGATGGGTACCCCCTGGGGGCTGCTGGGTACCCCCTGGGGGCCGCTGTATAACCCCTGGGGGGTGCTGTATAACCCCTGGGGGCTGCTGTATATACTGCTGAGGCCTGTATACCACTGGGGCTGCTGTATATACCACTGGGGCTGCTGTATATACCACTGGGGCTGCTGGAGCTCCTGTATACTACCACTGGGGCTGCTGGGGCTCCTGTATACTACCACTGGGGCTGCTGTATACTACCACTGGGGCTGCTATATACTACCACTGGGGCTGCTGTATACTACCACTGGGGCTGCTATATACTACCACTGGGGCTGCTGTATATTACCACTGGGGCTGCTGGGGATGCTATATACTACCACTGGGGCTGCTATATACAACCACTGGGGCTGCTGGGGCTGCTATATACTACCACTGGGGCTGCTATATACTACCACTGCGGCTGCTGTATACTACCACTGGGGCTGCTATATACTACCACTGGGGCTGCTGTATACTACCACTGGGGCTGCTGGGGATGCTATATACTACCACTGGGGCTGCTATATACTACCACTGGGGCTGCTATATACTACCACTGGGGCTGCTGTATACTACTGCTGGGGCTGCTATATACTACCACTGGGGCTGCTGGGGCTGCTATATACTACCACTGTGGCTGCTGTATACTACCACTGGGGCTGCTGGGGATGCTATATACTACCATTGGGGCTGCTGTATACTACCACTAGGGCTGCTGTATACTACCACTGGGGAGGCCTGTATACCACTGGGGGGGGCCTGTATACCACAATGCTGGGGGCTGTATACCTGTGCTGCGGTCCACCCTCGGCTTATACACGAGTCAATAGGTTTTTCCAGATTTTTGGGGCAAAAGTAGGGGGGTCGGCTTATACACGGGTCGGCTTATACACGAGTATATACGGTAATTGTGGATTATTTGGTAAGGTTTGTGCTATGGTTCATGTGATAGAATTTCAAAAGCGAGGCCTACCACATGCTCACATTCTAATTATTCTGGATGCCAACTCAAAACTAAGAACTGAGGTGGAAGTGGACAATACTGTTTGGGCTGAAATTCCTGATCCATCACATTACCCTGTGCTCCATCAAATTGTCATGCAACACATGATCCATGGCCCCTGTGGACAACACAATCCCAATTCTCCATGTATGGAGAATGGAAAGTGTAAAAAAGCTTTTCCCAAAAAGTTTCAAACAAAAACTGTTATACCTGAGGATGCATATCCAAGTTATCAAAGAAACGAAGGACCTTCTTTTTCACACCATTCCAAGATGGTTGATAATTCTTGGGTGGTTCCATATAACCCTTTCCATCTATTAAAATATAAGTGCCATATCAATGTGGAAGTATGTGCTTCCATTCAGAGCGTAAAATACCTCTTTAAATATGTGTACAAAGGTCATGACAAAGCCAATGTGGAAATTTGTGAAACCAACATCAGACACGATGAAACTCATAAATTCATGGATTCCAGATATGTCAGTGCACCAGAGGCAGCTTGGCGAATCTTTGCTTTCCCAATGCATAGACAATCTCACAGCATTATTCGTCTTGCAGTACATCTGCCTCATTCACAATCACTTTTTTTTCACGAGGGTGATTCTGTGGACAACATCAGTTATTTAATGGACAGACAATCAACACTCATGGCCTACTTTGCCCTCAATGAGAATGATCCCAATGCTCATGAGTACTTATATCGTCAAATTCCTGAGCATTATGTTTGGAAAGAAGGTGCATGGGAAGTTAGAAGGAGAGGAGGTGCTTCAGTCATTGGTAGACTCTACACTGTTAGTATTCAAGAACAAGAACGGTACTATTTAAGGCTGTTGTTACTCCATGTTAAAGGAGCTACAAGTTTTGACAATCTTAAGACTGTTAAGGAAGTCACATACCCAACTATTAAAGAGGCGGCATTAGCCCTTGGATTGCTCTTCAATGACAGTGTTTGGAGAAAAACTTTATTGGATGCCTGTGTTCTCAATATGCCTGCACAGCTCCGTGACATGTTTGCATATATATGTGTGTTTGGTCCTCCTAATCATCCCCTGGAGTTGTGGCAAGAATTTAAACAACACTTCGTTCAAGATTACTGCCATGCCTATCACCCCGACACTGATGATTGTGAGCATTGTGAAGGATATGCCATGACTGATGTTGAACATGTTTTAAAATTTCATGCTAAACATTTTAATGAATTTAATCTGCCACGCCCAAAAAGAAAACCACACATTCGTCCTCAATACAACAAAGAAGAAGAGTTAGTAAGAGCACATGAAATGAAAGTTACCTTAAATGATCAACAACGTTTGGCCTATAATACAATCCATAAAGCTTTAGAGGATACAAGTGATAAGCCAAAGTGCTTTTTCCTTGACAGTCCCGGTGGAAGTGGGAAAACATATCTCTATCATCTATTGATTCATGAACTGAGAGGAGAAGGAGAAGTTGTCTCACCTGCAGCCAGTACAGGGATTGCTGCTAATCTATTGCAAGGAGGAAGAACTATCCATTCACTATATGGCATACCAATACCAATTAATGAGACATCTGTTTCAAGAATCAAAAATGATACTGATGCGGCCCAACATTTGAAGACTACCAAACTCTTCATCATCGATGAGTCTACTATGTTGTCAACATACGCTTTGCATGTAATTGATCAATTATTACGGGATGTCATGACAACTGATGTCTCCAAGAAAAATAAATTACCCTTTGGAGGGAAAGTCATTGTTCTGGGAGGAGACTTTCGGCAGTGTCTTCCTATCATCTCTCATGGAACAAGGACAGACATCGTAGAGAGCTGCATTAAATATTCACGACAATGGCAGCTTTTCAATCAATTGCCGCTCATTAGCAACATGCGCTCCATTGATTCTGATTATAGCAATTGGTTAATTCAATTGGGAAATGGAGAATTGTCCAATGATTACAACCTTGGTGATGATGTCATTGAGATCCCGCAAGACATGATCTGCACTGGCTCTTTAATCTTGGATATATTTGGTGAAAACATTGTCATTGATGTGAATAATGATGAAAGTATTCAGAATGCTGCATCACATGCCATTCTTTGTCCCAAAAATGACGCTGTGGATTTGATCAATTCAAAAGTTATGGATTGTATTCCTGGAGAATACATTGAATATATGAGCCACGATTCCATTGATCCAGATGAGACAGAAAATCCCGAACAATATCCCGTGGAATTTCTAAATTCACTAACACCAACAGGAATGCCTTCTCATCTCCTGAAATTAAAAGTTGGTACAATTATAATGCTTTTGCGTAATTTTAACAGCAGAAAAGGACTTTGCAACGGGACTCGGATGATTATTATTGCTTTGTTTGACAACTTGATACAAGCAAAAGTAATTTCTGGCTCCGATGAAGGAAATGTAGTCTTCATTCCAAGAATTGATCTCTGTCCATCAGAGACTGGATTGCCTTTCAAACTAAGACGTCGGCAATTTCCCGTGAAGCCTGCCTTTGCCATGACCATAAATAAAACCCAAGGCCAAACTTTGGAGAGAAAGTGGGGATTTATTTGCCAGAACCTGTTTTTGGTCATGGACAATTATATGTGGCTTTCTCACGTGTGAAGAGACGATGCAATGTGAAGGTGAAAGTGGTGGATTCATGCATTCAAGGCAAATTGGTGCCTAACTGTGAGAAAGTCTTCACCAAAAATATTGTCTATCGGAATATTTTGGGATGAACTTTTGCCTATTTTATTTTTTTAACTTTTCTATTTAAAAAAAAAAAAAAAAAATTAGTTTAGTCTTTTCAATTTCAGTTTATGTGCATAGTTTATATAATATTTGTGGAAAAACACATTACAGATTTCATTGGAGATGTGTATCATTCTGATTTTTTCACAGGGTGATAGAAACCACTATTTAAAGCTCCAGTACTCTACGTGCTGAGAGATTTGATTCTTATTCTTTAAAGGGAGAGGTTTTTGTGAACAGCTAAGAGACGGGTGGGACGGCTGTTCACACACATCTCATTAGCAAGGTGTGTTCCACATGTTTAGATAGATAGGGACAAACATAAATTATTAATTAGATTCTACCACGACATTTTTCTTAGATTTTTTAACTTTGTTGAGGAATATACTAAATGATAATAATTGATCATGAAGGACTCAACAAGAACATACTTGCTGTAATTTTCATAATTGCATATATGTAATTTGTACTTAACTTGCGGTTTGTGCAGACAACATAGTTGCGGCAGTGTCATCCACATCAACTGCAGTCACCTGTGGTTAGTTAGTGGATGCATCTTATGCACCTGCTGAAGCTACGTTAACTCCATTTACCGTAGGTTAACTACAAGTTTTTTTGTTATTGTATGGATATTGCTGCAAGTCTGTAGTTGGTAACTCCTTCTGTATCAATTTACAAAATTTTATTATTTACATCACAATCCTCAAAAAATCTAAGAAAAAGCCAGCTATTAAAAATATCTAAATTATATCAATTTGGATTTAGTTAGAGTAGGTCCCACCAGGCGTAAGGGCATCTTGATGCGATTGGTGGGCTGACACAAACTGGCTGATACACACATTAGTACTGTTAATTCATCAATTCAAACGATTGACATATTAAGAAGTATTGCTACTTTGTGTTCTAAGACCCTTACAACATAATAGTTAAATTTTCCTTAAATGATATTAACCATACAAATATATGTAGTTGGTGTAAAGATGTCATTAGAATAATTGGATTATTATTTGAAAATCTAAAAAAAAATTTAAAAATATTCTAGACACCCGATGCATTTGCATCGGGCACACAGCTAGTATAAATATATATGAGCATGTGAAGTAATATACATGTACAATTATTTTTAAATATCCATGTATCAATGCTGGTTTTTCTAACCTTACCCCCACCCCTTGTACTGGACATTGTTTATTTAATAAAAAATTGCACTTTTCATACAACTGACCGTATGATCGCGTTTTTTTTCTCTCAATTCGCTGGGAGATTGTTTAAATTTAATATAAATTAGGATATGCCAAAAAACTTGCTATTCTCGTCAGTGTTTGTGTCTGACTAGTCCAACTGCAGGGCCTTAATCTCAAATCTCAGTGTCGTGCTAAAAACCAAATCTTGTCTGCATTCATCTAACATTTGTGTGGGGCAGGAGTAGGTTGCAGCGCAAATTAGGATATGCAAAAAGACTCGCTATTGTCATCAGCGTTTGTGTCTGACTAGTCCACCTGCAGGGCCTTAATCTCATATCTCAGTGTCTTGCTAACAACCAAATCTTCGACGCCTTCATTTAGCTGTATACAGTCAGCACAACATTGAAAAAGGCGCAAGGCCGGTGGCAAGGGACAAGGAGCTGGATGTGATGGTGGTGCAGGTAGAGGCCGAGCCCGTGTGCAAGCTCGAATTGCGCCACGACAAACGCCCACATCATCTCGCTCGACCTTCCTGTCCCAATTTCTAGGGGACCACAGCAGTACTCCACTATTAAACCAAGACCAGTGTCAACAGGTTGTTAGTTGGATAGCGGATAATGCTTCCAGTCAGTTTGGCACCACCACAAATACCCTGTCTTCCACACCGTCAAGTGTCAGTAGCCGTGAGACTGGACCACACATTCCACACCTTGATACTCCTTCCTCCCACCATGCCGAGTGCCCGGCCCCGGACATAACTGATCCCACACTTGGACACTCTGAAGAGCTGTTCACTTATCCATTCGTAGCTTCTGGCCTCTTGCCAGCTCCAGTTGAAGTGGGTCATGAGGAGAATCGTATGTACCGATGCACAAATATTTGAGCAGCCACGGTCTCACGATGGTAACGGTGGGAATGTGTCTCAACAAGAGGTGGATGATGATGAGACACAATGGCCAGAAAGTCGGCAGGAGGACCAGTGTGCGGAAGTGGAAGACGACGTGGTGGATGATCCAGTAACTGACCCAACCTGGCAGGAGGACATGCAGAGCAAGGACAGCAGTGCACAGGGAGAGTTAGGCATAGCATCACAACAGGCCGGAAGAAGCAGGGTGGTGTCTGAAGGCAGAAGGCAGGCAACCGTTCCCCGGAACAACAACATGAGTGAAGTTGCCAGTACATCTGTTAGGTCTTCCTGAGTCTGATTTTTTTTTAAGGAGTCTGCAGATAATTCGAAAAAGGCCATTTGCAACACCTGCCATGCAAGCATCAGCAGGGGTAGCAAAACTAGCAGCCTGACCACCACCAGCATGATCAGGCACATGGCAGCAAAGCAACCTGATGGCGGCCGCTGTCCCACGTTACTCGGTCCCCAGCCGCCACTATTTTTCCTGGTGTGCCATCCCCGCATTACACAAGCACGTGTCACAAAACATCATACGTGCCCTTAACAACGCAGTTTCAGGCAAAGTCCACCTAACCACGGACATGTGGACAAGTGCTTGTGGGCAGGGACGGTACATCTTGCTAACGGCACACTGGGTTAATATTCTGAAAGCTGGGACCCAGTCTGAGCTTGGGACGGAACACGTCCTTCCGACACCAAGGATTGCAGGCCCTAACTCAGTCAGGGTTTCACCCTTAGTGTACAGCTCTGGCACGTCATGCTCCACAGCCTCCTAATCCTCCTCTTCCTCCACTTCACCCTCCACACCAGTCCCAAGCTGGAAGCACTGCAGCACTGCCTCGGCTAAGCGTCAACAGGCTGTGCTGAAGCTAATATGCGTAGGTGACAAACCCCACAACGCTGAAGAGTTGTGGACAGTTCTGAAACAGCAGGCAGATCACTGGCTCACACAGCTG